>JACDJE010000064.1:968485-997235 GCA_016647715.1 Pavo muticus
CTTCGCGCCGCGGGCGGGAATCCGCGAGGGGGGAGCGCGGCGCTCCGGGGACCGGTGGTGCCCCGCGCTGCTCCCGATGCCGCCCCCGCGCCGCCGCTCCCCCCGTTTCGGGCCGCGCTCCGGGCGCTGCAGGCACCATTTGGGCCCTTTTACACTTCCAGTATGCAGCTGCCGCATCTGCACTTGAATGTCCCTGCCAATTTTTATGGCTTACGATTGCATTTTACCATCTTAAGGCCCTTTTCTCTACAAAGGATTCTCTCAAACAAAAGGGGCTCCTTATCGGGCAGTGCGGCGTTTGCTGCCTGCGAGCGCTGCCCCGATGCACCCGATGCAGAGATGGGCATTTCTGTAACCACCCACGAATGTCCCTCGGGGCCGTGACCCGCGGTGCGGAGTTGCTGGATACGTTTTATCTCCCTTAATTAGATGTTCGGTTGGATGAGAAGCATTGCATCGTTCCTTTCGAACTTTCTGCCTTGGTTTGGGAGCTGTTGCTGCTGTGCTGCCCCATTCAGCAGCTTTAGCAGTTTGCCTGCACTTACTGTTTTCCCCAAAGAGATGTGGGACTCGGGGTCCCTTTTGTTTGCTCCCACTGGTTTCCAGCAGCTCAGTGCGGGCGTTGCTGCCAGTACCTGCAGCCCGCCCTGCTGCTCTATGGGTGATGTAACCCCGGTGCTGCTTTGCCTCCAAAATCACGGAGTGCTGACGCGGTGCGGAGCCGCCGTGCGACCTTCAGCCTCTGCCCGGCCGGGTGCAGCGGGGCGATGGGCTCAGCGCTTTGCTGGCTCAGAAAATACCTGCAAATGGCAATGGGGGTACGGGCTGGGAGCGTTTCCCCTGCCTAACAAAGGTTCCTAGCCCTTCTGGTACCTCGAAGTACAGTATCTGTGCTCACTCTTCAGGGAAACAATTAAACTTTATGGCACTGTGTATAAAAGTAGGTTACATTAGCGGTGGCTCTGTTAAAACCCATTAATGAACTTAAGCTCTGCACGTGGCTCCTGGTTAACCCTGAGCGGACTGCCGGGGTGCGCTGCTGGCGGTGGGGGGGAACCCCAGCATTGCTTTGAAATGCAGCCGTGTGGCTGTGTCAGCACTTCCAGCCTTGTTGTCGGAGCGGCATTTTGGGCGCTCTCAGCTCCTGGGAGGTTTTCCCTCAGCGTGTAACGAACACACCTTGTAATACTGCACATGGAAGGCGATGGGTGAAATACATCACTTCTCAAAATCGGTTCATGAGGGCACCAATCCCTCCTGCAGCAGAAGCGATTCCTTCCCAGCAGGGTCCTTCTGGAGACTGCTTTCTCTATGCTTTTATTTGGTATGTTTTTTGTTCTGTGAATGAAATGTAAAAATAATCGGAGTGGCATCAAAGATGCCATGTTCAGTGGGCACAGCAGCAAAGCAGCTATCCGGAATTGAGGCGATGCACGCTTTGCTGTGCGGCAGTCCTGTAGGGCGGATGTGTCGGGAAAGCAGCAGAGCTCCTTGGGTTCCTTAAAGTCAGGCAGGTCTCCACTTGGGTGAACCTTGTGTGAGAGAAGGGAGAGCTGAGGGACCACAGAGATGTGCTGTGCTCCAGGAGAAGTCGCTGCTCGCATCCTTCCCTTTCCCGCAGCTCTTAGAAATGTTACTGACGGTTTTAGTGGCTCTTTATGCTTGGTTGCTTTGCATCTGATGAGATAAGCCTTTGCTTAACAAAGGCTGCTTCGTGGATATCGCTGGGTCGTAGCTGACTTGCTATAAACATTTCTTTGAAGCTTTAGGAAGAAAAACAAATTGAGTCGTGGAATGGCATCGCTGCTAAAGTCAGATTGAAGCCAGAAGTTACGGCGTGGGTTGGGCGCAGTGCTGACTTGTGTGGCAGGGATGGGTCTCACTCCGCAGCGACAACCAGCGCAGCTCTGAGCTCACTGTGAGGAATGAGGGCTGCAATTTAGGAAGAACTAATTCCTCCTTTTTGATTTGACGGTGAGATGGAAAAATGCCTCTTGGTGTGAAGTTGGAATTCAGTATTGATGGCTTCTGTAGATCATTAATCGGGAAAGGCTTCCTGTGTGTCTTCATGACTCCCAATGTGTGTTTAGCAGGCGGTGTGACGCGGCCAGTTGTTTCTCTGACTTTGTTATGCTGTGCTGTGGAGACACTCCGCTACAGAAACGAGGCACTCTCCCGTTCAGGAGAGCAGCCCGGCTGTCGGGGCGCAGTCAGTCCCGCGGCCGTGCCTCCAGCAGGTCGCTTTTGATGGCTTTTTGCAGGAGGGGAGTGAGGAAGAGGTTCAGTAAATTACTGTTCAGCTCTTACATGGTGGTGGCTTCGAACAAACGCATTTAGGCTGCATTCTCTGAGAACGAGAGCACAGTTTATCCTGTTGATAAACTGCCTATTTAAATAAAGCCTTCAGCAGTGTAATCTGGTAATTCTAATGAAGTCATTTACATAAAGAATTGGCCCCGGATCTCATCAGATGGCTGCTGGTGAGCTGCGGTGCATTCTTTCCCTCCAGCTGTATTAAAGTGGCCTTTTGATCCTTCCTTTTTTTTTTTGTGAGCCTTTAAGCCACAGTGGTTATCACTTTGCGGAGTTAATTGAGAAAGGGAAGCTGGGGGACAAGAGCACCCTTCGAGGTTTAGCTCAAGTCTTAATTATAACAGTTCTAATTACCTCATTAAAAAAAACTTTCAGATTTTACGTTGGTAGAAATGGTTCTGTATAGATTGTTTTTGTAGAGGGGATGCGCTGCCAGGAGGACAGCTTCAATGAAATTCTGCATTGGTAAATGATTACCAATAACTTATCTTGAAAGCAGTGTGTGTCTGCAGTGCCTGAATGCTGCTCCAGCCCCGCGATAAGGCGGCTGCGTGTACCGAGGGTGGATGGACCCCACGTCCTTCAGACGCTGCGGGAGTTGTTCTGCCTCCCGTTGCCTCATCATCCCGGTGACTGTTTGTGTGGGTGCTGCTGCTTGGAGGTGTTTGTCTGTGTGAAGGTGTTTTAGGCTGTTCTTTCTTTCCCTAACGTGCATCAGAAAAAAAAAAAAGCTAAAAACTTACCTGAGCTGAATACGAGGCTGACTGCGAACTGCTGCGGTGTCGTTGCCTTGAAATACCTCTTCCTGCTGAAACTTGATGGGAACTTTAAATATACCGTGGAAATATAATGTGGAATTTTGAAGCCTTTGAAGGATGGCTGTCATGGTGGTAGTAACAAGGCGGAGGACTTCTGGTCCATGGTGGTCCTGCCAAATGCTGCCTATTCTTCCAGAAGTCTTTTCTTTCAGCCTCACAGCTGGAACTTTTTTGTTTGGCAGTGTGTATTAAAAACTGATCGAAGTAAACTGTTACTGTGTTATGTGCACTTCTGCTGTAAGATATACATCCTGAGCCAGTTCTGTGAGCAGCAGCAGAGCAGTGCCCTTTCTGTGGGTTCAGGCAGTGATTATTCTTACCTGTGAATAACTCGAGTTATTGGCAGAGCTGCACTTTGCTGTTGCACAGGAGGCCCTGCTGAGTGTTAAGGTCAGGTTTGTAAAAGTTTGTGTGTATAAAAAGAGCTGAAGCCCCATCTCCCAGCAGAATGGCATCCCATGGGCCTGTGGTGGGGGGCATTGCCCAGGCTTGCAAAACTAGAGAGAAGTGAGGAAGCATCTGCTGAGCGCGGGGCTGTGTGAGCTCGTGTTCCTGCCTTGCAGCAGTGATCTGAGTGTGGTGGATTGGTGCATCCAGCAGTGCTTGTTGGCTCTGTGCAGCTTGTCTTTGCCTCCTTTCATTTTCCCTCTTACCTGATGCGTGCTCTACTGCCTTGTCACCTGAATGCATGAGCTGACCCTTACTGCTGCATCTTGATTTATGTATGGCTCTCCTCAGTGAACTGTCCCTACTGCAGGATGATATCCATAAAAATGACACTTCCTAGTCTTGAAAAAGCTCCCTAGGCCTGTTGGAGACATGAGAAAAGGGCACCCAGCAGGAAGGGAGGCCCATGGCTCGAAACGTTCATCAATCATTTTCCTGGCACCAGGAAACCAATCAGCCCTTCTAAGGGGTAGAGCATGATCAATCACCCGGTGTGGGAAGCGGGACCCCCGGCCCTATTGGTGCGCCTCTGTGTTGGCACAGTGATGGCGTTGTCTGCATTCACTGGTCCTGGGGAGGGAACACCTCTGGATTCTCATCCTATTTTGTGTCTTAAAAAATTTTGTAATTTTAAATGGTGTGCTCTGGGCTGGCTGTTGGGCAGAGCAGCTCCTGGGCCTGTGCCCATCGCTGATGCCTTCAGGTGCTGGGCAGCAAGGGCAGCCAGGCCTGCTCCACATGGCTGGGCTCAGTGTGACCCAGCCTGGCTCAGCGTAGTGGCTGGTGACAGCGTGGCCAGATGCTTGCAATGCTGGGGATGAGATCCTGGTTAGTAATTAAAAGCTTTGAAATGACCTTGAATCTAAAGCTGTTTCAGAGTAAATTTATGGCTTTTCTTCATTGCAGAAGAGGTTAGGTACAATGGTGTGCTGTGCTGCAGAACATGTAATGGTGGCCTTGGGTGAAGGTGGGAGGTATTGGGAGCACAGCTGGGAGCAGGCCGGCTGCACGCATCTCTAGTTGAAAACAAATGTAAAAGTGAAAGGGGATATATGTGGAAATAACCAAAGCGAACAGGGCAGTGTGCTCATGCCTTATTGCTTTAGAACTTTTTCTTTTAAACAGTTAACTCTAAAATCATGTTGAAATTCTTCATGTTCTTTTTGAGCCGTTGCCTTTTGTATTGAGCTGTCATTAGGAATTCTGATTTTTTTTAACTACAAAAAGTTATCCTATTTGTCAGTAAGGAAGATAATGCCTAGAAAGTGATACAGTGCTACAGAGTAAGCTAGAATGCTTGAATCTCTTGTGGCTCATGGTATAGATGCTCAAAGAAAAGCCTCCTGCCATCTTGCCCTTCTCCAGGGTGGGGCTCAAGCTGCTTTTGTCTCATTCAGTCTAGGCAGATCAGGTCATGCTAGGATTAATAGTTTTGGTGGGACGAGGTATTTCCAAGCTTGGCCAGGGTTTATAGTTGGGATGGGGTGAGGTAGGCTGGTGCTCAAATGACGAGCCTTGAGCTGCAACGCTGGCCAAGCAGAACGTGGCCCATCTGTGAAATGTGGTGGACAGCGGGGCTCCTCAGGTGGGAGTGCTCCTATTTTGATTTTGTAGGGTGTTTAATTTCTGTGTAACACAAGGAGAGAACTCAAATGTCTCTGGTCTGTAAGCATGAAGGTGTCAGGTGCTGCTGAGCCAGCTGTTGGGGGAGCGGTGATGGGGTGGAGGTGGCTGTGGTGGCACTCTGGCTTGGTTCTGCTGTGCACGGCCTGGTGGATGGAGCGGTCCCCTCAGGCATCTGTGTGGCAAATGCTGTAGGAGTGTGTTAAGCAAAGGAAAGGTTAACTTCTGCTGGAAGCTGATGGGAGCTGCTGTGTTTTATGGATTTTTTTGTTCAATTTAATGGAGTACTGGTTAATTGCCATGCCTGTACTTAATTAAATTAGAATTAAAGCTTCAGATTTGTCTTTAGAGTGTCAGTGTACCCTAAACTCACTTGAAAATGATTTTTCCATTGGGAAGAATGGGAGCTTCCTTTCTTTAAAAAAGCCTACATTTTTCGTGTGTTTAAGGCAGGTAACCTCCTAGTACAACTGGAGACAAATATCCTCAAATATCTGAACATCAGGAATGATGCGTCTCTGTTAGAGCTATTTTCTAGTTCTCAAACATCTTTCTGATGTGCTTTTCATAATGCTTCAATGTGTTACCATACTTAAAAGCTAATAAGACATGGCATCCCACAAAATGAGATTGCAGCAGATGGATGTGGATGGAATGAGGCTGAAGGAAAAGGAAAGTTTCTGGAATCGCAAGCAGCAGGAGCTAATGCAGTTTGCAAACATGGTGGACAGTAGGCAGAGGGAGGTGGTGAGAGAGTCAAATTTCCCCCGTTTCTTGTCTGTGTGCAGTCTTCATCCCTGGGAGGCCAAATGCTTAACATAAGCTTCTCACGCTGACAGAACCCAAAGCTGGTGTTGGTAGGGCTGCAAGGGAAGAGCAGCTGGTACTGGGAGGCTGCAAGTCACTGAATTTCATGGAAGTTGTTTGTATCAGTAATAGAGGAAGGGAAGTATTTTTAACAGTGCAGAAATGCAGAATGCCAGCAGTAGGCTCCTGCGTATGGTGCAGCGAGCACACCTGCTGCAACTCAACTGCCTTGTCAGGTAATTAAGCTTTATAGGAATGTGTTGTACCTGGGCTGTTAGAAAGCTTTCACTCTTCCTAGTGCAGCATTCTAATGCTGATTATGTGTTCAGTAGTTGATTTTAATGGCTCAGTATTTGTGTATTAACAGTGAAGGAGTTTGTTTTAATGTGTAGTGCTTACACCTATTTTTCACAGTCTAGGGCTCTGTCAAGGCCCTTCCACAGAAAGCAGTTCACACATAAGTACTAGCTAGTCTTCTCTCATTTCCAGGTTAGTGCAGAGAGCAGTCCTAGCAGGGTTTGGCTGTGTCCATTGCAGTTAGAAGTTGAAATGCTATCTCCACTAATTAAAATTTGAAGATAAACACTGTTAAATTCATTAACCTCGAGGCTTAGGGAAAGCTGTTTCCAGTGCTCGTCACATGTCTGTGCTTCTCCAGGATCCCTGTTTGTCAGCATGTTCATGTACTGCTGCTGAATTGAAGGGGCACAGGGAGGAGGTCTGGTAGTGCTTCTGGTCTGAAGTGTTGGTGATTGGCACCTGGGACCTCTGGGAACGCTGGATAACTTACAACCTGATTTCTGGTGTGTTCTGTGTGTCACGACGTGCTATCAGTTTTTGGTGGGTGAGTATTAATCTGCATTGGTAACTCTTCAAAAACTCAGTGGCACCTCTACTTTTGATAATATCAGTTAATTCTATTTTTTAAGGTGAGTAAATGTAGGAGACCGGATCGGTAGACTTTATTATAGTAGCATGCCAAGGAGTTGCATTGGACAATATTTTACCAGTGACCAAAAAGTAAATGTAAGATTTTCTCTAATGTATAAACAGCACAAAGAGCTACAGAATGATTATGCAGTTGATGTTTCAATATTGGAGTTGTCAAGGCTGCCTGCTAGGCAGTATCCTATTCAACCAAAACATGCGGCAGGTATAGCAGGTGGAAAGTTGCACATCTAGGAACAAAGATGTGCGTCAAGATGCCTTCAGAAGGAGGAATTAATGTTGAAGTGCTGGGTGTGCAACAGAAATCCAAGTGCCTGTCATTGCAGTGCTTTGGGAAAACACTAATGTGATCCTTTGGGAGCTGGAAGTCCATCTTTTATTTTTACTGCCTATCTGATACTGACAGTGCTGCATTGGAATGCTAGTATTGTAGTGCTGCATAAAGTCCTGATGCTGAATGCTTAGAATACTGGGCCTCAAAAGATCAAGGTGGTCTGATGGTCTTGGCTTATTCAGCTTATCAAAAAGATGAAGTAATTATGTTGTTGAATTGCAGCTGCAGAAATAAATCTCAGTTTCCAGTTTAAACAGGACCCAGTATAAACAGACCATGGACTTGAAACCATGAGTTCAAATTAAAAATACAAAATTAACTGAAGTTTTCTTTTACTGTTAGTTACTGCTTCATTTTTGTAGGATTTTTTTGCCCTCAAATCATAATATAATGCCTTTAAGAACAGATGAGCCTTGTGATAAGGGTAATATTGTATTCTGGAATTATTTGTCTGTGCCAACTGAATGGGAACAGACAATGCTGTCCTCATTGTCTGCCTTGGTGTTCCAAAGCCCGGCTTCTCCAGTGTCTGGTTCAGTACTTCAGAACATGTAATTTAGGCTATGAATGAAACAGCTGAATAGTAAATGTCACCAAAAGATTGTGAAACATTTCGGTATTAAATTGTGAAGAAAGATTAACATGAATCTCAATTTACAGGCAAAGAAACCCAGATGTTTTATAAGGCACATTTAGGTTTGACTGCTGTAGCTTCCTTCCCATCAAGTGGATTGCCCTGTGCATCTCCTGGAGCTCTTGGGGTTGCTTGTTTGAAGGATTTCTTCATAATTGAGTCCTGGGGGGAAAAAACCCCACACTTCTGCTTCCTGTGTACAGGCACATAACAAGCTTTCCCCTTCTGTAGCCTAAGTCTAAAGAGACACAATTTCCACGATCTCCTGTGAGGGCTGGGCTGCACCATGACCTCAGTGGCAGTGGTGGCTCTGGGCCCCTCCGCCCGCAGTGCTGCAGTGCCAGGCAGCCCCGCTGTGTCACCAGGCAGGCTGCAGTTAGCACTTTGGAGTGGGCACTGCGCTGCTGTGACGGAGCACAGAAGGTCCTGAAAGCTGCTCTGAAGCTCATGGTAAAGCTGATACCACAGCATTGCAGGGCTCCCTTCCGCCTCAATTTTTGCCTTTCAGGAGGCATTTCAGGAATCCTGTGACTTTTGATGGCATCAATAAATCAGACACCACACCGACAGAATTTTACTGGAATGTAAACAGATGTTTAAAATAAGGATGTCTGTATAGTGTTTGTTGAATACAGTGGGGGTACAGCTCTTTAAGCACTAGGGATGTTGAACTGCTGTGATTATCTGCTTTCAGTTGTAGTTGTGAATAGGAACTGTGACTGTTTTCCTTTTTAACACAACACAAAATATTTATTGGGAGATGACCTTACCCTGCTCCCCTCTGCAAGCAGAGTGTTTTCCTCACTGAGGTGAGATGAGCAGCTCCACCCGATGTAGGGGAAAGGGGAGGAATGTCTCTGTATGGTAGAATTAGCTGATAAGGGATAATGAATCACCTTTAGCTCAGGTCTGTTTAGCAGCAGCTGATCTGTGGAGCTGTGGGCTGGTCAGCCTAGCCTCGGACCTTGGGGAGAGCATGGAGCAAATCTTCCTGAGAGATGTTCCCAGGCATGTGCAGGATGGGAGGTAACTGGGACTGCTGTGGGTTTCCCTGGAGCGATTCATGCCTTCTTCCTTGTCTGAAGAAATGAGTGAACCATGAATGAGGGAGTGATTTGCTGCTCACCTTTATGTGAAGCAAGGCTTTTGATGCAGTCTGCCATGTAATCAGTGTAACCAACTGGGGAGATGTGAGAGATCTCCCTGCGCTGTCTGGCTCGAGGGGCAGCAGCCAGTTGTTCAGAGACAGCAGTGGCCCCTCAGTGGTCTGCTGGGGTCAGTGCTGGGTGATGGGATGGAGCACGCCCGTTGGACTGGCAGATGGCACCAGACTGATCTGGAGAGCACAGCTACTATTCAGGACGACTTCAGTAACCTGAAGGAAAGGCCTTTGATTGAAACATCAAAGTTCCCCAAGACAGATGTCAAATCCTGCATCTGGAACATGGTAACCCCATGCAGTGGTGTGGGCTGGGGAGCAGCTCTGCAGAAAAGGATGTGGGGCCCCAGGGAACTTCAGGAGCATGTCTGTAGTGTGTGCTTGTGATGATAACAGCTGATTGTGGGCTGGCTTGTGTGTAGCCAGCAGGCTGAGGGGAGTGACCATTCTCCTGTGTGGCATGGTGAAGCTGCAGCTGGAGCACTGAGATGGGAGGTGAGCTGCAGTACGCCTGGAGCGGGGCTGCTGGGATGGCTGGGGCAGGAACACGTGACAAATGAGGACAGGCTGAGGGGATTGCATTTGTTTAGCTTGGCAAAGAGGAGGCTAAGTGGGGATTAATTGGCACTCTTACAGCCTTTTAAAAGTGGTTATAGATAAAAATGAAGTCAGTGTTCCTCCAGAGGTTTGTGGCAAAAGGTCAGGACAATGGTTGTGAGTTGCAAGAAAGGGAATTCCTGCTGGATGTCTTGGGGAGCGTGGGAATAAAGATTGTGTTGGGAGTGATGCAGCACTGGAACAGGTGTCCAGAGAGGCCATGGAGTCTGCGTCTTTAGAGATGTTCAAAGCTTAGTGAACAGCCCCCTGAGTAAGCCAATCCAACCTTGAAAATAGGTCTCCTTCCAGTGGAAGGTCAGCTGGATCTTTCTTTACCGATGTCCTTCTCTTTGCAATCACAAAGTATCACTGCACTTCATCAGACAGATTCATCTGCAAAATTAACGATCTGCTGGGAAAGCAGGGGAAGAAGCAAGTCACTGAATGTGCATGCTCTTCTGCTTACTCTGACTGTAGTACTCCTGTGCTTGCTCAGGGCACTCTACTCTTGAACTCAGTGCGCTCTTCCTGAATGTAAGATGGTGCCCCAGCACCAAATGTTACCAAGACTCATGCACCGATACCTTCAAAGTCCAATGCTATGGCACAGGTTCAGGCTAAGTTCATTTCTAGGAGAGGGGTACATATAGCCCTTCAATTAGCATGAGTGGGACAAGGGCAGTCAGAGGTCAAGAGAAGTTCAGAATAGCATAACCTCTTTTTGCTGGCGTTTCCAAACGTTCCTCATCCTGCACAGCCCTCCAAGCTCTCCTTGCCATCATGTTTACTATACAGCTGTAAAAGTCAAAGAACAAGGCCTGGCTTGATACAAGGGAAGTTAGAGATCGAGTGGTTGAGAATAGGTAGCATTGTTGTTTAAAACAGGAGAAATAATTGATTTATGTTATGGTGGCCAATTAGGCTGTAAACTGAGAAACTCTTAAAGCAACCCTGTGGCTTCAAGGCAGCTTTTTGCTCTGATTTCTGCTCAGCAAATAGGGGGTACCCCAATAAAGGTCATCGGCTCCATGAGCTAAATTATTAATTCCTTTCATGCCACTCTGGGCTTGTAAACAGTATATAATACAGGAAAACAATTGGCACCGTTCACTTACTGGGCAGAGGAAAAGGTCAGAGGGTAAAGAGTTGTATTGGCAACAGCTGGTCTTCAGAGCTGAGCAGACTTTTGTCCTTTTCGTCTCTTAGGGCAAACCTGCTTCCAAAGTCGTGGCTGGTTGTTGATCTGTATCTCTTAGCTGAACTGTCCTTAGGAATTTAATGTTGCATATAATCATGAAAGTAAAAGGGCTGGCAGTGTAAGGGTGAGGGATGTGGATAAGAATGCTTCATCGTCAGCCTGGTCAAGGCAAGTTGTAGAGAAAGTACTTGTGCTTTGGTAAAGTTGTTATAAAAAAAAATTGAGGTGTGATTTGAGATTAATAGGCTCTGAACACCGCTTTGCCAGCAGCATGAGAACAGAAGTGCTGTTCTGGTGTTGTGGACTTGCCCTGTTGTGTGCCTGGGGGCTCTGGGGGAGTTGTTGGGTTCCAGCAATGTCTGCCAGAACATGGAGGCAGGTCTCAGAACTTCAGGCTTGAGCAGAAGGAAGTTGTGACCTGAGAGTGTTGGCTACGGTGAATGTATTGGTGAATATACGAGGAACTAAAAGCATATAAAATGTCAAGCCTGTGATGAAATTTCCCTGTCCAGTGTAGCCAGGAGATACTGTTGTGCTTCTGTTGTCTGTAACATTTGAAGTGGCATAGTAGCAAGTACAGAACTACAGGAGTTGAAAAAGCCACACCAGGTTGCTCTTCAAATGCTTACTGCTCAAAAATCACTCTTCCAAAGGCACGAGCTACTTGGTTGCCCTTTGCATGATACTCGATGACTAACTGCAGCTGTTTGCAGGTGTAGCTTACTGCCCAGGTGGTTTCCCCTGCAGCTCTGCCATCTGGTGCTGGGGCAGCAGGTAACCCCCAGATAGGTGGCCATCTGCTCATCTGCTGCATCAGCCTTTCTGAAAGCTCAGCTGTGCACAAAAATGGCATCTCCGTGGGCTTGCTGGTTGGACTCGCCAATTCTACCACAGTCAGAGTAAAAGTAATGCTGCACTTATTTTCATCTATATGTGAAAGCATATATGGCTTCAAATAGGAAAAGCAAGGGAAAAACAAACCACGAGACTCTCCCCAGGAATATGAAACTGTTCAGAAGTCCTGGGTAGCAAATACCTTTATTTCAGCAGGGAACAGCATAGACATAACCCAGTGCACTTTTGACTAAAGCTGTCCCTGCTGTTTTTGTGACTGGCATTTAGAGCACTGAGCTGAAGCTGTTGGTCCTGTACTGCAGGTCTCCTAAGCAGAGCGCTCATGCATGCGGCAGAGAAGTGTGGCAGGAGGGTTCTGTTAGCACAGGCACGGGTCTGGTTGCTCCGTGACAGCGGTCTGCTGAAGCGCTTACATCTGCGTGGTTTGCCTAATTACAGCAGAACTTTTCACTTCTCAGTATAAACAGTGGCCTCCAGTGGATTGCTGCTGCTGAATAAAACAACTGTAAGAATGTGGAAGATGTGGTTTGGGCTGACAGTGAGCTCTGGCTGTGGCTGTTCTGTGCCTGAGGAATGTAAACTCGTAGTGTGCATTTACTGGGTCTTAGAGATAAATATGATAATGATATATCTGTGGTATCTGCTAGTATCAAAATGATGGACACTGATTTGTTCAACTTGGGCACTTGTGGTAATGGGATAAGAGTACATGCTGTCTATTTTGAGGAAGATCAAGATCCAGAGAGAACACGTCTTCATTCTACCAGTCTCAGACTAGGATTGACCCTGTTACTGGAAAATGGCTTTTTCTTGGTTTGGCTCCTGGAAAGTTGGATCCTTCCCAACATGCAGAGGGTGCCTGGCAGTCGCTCCAGATTGCGTTCTGACTTGGTGGTTTTTTATTAGCAAAACACAGGAAGGTTGGTCTGTTTGCTCTTTCAGCTGTTACGAAAGAAAGCTTTTGGAGTGTCTTTGTCTTTAAAGGCATTGCTTCTGGAACTCCCTTGGCTCAAATGTCAGTGTTCTGTGTACTTCTGGAAGGGAATCTGTCTTCCTATCAGGGATCTTTTGAGACAGCACAGCATCTCTTCACTCTGCAGTAGTGCCTCACTTACAGGATGATACTGTACACAGCTTAAAGCTGTCAGAACTTGGATTTCTTCATGGTGAAAATATTCTTAAACCACTGCAGGCCAGATTGCTGGATGGCTGCTCTGAAAGCCAGAAAAGGTCTGCAGATAATGGATGTGCAAGAGAGAGACTGTAAAAGAGGAAAGGGCAACACTGCCTTAAAAACTGCTTCTCAAATGTACATTTTCAAAATTAAAGGCTTCTTAAGCACCTGGTAAAATGCACATCACAACTTTCTCATTTTCACTTTCCCATTAGCTACAGATGTGGAGCAGATGAGTTCTTCTCCTGTCCTTCCTATGAACTCCATGGCCAGTAAGTACCTCTTTCTCTTGCTGCATATGATGAGGTAGAATTTCTCGCTCTGAGATCATGTAAAGGGATGCATCCTACTTCCCTGTACGGACTTGGAGAAGGTTTACTGCTAATGCTTACTGACAGAGGTGAGGACCTGACGCTGGGTTAGCTCTTTCCCACAGAAGTAGCACCGAGCAGGTCTGCAGTCACTGCTGACACCAGCAGAAGGGGGCACAGGGGGCTTTTCCACTGGAGACACATCAGTGAAAGCTGTAAATCTGATGCCTGAATGTTACAGGGACAGTGAAAGTAAAACATGAGGTGCTGGTAAATTACCCTGTGGTAAAAGTGTCTGAAGTGTTTCCAGATCAAGCTTGGGAAGTCAGTAGCTGGAGATTTCTAATGAAATTGAGAGCAGTCAGTAAAATCCTCTTCCCAGTACGACTGCTCCTGTAGCCTTCTGTGGCCAAAACGCTGCTCTGCTCCACACCTAAGATGTGGATTCGGAATCCTGTGGCGCTCCATCTAGCGGTGTCTGCTGTGCCCGAGGACAACATGCGTTTTGTTGGTTAGAATCCACTAGATGGCAACAAGTCGTTGTCAGATGTTAGGACCAAATTCAAAACAATTGTATTCCAAACAGAGGGATGATCGCTGTGCAGATTTTTCATTTAAAACAACTTACGTCATTTCTGGAAACACCGGAATGCTCAACGGTGGCAGACTATGGACAGGTGTGCATTTAAAAGCAATGCTCAGATGTTCCCAGCTGCTAAAAACCTGTCCTGTTTGAGGACACGGCCTTGCCTCCTGTTGTGCTGGTGGCACTTGGTTTGTTGGAGAACTTTGAAGCTTTGGAGAACTGCAGTTCCTCTGCCTTGAGAAATGTAGAGCTAATGAGAACATTGCTTAATGTTCTGTCGAATCTTTGTGGCCTGAAAAAGCTTAGACGTAATGCATGAGAGGCCTCAGTGCAGTAGAAAGTATTAAAACAAGATTTAATTTTCACCATATTCTCACATCGGGATGTATCTGCCAAATACTAAAAGCAAAGGCTGTCTAATGTGAGTTGAGCAACCTTCTTTTTCCCTGAGGTGATTGTTTATTGTTGCTAGTCTGAATGTGTCTAGCTACGGCTTTCTTCTGTTATCTTTGAACTGAAAAATGCCTGTCTATTTTGATATAAACTTCTGACAAACTAAATAAACTGAGCTCTCGGAGTTCTTTCGATGTCTTCCTGTCTCGTGCTCTGACTGTGGGTGCAGGTGGGCAGGCTGGTCGCAGTGCCTGCTGGTAGAGGCCCTAGCTGTGCAGGTCCTGCTGCCTGTCCTGCAGGGCTGTGGTTGCTGCTGGCATGGAGCAGCTGGTGCCACAAACATCCGAACTGTCCCAGGCGTGAGTATCCAAACCTCCTGAATGTCTCTGCTACAACCTATTCCCCCCAGCCTAGTAGATTTTTTTTTCTTGCTATCTCATTACTAAATGGAAGTGAAGAAAAAGACATAAGGACTTCCACAGTGGAGCAAAAAATGGAATTCTTATGCATATTTGTGCATTCAGAGAATGCAACTGTGCAGTGTCTGCCTAAACTTTCTGCTTATGCATTAGCAAACTGTACTGTAGTCTTTGTTCCTGAAATGTCTTATTTGGAATAATTGAAGTGAGTTACTTTCATATTCCTTTGCAATAAGGATGAACATCTGTCAAGGATTTCTTCTGTTCTCATACAGACATATGTGGAGAAAAGCAGCGTAGGCCAAGTGATATTTCAGTGTTTAAAATAACATGAAAGTGCTTTCTTGCTTATTATTTAATAACCCATTGGAAAGAGTCCACATTGTGCACTCATGCTCTTTGATTCTTCCAAACATGCTTTAAAGTCTGCAGTTTCAAAGGCAAAATGTCCACCTGCATCCACACCAAGCCGCTGCCTGGTTTCATGGCTGGGCAGTCTGGCCCGTGTGCTTCCCATCAATTCTGTGGTGCTCCAGAGAACTTTCTAGATGCGACTGCAGCCCCCAGCCCACACTGAGCATGCTGGGCAGTGCTCGCTGGTGGCAGCTGACACTGAACAGAGCCCCTCTGCCACACGTGGGAGGACTTATTCCAAAGCCTCAGTTCTGCATGGAGTGGTCTTCAGCTTGCCAATCTGTTGAACTCAGCAAGGCAGTTCTTGACTAAAATGAAACAATTTTGTCTTCTAGCAGAAAAAGCAAGCAGAGGTTTATTACTAATATTCACCTAGTTGGAATTCAGTTGTCATTAGCAAGTTGTTCTGACTTGAACTGCGCAGCAGGCGTACAGCTGGTGGTTGCTCAGCGCCCTGCGCTGCGTGTCTCAGCAGGCTGCTTCCAAAGCGCCCTGTCAGCAGCTGCAGGGGTAAGCATGGCTCAGGAGAATGCCTGCACCCATTCAGCAGTGAATTGACTGTGGTACTTCTGGGCTGAGCAGTGCCCACCTGTCCCCAGCTGGCTGTGCCTGGCACCATGTCCTGGGGTCTCTTCTTAAGTAAATCATGTCTGAAGTTACATTCAAATGTATTCTGTGTGAAAAAGATACTTGAAGTCACTGGTGAGTGCCAGTAAGTCATCTATTTCTGCTCTTCAGTAAGCTTGCTTTGTGTGAGTAAAACTTCATTTAAAGAACACAGCAAGAATACTTATATTCTGAGATACTGTTTTTAATGTGCTTCAGTAAATAGTACAGACTGGCACAGAAATGCACCTGATCAGGCTTCCATATTTATACAGATGGCTTGTATGCTTTATAAGGGATCCCCCGTGGAAGCAGCATGGACTAACGCTGCCTGCACTGAAGATGGCTCATGAATGCTTTCATGTACTTGGAATAGAAACACAGCATTGAAAATAGCTGTGTTTGTGCCCCGTTAGAATATCTGCTTTTCTACAAGGTATGCTTATTTTATCCCAAATGTACTGCTTTGTAGAACATTAATCTTTGGGGGGGCTGCCAGGTAGCAAAGAGCATCCCTATGGGCACGTGCTCCCAAATGAGCAGGGTTGGCATGTTCCACTGCTCCTGCTGAGCCCCAGAGCAGCCCTCTGGTTACTGACAGGCAGGACTTGACTCAGCTTCTCCAGCAGCAAGCGTGCGTCCCCTTCCTGCCAGGCTCAGCCCCAAGCGAGCAGCGCGGCCACGCAGCCTCCTAGCCAGCTGGTCCGCAGTTTGCATTCATTGATCAGTGAGTTGATAGCAATGAAAACCCACCGACAGCAATGAATGTTGATTGCAGCCATTAGATGCTGGGCCGGAGCGCTGACAGCCCCGCTGTGCTGTGTCGTCCTGCAGGGCAGGTGGCAGCGCAGTCCTTGGTCTCAGGGCACGTGGCTCTTTCATGGCTTCTTGGAGTCTTGGTAACTTCTGGAAATTATGTTTACATGGGGAGGATAGTAGAAAAACATTCTGTGCTCTGCTAATGACATTAAAAATATGACGTTACCTTTTTCATAAAGGTGATTTGTTTGGTTGCTCACAGATTCCTGCTGGCAGGCAGAGTGCTTCTGTAGATCAGATCATTCCCAACTCTGTAGCACAAGGCTGAGAACTGCACGTTCATTACCACACCTTCCCCCTGCTCCCACTGAAGTGATTGTCCAACAATTCTTGAGCACAATCCCTGTCCTCAGACTCGATGAGGGCTGGGTTTCATTCCAGAAATGCTTGTGTTACAGCAGTATGCAAGACATCCTGCCCAAGTGTTTGTCCTCCCGGAGGTTACTGCCAAGCCACCAGCAGTGCTTGCACAGGGCCGTGCATCCTGGCCAGGAGTGCTGCTCCGTGGTGAGGGTCTGTGTGGTGGAAGGCTTCCAGACCCTCCTGGTAGGGAAGCTCTGGTGGTTGGGGTACCAGACGCCCAGTGCTGGCAAAAAACATTGTCATGAGGGCCTGTTCTGTTGTTTTAATTCTGCTAGATTGTGTGATGTAAGCAGATAAAGGTGCAAAGTGTACTTCCAGGGAATAGCTGCTGCTTTCAGGAGTCCGTGCTTTCTTGTGGGCCTGAGACAGATATCTTATTGCTGTGTACAGAAGTAAAACTGCACATGATCTCTGCCACAACAGCCCAAACCAACAGGCGTGTGCTCTAAGTCATTCCCTTCTGGGTTCTGTGGTTCCCGTGCTCTTGTGAGGGTATGTGCTGTTACAGCAGGCTGTGTGTGGAGCTGCACCTGAGCAGCCAGGTGGGACAGCAGAGCGGATGCTGCTGAGCTGTGTGTGTTTTCACCTCTCCTTGGAAAGGAGGGACATTTGTCTGCGTGCCTGCTTGTAAAGCACCAGCGTGAGTCATGGGAGCAGCTGGACCCTGCAGGGAGGAATCCAGTCCTCGGGCAGTGCTGCTGGTGAGCAGCTGCTGAAACCCAGTGCAGGCTCCTAGGAGCAAATGAGCTGACATTCCAGAGCTGCTTCTGGCCAAGCTCAAGTTGCCAGTCCAAATGGGATGGGTTTCCCTTCTGACCTGGTCTATATTCTGCTGTTCTGAACATACACCATCCTCAGGTTTGTTTCCAAGTATACCATATGCTGCAGATACGTTACTGCTCTTGTGCTGTCCACACAAAATCTGCCGTTGCTCTCAGATGCTTTGTTTTGCAGAAATTCTGGTCTAGCTCATAGTCTTTTAAAAATAGAAAGCAACCGTTTCTTACACACCAGCTCATTTTTTGAGAAAGTAGAACTGGAAAAACTCCATCTCTGTAGCTCTCAATATGATCTGTAAATCACCACCTGTTAATAGCAACCATATGTGTATAGCTATGAAGGTTCAAGCTCGGTTTAACAGAGGGTTTGTGATAAACCTCAAGGTACAGTCAACGGTCGATGGTTTTTCTTAGTTCTCAAACTCACCGACAGCGTTGAATGTTCACTGAAGCTATCCAAAGATGGCTGTGTACATGCACTGTGCATACTTTCCATGCATATGTTTTCCATAGACTAGCAGTGGAAACACTGCTGAGGGCTGCACATTCTTTACTGCAAAGTCTTAAACTGCTGCGAGTATTTTAAATACAAAATGGAACCGTGAGGACTAATGAATAGCAGAAGTATAACAATACTGTTATCAATGTGAACTTGACTTGGCGCTTCTTAAAACAGCTTTGAATGTGTCTGAATGGCAGCTGTGAAAGAGCCTTTCTTCCTGTGGATGTGTGTGTTGTCAGTCGCTGCTCTAAGGGTTTTAAAACATTTTGGAGCCTGAAGCTCGGGTCACCCTCTGAAGGCAGAGCCATGGGGTGGGGGCTGGCCAGGCTGCTCCTCAGCTGTGTGATTCCCAGTGGATTCACCTGATGCTGAAACGTTTTCTGTGCTGGCTGCAGCAGGGGTGATGCTCCCAGCCTTGTAATTTGGGATTTAGTCTCTTTAGATTTCTATATTGTACCCAATCATCTTCTCTTTTTTCCACCTGGTTCGTGTGGTTTGAGAGAGAAGCTGTTTGCAGCTTATTTTTAGAAGTGGAATCCGCTGCTGTTCCTGAAACAACTGCAGGGAGTGAAGCAGAGCTCACAAAGTTAGCAGGAATCGCTTCACTGCACAATTCTGCAGACTGAATTTCAGTTCAGTGTTTCCTCTCATCCTAGGGCCAAGAGAGTTCTCTATGAATATAATTTAACCTGTGTATTGCCTGTGAAAGTACTTAAAGCCAATCAGTTGTCTCATACCGAGCAAGCTGTACGTCCATGTGAGAGATGAGCGTGTTCCCGGGATACGGCTTGGAGTCACTGCTTACATGGACTGATTTTAATGGCGCCATTAAGCATCAACTGATCCTGAAAATTAAAAGAACTCTCTGCAAATTAGTCTCACCTTGTTCCTGCAATCTTTTCTGAGTAGGAGCTGGTGGAGAAAAAAGCAACAAAGAAAAGTTGCTTTGCTAACAAGCAGCAACCAGCCTGGAGCCGTAATCCTTGTGGTGCCGCGCGGTGACCGTCCGCGCCATGTGAGCGTACGGCAGGGAAAGCACATACAGACCAAGCACAGCATGTTAGTATTTATACACTACGCTGTGAGAGGGGCTTTGTCCTCAGTTCACACCTTCCTCCCTTTGTGCCCCCCCACCTTCCACTTGGCCATGCTGTCGCCTGCAGAGCGCTCTGTGCACAATGGGGTGCGGGCGCACGGCAGCGGTGGGAAGGCCGGGCACAAACACGTTTGCTTTGTCCCACAGCAAGCTTTGGCTGTACCATGAGGATGTTCTTGTTGTAGATGTGAGTGTGTAAGCAGCAATGCTGCTGCAGAACAGCTTTCATGTTTAGCACTGTCGCTTCTGTTTCTTCACGCTGCCCCAGATCTCACTAGAGGGCTACTGGATACATCTTGGGATAGGGTGAGATCAGGGCACAAAGGGACCAATCTGCAGCATTTGCCCTTTGGGATCGTAATGCTACGATGTTATCCCAGAGAAAATAAACACAGAGCTCTTCTGGGTCTGGAGGGAAACGGAACTGATAACTGTTTCCAATGATTTATGGAGGATTTCGCAAGTTACTGCGATCCAGTTCTGAGCTGACAAATTTGCTGGTGGAAGCAGCGTAACCCCGGACCTGCGAGAGGCGTTTCACTTAATAACGTACGACATCTTAAACTGGTATGATACAAACTTGCTGTGGCAAATGTTAAAAGGATTAAAAAATGACAAATGGGGAGGTCTCAGTGAGTTCTAAATGAGAACCTGACCAAGTTGTGAAGCTGTGAAGCACTGCTCTGCACACCTGGCAGAAACGCTGCTTCAGCTGTCACAGGTTTTGTTCTTTTGTTTTAAATGGAAAAACAAGGACAGATATAAACACAACTCTGGATCTCTAGATAAACATGGCGGAAATGAATGTTTCAGTACAGTCAAATGCAAAGTTTGATGTTTGGGAACAAGGACTCTACTGTAAGAAGCAGTGCTTGCTGTGGCAGGTCAGTGACTGCATGTGTGTGTGCAATCTAACTACAGTGAGGTATTACAGGGACAGAGGCTGCTGCATCTGCGTTTAGTTCTCCTGTAATGGCTGAAGTGGTACTTTGTCCTGATGAGTATGGGCTGTGCTGCAGAGATCGCTGAACTGAAAGGGTTTCTAAAAAGGTGAGTGCAGAGCGAAGGAAATAATCAAGATTATGGCCAGTCTCTGTTCAGCTCAGGGTCAGGATCAAGTTGATCAAACCAGTGGTATGCACATGAGAATTGCAGACAGAATAAAGTTCTCTGAAGCACACTGATGAAAGGCAGAGAGTTCTGACCTGTCTGTTGGTACCCCTACCCACACCACAGAGCACAGCAGCACTGCCCTGGGCTCCGTGGTGGCTCTGGAGCTGCAGGGAAATGCAGAGCCTCAAGCCTGGGCTAAGGAGGGGAAAATGTTTTGGCTTCACAAAATTGGTGTGATCTTTTGTTGCAAGAGAGCATGGATGAGTGAAAAGCTTCTTTTGAACTGCAGAGAGATGATGCTGCAACAAAACAAAGAGGGAGCAGAGGCTGAAACAGCTGTACTTTTTAAGTGTAACTTGCTTTACCTTCCTATGGCAAACACACAAGCTCTCAAAATCAAACCCCCCAGCGCATTACCTGCTAAAAGAAGTATCTGTCAAATGTGCTTGCAGGGAGAACCGCTGCTGGGCTGGAAGACTCTGCGTTCGGGGGCTTTCTTGCTGACCTACTTACATAGGAGTGATCACACTGGATTAGGCTTCAGCTCAGTATCTGTCTCCTAAGTTGTTTTTGTGCAGGGATCAGCCGCACAGCGTTGCCAGCTCTGCCTCCCTCTTCCCCAGACGTCCCCAGGGACCAAAGGGACCTCACCCATGCACGCCGCGAGGCGGGAGCAGCTCCCAGCACGGCAGTGGTGCTCCTGCACCCTGGGCTGCTGGTGGGGGCTCCTCTGAGCAGAGCTGTGGGTCTGCAGCAAGCTGCATGTCAGCAGTGCGGGCCTGCAGTGTGCATGGAACAAAGCCATCTCAGCCCAGGATGTCTTTATTTCGTGCATCTTCATCTTGTTTTATGTAACATTAGAAATTTTCTGTTTAATTCAAAACAAAACCACGTGATGGTTGGGAGCTCTGCTGAATTGCAGCTATCAGCTACAATGAAGCAGGTCTAAGTGGTGGTTAGTGGGCACATAGGAAAGGACATAAGCAGGAGAAACTTGCATGTTTTCTACTAATCATCTGCTGTCTTCCAGATGGCTTTCAGCTCCCTCTCTCTGTCTCAGCCTCTGCGCATTCAGTAACCATGAATGAATTTTTCTTTGCGTGGGTTCTCCAGCAGCATCCCTCTGAACTCCTCTTATTCCACATCTTTCACGTTTGTTGCCCCGAAGATTACTGACATATCAGATTCATTGTCAGGATAGCTGAGATTCCGCAGTGTTAAAAATGAATTCCTGCAGTTGTGCTCTGACACATCTAATGCTGGGTAAGCAGCTTCTGTAGATATAACACCACTGTCTGTTGGTAGGTCCAGCATGCTAGTGATTCTTCATCACTGAAGTATTTCTCCTGTGTTATTACAGTGGTGAACTCAGGTAAGTCCTTCCTCCAAAGGTACCGCTGTGCTGAGCGCTCCTGTTGATGGCAGCTGATCTGTGCAAGCACCAAGGCCCAGGCTGGGCTCTTCCTTTTGGTACTTTTAGAAACGACTGGCACAGCTGTCAGCGCGGCAGTCCTGTTAGCCAAAACTACTTCTGCTGTGGAGAATGGACTTTCTGCTTTCAGATGAGAAACAGTTGGACTTGGCCAGGCTTTCTGTGGTAGGGTGGGCAGAACATCTATCTGCTCTTACACAAGTCTCAGCAGTGAGATTGGAGATATCCTTGTATTTTTCGGGAGATCAGAATGTTGAAGAGAATCCTGGTCTTTGGAGTTACTATCTCCTTTGTTTCTGATCAGCATGCTACAAAGCCTGCTCTATGGGCATTGCTACGTGCACCTTACCAGGAATCATTTTAATGCTTCAAGACACTGAAGAAAAGTGCAAAAATTGCATGCATATTTGACAGAGAAAATTTGTGTTGCAAAGTAATCACAGGAGAGATCTGAAGAGTCTTTCCTTCTGTGACTGAATCCCGAAAGAGCAGACTGACACGTGGTCCTCACTGCGAAGGGAAGGGAAGGTGCCTTGTGAGCAGGGACAGCTCCCAGGAGCCACACGTCCCACACCTTGGCTGCAGCAATGTGCCCGTGTTCACACACTGACACTGCCGAAAAACACCAAAATATCTGCTTTGGAAGCAGTATGGATGGAGAGGGATCAAATGGAGAATTTGCTTTTCACTATCATGATATCTTATTCATTGCTAACTTGTCCTTTGAAGATGGTCCGTGTTTTTCAGCCATATAATCCAGCAATTCTCATCTGCCAGACTTCTATGAAACATCACTTTTTTGGCTCAGCTCAGAAGGCACAGCACCTCTGGGTCAACTCTACGCTGCCATCTCGAAGGATGTATTCAAGATGTATTTAATATGGTTAAGATTTTGCTTCTAAGAACTACTAGTTAAGTGCATAAAGCACCTATTATTTTTCTTCCTGTGAAGGCCATGCAGGTCCCCATTCCCTCACTGGGTGCCCATTGCAGTGCTGGCAGCACCAGATCCCACCCACCCCTGGCTCAGGTGTCTCTAAGTCTGTGTGTCAAAGGATGTGACACAAGTCAATGTCCTTCCATCTGCAGAGCCAGCTAGGTTTTTCTTGTTGCTAAAAGATAATGTTGTGTAGCATCATAGATGGGAAACAAGATAAGCACAAAAAACCCACAACACTTTACAGACTGCTGATCTTTTAGATCATCCTGAGGGTTATGAAGAGGATACCCAATAATGTTTCACACAAGTGTGGAATGTACAAGCACTCTGTTTCCTCCAAGCTGTGACCTGCGTGGTTCCCGTGCAACCCTAGCAGATCTTATTTTTGAGACTAAGGACTCCTCCTTGCCTATGCATTTAGTGTCCACTTCTCCATGCAAGGCCTCGGTGCCGCAAAACGTGGGGAAGAAGGGAAAGGAAATGGCTCCTGTATGCTGAGAGCTGCAGAAGCGAGCGCCCTGCTGAGCCTGCCTCGTGCGGCACTGCTGCAGCAGCTGCTGCTGGCTCGGATGGCAATGGGGCCGTAATCCAGCACCCATGGCTTCATGGGCACCCTGAGAAGCTCGATCTGTTAGCTCTTCTTTTGTGCTCTCTTCTACAGTTGTGTGATCCCACTGCCTGCCTTTTCTCCTGGGCTGTGGTGAGAGCACAGCTGATGTAGGGGTGTTCTGTGCCAGGTACCGAAGCAGAGCGATGAACAGCAGGGGCTGCAGATGGCAGTTCTAAAATCGGGTTACAGTACTGTTCAAATTGGGGATTCAATTATTATGTCATTTTACAGTTTTCCTTCTGCACTGAATTCATTGGTACTTAAAAACTATTTTCTAAGATTTTAAGGTACTTTCTCTCCTTCCCCCTTCCAAGTGCTCCCACCAGCACGCGTTTGCCCAATACCTGATCCTTCTGACTGGAACAACTCAGAGCTGTCAGAAGAGAGGAATCTTGTCCACAAGGCAGATTTCTCTTGGAAACACTTTGTGGTTTCACAGTGACAGCCCAGAAAGCATAGGTTGGTATCCCAGACACTGAGCACTAGTGTCAAAATGCAGATGGTAAAATCCTTATACACAAGTAAACACAAAGTTTTGGAAGAAGTCTGGTTTTGTTCATAGCAATAAAACCCACGGTCCTGCAAAGGCTCCCCAGAGCTCACGTGGCACAAAGGAAACAGCCCCGCTGCATTCAAGTACTGCAGTATGTTCTTCATTTGCAAAGTGTAATGCCGAGCACTGCATCTATCCGCTGGTTACTGAAGGTAAAAATGAATTAAATAGGGCAAGCAAAGCTGCAGCTAAGCTATTATGCATTTCAGATTGCTTAGTGTTTGGCATGTGGACCAAATGCTTTAGATTATAAGGCATAAGCCTTTCAGAACCTTAAGTTATTTCAAAATTAAATGGATGACAGGCACAGGTCTGCTGCATGGATTTGATTTTCTTTGTGCATTAGTAGAAGTAGTAAGCAGTGTCTATGTAAGTATCTAATGAAGCTATTTTCTACT
This sequence comes from Pavo muticus, assembly GCA_016647715.1. Taxonomy (NCBI): domain Eukaryota; kingdom Metazoa; phylum Chordata; class Aves; order Galliformes; family Phasianidae; genus Pavo; species Pavo muticus. Next base: position 992,727 of record JACDJE010000064.1, read on the forward strand.
GTTATAGGTTTACTATGAGAAACAGAACTGAGGCAGCACGACATTCTGAATAAAACAAATTGAACCGATTCTCAGAAATGTAGGTCACAGTAACAGATGACCTATACGCGGTCCTAGTTTTTGATGCAACTGTCTAATCTGCTCTGAGAGTACTAGCCAGACATCATTCCTAATTGACCTTGATATTCAGTGAACAGAAAGAAAGCTAAAGCCACGCAATATTTAAATCTTCAGCAGAAGAAATGTGGTGAATTTGAATGCGTTCTCTTTCATGCTTAGAATCCGCACTTGTCCTGTGAACCTCTGTCTGCAGATGTGCTGACCATCTTAGAAGTCTGAATTTGAGACTCCAGCTAAGGGGATGTGACTGAACAGCCGCTGCTGTCAGTGCATGCCCGCTGCACAGCGCGGCTCAGCAGCGCGGCCGCCCGAGTGTCCCCAGGCTCTCCCCTGAGCTGCAGTGATTGCTGGCTGGGGGAGAGCTGTCGCTCCTGGGCAGGTGGGCGCAGCCTGGGCCGGGTTCTGCAGAACGGGACCCGCGGGCACCCGGACCGCAGGCACTGTCACTGCGTTAGCGGGAGCTGCTGACACTTCGGGGCACTGGAATGCAGCACAGCCGTGAATGTCAGCGTAGCACGGGGGCCTGCGAAGTACTGTGGGTTTGGTTAAACCCTGGCCACCTCTGAGTACAGACCAGACTAACCCTTTTTGTTCATGACCCTGACTTTAAATGCGTTACTTGCAGCAGGCACTACAGGCTTCCCGCCTGTGTGCTGAAGCAAACGTATGGGCTGCCGGGAGGGCCAGAAGGAATTAAGCAGTAAGGCCTTGAACGGTCTCATGATGTCTTTTCAAGAAAACTGTCATCTCATTTAGGTTACCAGTTAAGAATTGGTAAAGAAGGGTTTCAGACTGATAAGCTCTGGTTTACTGGACCTCACAAACTGCAGTGTGTGCTGCTTTGGCCAGGAGTGACCACACGGCGCTGCCGTCAGCAATGCAGTGCTGTGTCCCGGCTGGAGGAGTGGAGGCTGTGCGCAGGGCATGGCCCCAACCCCACTGTGCACAGCTGTAACACAGCTGGGATGGAAGGCAGCCCTCTGCTCAGCCAGCACTGCTGCTGTTCTGTGAGAGCAGCTGCCTTCACAGTTAATGCAGGGTTTGGTCAGTGATGAGATGCGGCACTTCAGAGTTTGTAGTTTCTGGTAATGGCGACTCGTGGCCGTTGCATGGACAGCAGCTGAGCTGTGCACGCAGCTTTTGGGTGCTACGGGGAAACTAAGACTGAGCGAAGTCTATGTAGAAAAGTAATGTTATCCACCTACGTATCAGTGCTGCTTATGGAAAAGCATGCCTTCCTCTGATCTGTGATACAGAGACACGTGGCTGTCTTCTGAATTTGTAACGGTTGAAATGTTTGAATGATATCGATAACGTGGTTTAGAAGTGATTATGGCCTCTGTTGGCTATTATGGAGATAAAATGGAATTCCTAAGATTCCACATCCTTTGTTAAACTGCCGCACTTGGTCGGACCTGGCGCGTTTATTGGCAGCTGAGCCTTGTCATGAGCGTTAGCTATTAATGAGTGCTCAGACTGCATGCGCTGCGGGATGCTGCAACTGCCGCAACTTCAAAGTCTGTCTGTAGTTAAAAGGTTTCTTCCTTTTTGTGAGTCTTCATAAACTTTACGTGGGAACAGGTGTGAGAGGAGGTGGAAAAGCTGCTACTTCTGGGAGAAGGTTAAGAACCTGACCCAACAGGAACTGCAGCAGCTATCAGCATCCTTTCCTGATGTGCACGATGGGATTATTCTGTCCCAACTGAGGTTACAGACGTTTCCAGGCAGGGATGTGCCCAGGCGTTCCTTTTACCGCTCTCATTAGGCGCAGGCTCTGCCAGCCTCTAACAGGATACTTCCATTCCGAGCAACGTGCTTAACAGGTATTAAAACTGAGCTACCTAATTGCTAGGCAGAACACAACACGATGCATGGTTGCTTTTTCAGTAGCAATTTCAGGAGATGTTAATTTTTTTAATTTTAGAACCCGCCTACTGATGAGCAGCTGGTATAGGCGCTCAGAGGAAGCAGGAAAGGTGGCTGCAATGTGAAGCACAGTCTGCAAGTGCTTTGCTGGTAGATGCCTCAATATCCATAACTTTTAATAGACATCATCTAATATTTTCATATAGGCTCCTTTTGATGGGTCCTCCTGAGTAAGGACCAGCAAGGAAAAACAGAAAGATCAGAACAGCTTGGGTGATTCATGTCACCCAAGTTCTACTGAGAAGTAACCATCCATGCCACTGTACTGCAGCAGGAAGAGAATCCAAGGAATTATATAATGATGCAGACAAAACTGATTCCCAGCAGGAGTGTTTACATTCATGTTTGTATTTCCAGTGCTCTGAAACAGCATCTGACTGCACTGTGAGGCGGCCCCATGCATACAGGAGTATGTCAGGTCACTGTTATTCGTACCACACTGGAGAGAATTTCACTTTTTCACAAACATGGGGTGGTTTGGCCATCCCTACCCTGCCACGGGAGCAGCAAACAGCCAGAACTGCTTTCTCTTTCACGCTGCAGCTCAGTGACACGCGCGTTTCCCACTTGCGCTATGTGACAGCTCTGTCTGCTCCCCGGGTGAAGCAGTGCTGCTCTGTGCTGCAGCCCGGCCTGCGGCTGTGTGGGCGCTGGGAGCCTCGGGGCAGGGCCTGTATCCAAGGGGGTGGCTGGGGATCAGTTCTGGCAGGTGAGGAGGGGCAGCCTGAGCTCCTGGGGCACCTCCGCCCCCAGCACACAGCCGGGACAGCTCTGCGTCCTACAAAGCCCCGCGCTGGGCCCTGATCTCTGTAACTTCTGCTCATTGGCTCCAGGCAGAGGATTAAAGACCTGTCTCTGAGGAGCCCTTGCTTTAACTCTGGAAGACTATAGGAAAGGCAGGGCGATAGGAAGCACCAGACACTGAGTGTTTTGTTTTCCTCATTTATTGCGCTGTTTGCCAGGTGCCACAGCTCAGGGTCCCTACCACACCTGCACGCAGCCTCCAGGCTGCCCCCAGAAAGCCACCGCTCCCCCCAGGCAGCCGCACCGCTGCCGTATGCAAGTGAACGAGGGGGGTTCTGTCCGCGAAATCCCTTTTTTCCTCCCCGCGTGACTTCTGGCCCGCGGGGGCTGCAGAGTGGCGGCAGGCCGTGTCCGCAGGGCTGTTCCCGCACGGCTTCGTGCCAGCTGGGCGGTGCGGAGCGCCCGGCGCGGTGCAGCCCCGCGCTGACGGCAGCGCCGCATCAAAAGCTGTAATTTCCTGTGCGCTGCAGCCCGGCTCTGCCGCTCCAGCTTTGTGTCCCCCGGCCTGTGCCTGCGCTAACAGACCGCTATTGTCCGGCGGCGAATGGTGGCTGGCAGCGAAGAATTGCTGTCTGGTTTCTATTCAAATCCAGGTACGGGCGCATGAATGGAGGCGCCCGGCAGCAGCGCGAGCCGCGGGCGCCCAATGCGGGGCCGTGCGGGAAGCGCCGCAGCTCGGGGTGGGGTTTAACGCTGCTTTCTGATACTGCTGAGAGCTTTTGGAGCGCTCTCCCATTTCTGGGCACGAGCAGTGGGGACAATCGCCCACTTGGGAACTTTCTAAACTTGTTGCAGCCTTTTCCTTACAGCAGAACCAGCTCGATTCGTTTCTAAAGCTCAGGGACCAATAGAAAAAGTTGATGAAATCGAAGTATTTCCTTAAAGCGTACTAAACGTACAGGTTGGCTGAGTTTTATTGCAGACAGAATCTGGTGCAAGCGTCACAGTGAGTGACAGAGCGCGGCGCGTTCAGCAAACACACGGCACTTCTCACGGCACAAGTTTGGCTAAGCGATCTTCGCACGACGCTTTCCACACGTTTCAGGCATCTGCGGAATGCTGCACCCGGGGTTTGCGTTACCGTCAGATTTGGGGTCGGCCGCACAGCCCCGCACCGCCGCCCCGCACCGCCCCGCACCGCCGCCTTTGTCCCCGGGCGGCTCCTCCCGTCCGCGGCGCCGCGCCCGCCCCGGGGCCGCGCAGTGTTCGGTTACAGCGCGACTTTCTTCTCCTCCGCTTTTTCCTTGGGTTTTTTGTTTGTTTGTTTGTTTGTTTTTAAATCCCCGTCTGGGGATGGGGCCGATATGGGGCGGGGGCTCTTTCCGCCCCGCTCCGCGCCCCGCAGCGCACGAAGCTTTGTGCGGCCGCCGCGCGGGGCCGGGCCGCCGCTCCGCAGCTGGCTTACATTACGCGATGGATATAAAAAGCTTCTGTCGGAGAACAAAGGAGCACGTGCAGAAACGGGGCTGGAAAAGCCCCTGACAGCCCCGCGCCCGCCGGGCGGCAACGAGCTCCGGCCGCGCTCCCAGCGCCCGCAGCCGCCCCGAACGCCCCGACGCGAACGGAAACCCTTCATCCTTACCTACGGCCCCGGCGGCGCGGTCCCGCGCTGGGGGCACCGCTCGGGCGCCCGCAGCTCCGGCCGCCCCTCGCGGCCCC
>JACDJE010000064.1:997580-1008924 GCA_016647715.1 Pavo muticus
GAGCCGCGCCGGGGGCGGGCGGGGACGGGCCCTACCTTGCGGCCGCCGGGGACGGCGCCGTGCGCGGCGGGGGTGAAGCGCTGGGAGCGCGCTCTCGGGCGTAGAGGAGGGAGTTCCGCCGGTTTGCCGGTTTCGGTGTTTTTAGGGTGATGCAAACCGAGCTGCTTCCGCTGGCTGCCGGCCTCGGGTTGTCCCGGGGCTGAGGTTGAAGGATTGCCTCGCGGGCAACGGGACGGCTGCGTCCCCGTCCCCGAAGTGGCAGAGGGACCGAGGCCCGGCCCTGAGGAGCGCGGCTGGGCAGTGGGACACGGGGTACTGAAAGCCTTTCTCAGCAGCTGGATCCACAATTGCGTGGCTCCCCTGCCATGTCCCCATGTCCCCAGCAGCACAATGAGATGCTAATGTCTGCAGCGTGGGGCCGCACGCTCTCCGTGGAATTGTTTTCAGTGGGAGCCACAGAATCACAAGAGTCATGAAGATTGGAAAAGACCGCTAAGATCAACTCCAACCGCCAGCCCATCCCGCCATGCCCAGTAACCACGTCCCGCATCTCCACGGTTCTGAACACCGCCAGGGACTCCGGCACTGCCCTGGGCAGCCAGGGGCTCCCAACTGCAACGATAGATGGGGAGAAGCCAATTTCCTTGTTGTCTCGTTCTCCTTCTCTCCCAGTCCCTTCAGCCCTCCTTCTCCACTTGTTCTAGGTCTTTGCAGTGTGGCAGCCCCCAGCTCGCTGAGCCCACCAGTGTGCCTTGCCAGAGCCACAGTGACCGGAGCCCTCCCTGCTCCTTCCACACAGCTCTGTCAAAGCATCGCTGGGAAGGAGGTGCTGCATGCATCACGCAGCGTGTGTCCCCGCGGGACGGGGGAAATGGGACTGCTGGTGGCATTGGGACTGCTCCTGGGATGGGGGGGGCAGGGGCCCTCCTGGAGTTCTTCACATGGGATTCTATCATCGTCCCTAAGGGCCGGGCATGTGAGTACACAGAACGTGAAAGTGGAATGAAAAATCTAATGACAGTTTTGTAACAGTCACCAAATAGAAGTAGTTAGCAGCGAAGGGTGGCATGCTGCTCAGTGGTACCCGGGCTGTCGGTGCTGTGCAGCTGCTGAGGATATGGATGGGGTGGTTCCCACCTCCGTCAATGAGAGCAAAGGAGATAGTGATCTGTTCAGCCACAACCCCCGTGGTAGCTCCCCCCGGTTATAGACAGCTTCCATTCCTCCTCCCACTTTGAGGATCGTCCTTATTGTCTTTCACTGGTTGAGATGTTCAACCATTGCTCCCAAAGCAGATGATGCCATGGCCAAAATATGTTCCTTGTGCCCTGGGAGTGCTTTCTGGTTCCTGAGCATGCATCTGAGCAGGCAGGTGTGGTCATGCTGCCTGTGAAGAATGCGGTATCTTTGCATCTATTTATGACAAACAAAAACTAGATGGCAGGAGTGTCCTTGGGGGCAGTGTAGTCTCTGTGAGCCGTCGGGGTGGCTGCTGAGCCCTGGGAGCTCTGCCAGGCTCTGTGTGGCCTCGCAGGTGCTGTCCTGGGCCCACACAGTGGCCAAGCGGTGGAATCTCCGTCTGCTTTCTGTTAGTGCTTTATGCTTAGGACTGCTTTAAACAAACAAGTGGAGCTGATTTGGTCAGAAGGCCTTTGGTGAGCCTGTTTTAGGATCTGTAGCAATAGCGTAAAAGTCCTGGAGTCACCTTGGTGTCAAAGCTTTGCTGCAGAGAATTCACACGAATCGAAGGAGGAAAATGATGGAGATCATTGGGCCACCAAAGGAAGGGCAGTGCAGGGAGCACTCGGTGCTTCTCCCGGTTGCTCCCAAGGTTTTTTGGCACTTTCAACCCTGGATAAAAGAGTTGACACAGTTGGAGGGAGGAGGGAAGGAAGAACTTTTCCCTAAGTCTGTTTAGGTCAGATACAGCTGCAGCAGCCAGCAGGTGCCTGGCCCAGATGTGTCCCATTTTCCTTGACAGCCCACAGCACGGCGTGCTGGGAGCTGCGGGCTGAACCACAGGGACTCACCTTCCTCTTCCCGTCTCACTTCTGGTGGGGCTCCAGAGAAGTGCGTCAGAGGACGCCGCCGTGGGGCTGTGTGGGTACTGTGCCCCTTCCAACGCAGTGGGCTCAGTGTGCCACAGCACTGCAGCTGCTCCATTCCTCGTCTGGGGCGCTGGGAGCTCCCATCGCTCCGTTCCCACAGTGCTGTGAGACAGACTGGGAAGAAAGCGGTTTGGGCTGTGGTGGGTGGGGGCAGCTGTGAGATGTGGTGCCACTGCAAGGATACGGCGGGACCCAATGTTACTGCTGGAACCCTGCGGCACTGCTGGGCCCGGTGCAGGCCGCTCCTGGGCGTGGGGGCAGGAGCTGCCTGTGCTGTCGCCTTTCTGTGCTTGCAGTTTCCCCTCTCCTTAAAATCTTGCTTACAGGCCACGTAGCCCTTGTGAGTGAATGACATCAGCCTTCCAGAGCGTTACCATTGAAATGCGCTCTGTGTGCTGTGGGATCGCACAGGCAGTCACACAGTGCTGTTATCCCTACGGCATCGGGAACCGGGGAGTGGCTGGGGCTGCTGGCTGGAGACGTAAACAAGGGGAAGAAATACAGGCGCAGGGCCGAAACAACATTACGAGTCAGTGGCAGAGGCAGGGATGGGATCTGCTAGCTCTGTGCATGTATTTGTTTGTAGGGTATTCTGCCAGTATTGATAACAAAAGAATTGGCTCCATCTCCACGTTTCAGCTGTGGAAAATGCGTGGCTGTGTTCCTGCAATCCGGGGAGCGCCGCAGGTCCGCGCAGGCAGAGTCCCCAGAGCTGGCTTTTTGCGGGGCTGTCACCTTCTGTAGCCATCAAGCGGATAAAGAATTTTTGTCATGCTGCTTCGTGAATGAGGTCTGTGCTCTGAAGGAGCATAAGAATGAGCTCTGGAGCGTGCATCGTCACGGAGCGTGCAGTGGTGGTGGGAGCCTTAAAAACTGGAACGTACCGTCGCCCCGCGCTCCCTTCCTCCCCTCGGCGCCGGGGGGACGCAGTGTGGTTTCTGTTGGCCATGGGGTTATTTTCTGAGTGCTGCTAAAGCGTTGGGGATTGTACGGAGCTGCCAGCCCTCTGCTTTAGCATCATTCAAACCCTCGTGTTTAGAGACCGCGCTGATATCTTGGTGGTTTTTTTTCTTCTTCATCTTTTTTTAACTACTAAGGAAATTTGCATGAAAATAGAATCATTGTTTCTGAAGAGTTCCATCTGCTCCCGCTGCTTATTCTGCTTATTCTGTAGCTGAAGTCATAATCCTCTGTTTGTGAAATTTCCCACTGAAGAGGTTTGGGGCTCGGTGTGGTTTCAGCACAAAATTTCAGAACAGGGGAAATACAGACACTGCACCTAGAAAGAAAAGAACAACAACAAAGCCCTGCGCTGACATCAGAGCTCCGTGCCTGCATGTCCGTCTGCGGCTGTTGCACTGGAGCTCTGTAGGGCCGGCGCAGCGTGGTGTGCGGGGCTGAGGGCAGGGAGGGTTCCTCACCCCGGCAGAGTGTGGGCTGCGTGCACAGAGCAACACGGTGTGTGTGCAGCCACGTGCTGACCTCCCGCCTGCCCAGGTGTGTGTGCAGGGTCAGCTTGGGCCGTGAGCCCCTCGGCACAGAACGCGGGCAGCCGGGCTCCTTCCCTGCAGCCACTGCGGCCCCGGCGGCGTTTGCCCTGACACTGCTTTGGAGTTACAGCCGGCGAATGAGATGGAACCTTGGCGTGGTTCTGTCCTCCTACTCCTGGGTTTATGCGTTCTGTGGCTGTGCGTAACACCGTGTGCACGTGTGTGTTAAACGCATTCTTGCAGTGGCAGCGATAGGAAATGGAGCCTCCGTGCGCTGCAGTTCTGCCTGTCCTGCTAGGACCTCTGTCGCTATGCAGAAATACTGCAGGAAAGTGGGTCAGGGCGCGGGGCTGCCGGGAGCCCCCTGCCAGCCTGTGCTGCGGGAGAACACTGACCTCGTTTTGCACCGCTGCGTGCTGCGTCGTGTGCGGTGAAAAGCAGCACGTCCGTGTGGACGGGGCTGTGCTGGAGCCAGTAATGTAACACAGTGTTCTGCTGCGGGAAAGCGATGGCTCTCCAGCGTTTTTCAAATCTCAGATTTGTTATTTTCTCTGTTAATTTCCCCGCAGCACCCCGAGAACCCACAGCACCCACAGCACAGCACCCAGAGCAGCCACAGCACCTTGCAGCACCCACAGCATCTCCCAGCCACGGGCTGCTGCCCCCCAGCTCTGCCTGCAGCCAGAGCAGAACCTTTTCGTTTCCCAACTCCGTGTACAAATCAGATTTATGATTTACCTCTGTATGGACAAAGGATGGCTGCTATCAACAGATCTGCATGCTTTGCATACAGTTGTGCTTTGTAAGCTCCACAGGAAATATACGTAGCTAAACAAAGTCAGAGCTGTGGGCAGCTTCCTACTGCTGCTCTCTGGCTGCGCAGTGCTCTGCTGTGCCCGCAGCTCGCTGTGCCCAGGCTGGGTCACACCGGCGGAACCACGCTGCGCTCTGTGGGCACAGAGTGCTTCTGGGCCCGGGGCACAAGGGAACGCTGCAGGCCCCTGCTCCAGTCAGTGGAAGAGCATCATCACTCCTACAGGGAAAAAATCCTCTGTAAAAGTTTGCTCTCAGCTTTGGTACCTCCATTTTTCTCTATCACATATCTGGCCATAGGCATTCAGAGGCGTTCTAATCTGCGTGCCTTGCTGCTGTGCTGATCAGGCTTTGCTCTGTGCAGTGCAGCCATGAGCTGTGAGCATCACATTCTGCACAGTGGTGCTGGGGCTGCTCTGCCCTCGAGCTGCAGCCTGGCTGTGGACCCAAACTGCAGCCGCCTGCACGCCACACTCCAAACAAAGGTGCAGTGCCATTGCTTGCGTGTGAATTCTTTGGTTTTGTTGTTTTTTTTCTTTTAAAACTAATCGTGCTTTTTATTTCTGCGTGCAGAAACATTGCAGTGCACACGCATGACCTGGGTACAAATTCTGCACAGCTTCAGCTCAGCTATAAACGAGACCAGAAATTACATGTAGCGCTGTGATTTAATTTTCTCTGACATATTGAGTCTATGTTTTAGCCTACAGAACTCCACAGCTGTGCCCTAATTCTCCTTTCCTTGTGATCTCAACATCGCTGCCTTTTAAGGCATTGCTATTCTTGGATCTCAGCAGGACACCACGTTACGCTGTCACCGTAAGCTCGGGAGTGGTGCGTCCCGTGAAGTCGCCTCGCGCTGCACTCGCAGATGAAACGTGCAAGGAGGAGTTTTTAGCAATTCAATTTAGCATGGTGCTGATCGGAGCACTTCATGTTCTGCATAACGGTGTGCATCAAACTGCGGGTACAGAGATTGTTCTGTGATTGCTGTCTGAGGGTGCAAGGAAAACGTTAATATTTTGTTACAAATAACGTGCAGTAATGCAGCTGGATTTTGGCAATGTGGCTGAGATGGCAGCGCACACAGGAAAAGATTTCCTGCTGTAAATAGCAGGGTCACCACCCCCTGCCTGTCTGCGCTGCTTGGCTAAGCGGCCTCCGTGGCTGCAGAGCCGCGCCGTGCCGGAGCAGCGCTGCCGGGCTGTAGCTGTGGTGCTGCCATCCCAGCTCTGCGGCTGCTCCTGCAATGCAGTGTGGCACAGTTCGCTGCCTTTGGGGTAGGAGCTCACCAGCTGTGAGTGTGACTGTTCTGGCACGTGGTGTCCCAGCGCCGTGTGCTCAGGTAGGAGAACGTGAAAGCGAGGCACCATATCCTGTGAATAGCACAGACTGATTTTCTGTAGGAGTGTGCGGTCGTCAGGGCAGCCCGGGCGGCCCCACGCCGAGTGCTGGCACTGTACCCGTGCTGGGCTCTGGGAGGCTGTTTGCCTCGGCTCCCAGGTACGTAATAACAACACGAAGGCAGTTTTGTTCTATTTTAACTTAAAAAAAAAGAGTCGACTTACCTTAAACAACCTGGAAATAAATCTGGACATTTAATGCAGTTGGAATTTCAAATATTGAACTCTGAAGCTGCTGGGGATGGCACGCTGGTCCCAGACCCAACACACGCCAGGTCCCGGTCCTGGCCATGGGCACAGTGTCCCTCTGTGCTTGGGTTCTGTGGGCAGGAGTGCTGGAGCAGAGAAAGGGGAAGTGGGGAAGCAGGGGCTGTGTGTGGGGGCTCTTCCTGCTTTGAGTCAGTGCAGCAGCCACTGAGGGCCCATTTTTCTGACTGGGTTTGCGGAAAACAGAAGAATGTTGGCATTACAAATTCTTGATTTCTTTTCCGGGTTTGGAGAGGAGTGCTATTTGTCATGCTTCCTCCTGAGCTTGCACTGCTGCCGTACACTGCCAAGGTCCTTTCCCTGTCTGCTCAAGTTCTTTAGCAGTGGTTTATTTCTTATTCTGTGTGTGTGAGTACAAGGTGATCACATTTACCAGCTTCTTCCGCTCTCCTCCTTGTTCATGAAATTGAGGGGCATTCCTTAGGACACAGAGGGCCCCATTTCTCCCTGAGCTACCTGGTTTTGTTCAGCAGTTTCTTGACTACAGGAATCTCACCCTACAAACGTGCTGCAGTTCAGGGACTCAGTGTACTTGCAGCTGGCTTTAGCTGTTACCAAATGCAGTAGCCGTCCTCCTCGAGTACATCATCTTATTACCATAGAATTAAATATTGGATTTACAAGATGTTGCAGCCCAGTGCTCCAGTGGTATCGTATAAGACACATCACAATAGATACGGAGTTTAAATGGTTTTGATACAGACAGAGGTCAGAAAAGGCAAGATAGCAGCAAAAGAGGCTATGTCAAAAAGTAATTAGAGCAGGACAAATGGATTGTGCAGGCATGTCGAAGGCTGTTATTTCTGTAGGCAGTGAGTAGGAAAGGTGTTAATGTAATGTGACAGATCTGGAGCAAAAATGAGGGTGCAGGGAAAACAAATAGGAGCTGACCAATGGAATGGTTTAGATTATGAGGTTTGCTTTAACATAATTTGATTACACATGAAAGAAATGTTTAGTGTAGTTTCTTTGAAAATCTAATTGTCTTAAAGATGGTGTGTTCGGTTCAGCCCTTCCAACCAAAGCAGCGCGGGTCTGCGGCAGCCCCGAGCCACGGCAGTGCGCGTGTGAATGGCACGTCTGTGCTGCTCACAGGGCAGGATGGAAGGCTCTTTTTGCTGATGTTAATCTACTAACATTGGTTTCTCTTTGCAGCCGCATACATCTTAATCTGGGACCTCGTTCCGTTCGGCGTGGGTGCATCTGGGGCCCGGGGGCTGCTGGTACTGATTGTGTGAAAACTGAGAGTCTGCTTTATTGAGAGGGAAAGACTGGGAGCAGAAGTAGCAGAAGGCAGGCAGGGAGGTAGCTGCTGTTTTCCCGGGCCCTGGCTCTTGCACGGCGCAGAAGTGAGAGTGCTGTCAGGAGGAGGCAGGGGGCAGCAGTGTAGAAGGGCCCTGCATTTCCAGGCTGCTCCGAGGGCCTGGGCAGAACGGAAACGTGAAGTGATGGAGGCACCTTTCTTAAGGAGCAGCAGATAAGACTTCGGACTGGGTGTTTAATACTGGGGCTAGACCATATGTGTTCAGTCTGCTACTTTTATGTTTTTGTTGCCCTCTTTTAATTTTGAAGACTACAGGCACCATAACGACAACATTTAATTTGAAAGATGAGAACTGTATGAAAATGTAGGAGGTGGCATCCTGCTGCAAGGATGCTGTGGGGATGCTATGGGATCCTACGAGTGCTGCGGGTGCTGTGGGATGCTGCTGGATGCTATGGGATGCAGCAGTGCTGTGGGATGCAGCGGTGCTGTGGGTGCTGCCCTCTCCTGTCCAGCTGCCTCCCTGCAGCTCCCCCAGCGCAGGCTCTGGCTGCAGAGCAGGGCTGGCAGCAGGGCTGTGTTCCTCGGGTGCTCACCGGCAGAAGGCGAGGACAGAGCCCTGCCTCACTGTGGGGCACAGGAACGCTTTAAAGCTGCACGTTTTTTAAAGCAGCTGTAAAAGCCCAAGGATTACAAATTGTCAGCTTTTCTCTCTTTCGGTGGAATGCATATTTAGCTTTGTTTGGCAGCAGCACATGCAGCTCAGGCCTTGGTGCTCACACTTATGTCACACCTTCCCCCATGGGGTCCCCTCCTCGGTTCCCACGTGGCCCCGTTGGTGCGTGCAGCTCCCGCACCGCACGCTGTGTGCTCCTGGTGCTCCGCAGCAGCCAGCGAGCAGCTGCAGTCAAGGTTTGTGTGATGCAGCACCACATCTGCAGCGTTAGGTTGGAAACAGTTCCCCCCTTACTTTTGCTGTCTTACCCAAAGTTTGAGGGGATGCTCTCTCACTGCTTTTTGCCCCAGGGATGCCAGGACACAGGTGCTGCCCAGCTGCTGAGCCAGCTGCTTGCAAGTATGATAGTACTGCCAGTTGGGGTAGCAAATTGCTGGCTTGTTGCAGAGCACCAGCATCTCAGCATAGGATGAGGCTGACCAGTGCACTGAGGAGCTCCTCCTGCTCGGGATTAGAAAGGAGCTCGATTGCCTGCTCATAGAGATGTAAAGCTTTCCCTCTGTAATTCTCTTTTCTTGTACTTGCCCACTAAGGCAGTAAAGCCATATACTTCTCCTTCCTGCACTCCCATTTGTTTTCCTCTCTCCTCCCTGAGGAGCCCTTAACCTCCCCCTCTCCTGCAGTCACGCAGACGCAATGCCCACTCTTTGTCACCCATTGAGCAAGGAGTGATGAAACTTCTTGCAATCTGTTCCGTGAGCCAGTGTGGAAATTCAGTGCCCACGCAAGTGGTTATTATCACTCCTTGCAGTTCCTTCCATAGGTTCTGAACAATTCCCTTTTAAAGGAGAGGTCACATTTGGCCGCACACGGCGCTCCTGCTGCAGGCAGCTGGTGGGAGCCCACATCTCCAGGGTGAGCAGTGAATGCATCTGTAAGGAAAAGCCCACAGCTGCACTCTGTGCTTTTGCAGGATACCTTTTAAAGCCTTGCATAACTCTTCGCCATATTTTCCTTTTATTACCAGTGATCTGCTGTGTTCTGAGCGGTTTGCACGATGCCACAGTTCTCTGTACAGAAATTGCAACAATGCACAGCTTCGTTCCTGCCTCCACTTGCAGGCGCGTGGCCATGCTGGTATTGGGCTGAGTCAGAGCAGCGGTTTGCATGCAGGCACACCGGCAGGCTTTGACTTGTACATCTTTTCCCACAGTTCTTTGTGGCAGTAGGAGTTGCTCCCTGGGACTTCCACACCCGTGTAGGGTTACATTAAGTAAAGATCTTTGTGATGGGCTTTGTGCAGAGTATCGGGACTAAGAATGGGGGAAGGAGCAGATGCTGCTGGCGGTGGAGGTGCCTCTCTCTGCTTCCGCCCAGCCCTGTGCAGGATTCCCGGGTATCTCTGCACTTCTCCTATTGCTTCCTTGCCCACCCCTCGTGGCCGTAATGTCAGGACAATAAATCCGTTGCAGGCGGTGCTGTCACTCCTTGAGTCGTGGGCAACGTTTTCAGCTTTTCGTGTTGTTAACTGTTGGTATTCTAAAATCTGAGCTGCCAGGTGCAGTAGTGTCATGGCTCTGTGTTTTTGTTGCTTGTTTGTTTGTTTGGGCTTGGGAATGGGCTGATTCAGGGCAACACAAGAAACAGCCACAATATTTTTTTCTTTTACCGAAGCAGCTGTAAGACTGCTTGGTTCAGACAATAGAATTAATCCTTCTTGTCTTCCTTTCCTGCCCCGTGCCCCATTCACAGCTCGGCCTCTCATCTTACAGAACAGTTCCAGATTTCTGCAATTATTTTCTGCCCTGAAGGATTTATTACGGACATGAGTAAACTGTGACATAAGTATTTAGCATGAGTTTGGAGCAGTTTGGAAGACTTGGGCTGTCTGGCCAATTACCCTTTTCCCAGCACCAGGTTTTGTCTATACTTGCAGCTCTGCATGGATTTGCAGGATTTTTGCCATCTTCCAGTTTGAGCTGCATTAGCAGCAGTGAGCAGCGCTGTGCTGTCCTGCTGTCCCCAGGGCCGGCTGCTGTATGTCAGAGCTCTGCTCAGCGCTGCAGTGCTCCCAATGCAGCGCTCTGCATTCTGCTCACAAGTCTCTGAGGGGGACCAGGAGCAGAACGAGGTGCTCATGTAGGATAAAGTGTGGAGATTTTGGAGCAGGCACGATTGTGAGCAGCTGTGTAAACAGCACAGCAAGGGGCCGGGCTTACCTTGGCCGTGTGCTGGGGGTGTGGATAACAGGCTCCTCATGCCAGCCCTGCTTTGGTAACCTCCGCAGCGAGAAAGGAGAGGTTAAACCAGAGAGCATGTCAAGGACCAACACAGCGGATGTGCAGATTTACAGTGCCAGCACAGCAAGGCCCTTGGCAGGGCTGGCTACAACGCCTCGCTGCCACCTCGTGCACCTGCTGTGTGCTGGGGGCAGGGCGTGGGGTGGGCACGGGCAGGACCCAGCAGAGGGACTCGGCCCCACCAGGGCAGGGTATGGACTGTGCTGCACCAGGGGTTATTGGCATTGCTGGATGTCACCAGAAAGCAATAAAATTTCAGGCTCGGGAGTGAGTGAAATATGACCTCTTTTGTTGCCTCTGTGACTTGTTTGCTTAAAGTCGGCCATTTCTCAGCATGGCTGAGCCCTGCAGCCCTAGGGAACAGGAGCAGGCCGTGGCTTCGGAGCTCAGTCAGTGGAAGCGAGCGGAGTTTGGCATTACAGAAGCTCTTTTGGCCGCTCTTAAATGCCTCAGCGCGGTGAGAGCGGTCCAGGCATGGGAGCACCGCTGGGTGCTTATTTCAAAGTTCTGACCGCGGACGGACTTTGCAGTAACCGCTCGGCAGCGCCACGTGCAGCCCCTGCCCTGCGCGCACCGCTCGCGCTGCAGCTCCGGTCGGAGCGGTGCCGGTGCACTGCCATGGCCGGGTGCTCGGCACGGCCGCACGAGGAGCGCTGTTCCGCAGCGGTGCGTGACCTGATCGGAGGTGATCGGCGCGCTGAGAGTCTCGTGGCCTAAAGCCCAGGGCCTCGGTGAAAGCGAAACGCGTGCACGGCGGACGGCGCTGGGCTGCGCTTGGCCGAAGGGCTCCTGCGGGGTCGGCGCTGCCCGGGCCCGTTGGCTCGTGCTCTGCCGGAGCTGCTGGCGCCGGGCACGGCCGCGGGGATTCCGGGGCAGCCGCCGCGCTTCTGCCAACGCGGGAACGAGCCGGGGCTCGGTGCCCGGCCTCGCCCCGCAGCCCCGGATCTCCACCCCGCAGCGGTGCCCCCGCCCGGGCCGGGCCCGCTCTGCCCGGGGGCCGCCCCCGGCCCGGCAGGCAGCGGA
>JACDJE010000064.1:1009069-1041317 GCA_016647715.1 Pavo muticus
GAGGCGGGCAGCCCGGCCGCGCCGCTGGCCCCGCTCCGCGCCGCCGCGGCCATGAGGCGGCCCCGCTAGGAGCCGGGGGGATGAAGCGGGACTCGACCTGTATGGAAGGTGAGGCGGGGCCGGAACGGACGGAGCGGGGCCGCCTCGCCCGGCGCCTTTGTTCGGGGCCGCGCTGCCCGCGCTCCGCCCGGCTGCGCGTTGCGGGTCCGGAGCGGACGGTGGGAGCGGGGTGCGGGGGGCTGAGTGCGGGGGTGCGGGAGGCCCGAGCGCAGCGCGGCGCTTTGTTGTGCTCTCGCTGTGCTCTCGTTGTGCTCCCGCTGCTCGGTTACGGCGGCCCGGCGCTCGGAGCTGTGCTCTGCCCGGCGCGGCATGCAATTAAAACAAAATCGTTTGTTCTGTGGCTTGATTTGTTTGTATTTGAAACTTCCTAATCCGTTGGACCATCTGGAAGAGCTTTTTTTAGTATTGTTAATTACGGATGGTACCGGGGTCATGCAGGCTCCCGATAAGGCAGCTCCATCCCCCCGGGACCAGCGCTACTTCGCGGATACTTCACGGCTTTTTTTTTCCCCGTGATTGAAGGTGGTGGCAAAGCCCCACTGAATGCGCTTCGGGGTCAGGGCAGAAATATTTAGGGTGAAAGCGTTGAAGGGAAACGCGTCGTGTGCTCCCGGCCCGAGCTCCCTTGTGCCGGGCCTGCCTCCCTGCGGCTCCGGGCCAGCCTTTCTTAACCCGACGTTTCTGCTGCGCATCGCTCTGTGTTCGCTCGGCCAGCTGGCCTCGGCAGCCAAAGTCGTCGTAGGAAGGGAAGCTGTAATCTTACTGCTTTGTAATTTATCAATTTTTAGAAATGGTCTCAATCAGATTTTAATAAGGAGCATATGGCCGTGCTGGAACAGCAAAGATTTGGTTTTTTAAACGGGATTACAGAAAGTTGATGGCTGAGGAAGCAGAGCTCTGTGCTGATGTGCGCTCTGTGAGCGGAGCTCCCCCCGCAGCAGCTGCCGGCTGCCGTTCCCCGCGCTGGGGCACAGTTTGGTGAAATGGGCTTTTGTTCCCGGGGCTTTGTGCAGCTGCCTGCTCAGCTCCCCACCGGCCGTGCCGAGCTGGGCCGTGCCGTGCTGAGCTGTGCCATGCTCGTTGCCACAGGCTGCGCTCCTGGTGAGCCGTATGGTGCTGGTGGCGGCCCTTCAGCTCGGACATGTGTCCCTGCATAGAGTCGTGGGGTTTCCCTGACTGCTTGATGAGGGATTTCTTTTGGCTGACCCCTTCTGCAGGACCAAAATCGATATGTAATGCGTCTGTGTGCATTGGATGCAGTTAGTGCGTGAGGTAGCACACAGAGGTGCACTGACCAAGCGCTCTGTGGCTCCTTAGCATGACATCTTTTTACAGTAAGAAGGATGAGGCAGCAGGCTGCCTCTTTTTCCCCCCTTCTCTTTTCTTTCCTGAGGCTGTCCGCGTGCATTAACCTTTACTGTGGTTGGTGTCAGCTCAGCAGGGCGATGCCCAGGCCCCAGCGGCTCAGTCGCTGTTTTTCTTGAAAGGAAAAGAAAGTGAAAGAAATTGCTAGGTAAGAGAAAGGGGAAAAGGGATCTCAGCATGTCTGCTGGTGTTTGAGGCATCATCAGAGGAGAGAGGCAAGTGAGGTTTGGGTGGGATTTAACACGTGTGAGCTGCCCTCCCTGTGCCCCGGCAGCTGGTGTGGAGCAGCTTGAGAGTCCAGCATGCTGAGCAGTGCTGTGAGCCCAAGAGCTCCAGGGAGAGTGAGTCAAGAAGCAGAGGAACAAGATGTGGTGGTGAAGATGTTAAAGCTATTGATAAATTGCAGTGCTGAGTGTGATCTGTAATCTTCTTCTCAAGGGAACGTTTTCTTTGCTTTAAAGTGTGTTCACTTGCACAAGCCGGAACTTCTGGAAGCGGCAGCTTCCACCATCCCTTCTCAACAAAACTAAATCCCAATAAATTCCCTTTTTGGGATCTCCAGTGGGGGTTTTACATCTTCGTGCCTCGGGTGCGGAGGTGTTGATGTTGCAAAGCCCTGGTGCTGCAGGCAGCGCTCTGACCGTATGCACACGGGCTCCGTTTCTTGGCAGAGCTCTCACGGCAGCTGGGGCTGCTGTGCTTTTGAGCTGCAAGCCTTTCTGCAGCCCTGGGACTGCTGGCATCTGTTCCCCTGGCACGCGTGGTGCTGCCAGCCTGTCCCAAAAGCAGTGAGTGATGACGGATGCTTGCTGAAGTCTGAACGCGAGTCCCAGCACTTTATTTGCTCTGTATTTGTCTGCTCATTTGTGTGCTTTAATGCTCTCTGTACTTGGGTTTTCTCTGCCTGTGTACAAACGTGCCGAGAAAGTTGAGTGCTGTGTGCTTCAGTAGGAATCTGAGGTATTTCCTCTTGAAATTTCACAGGGATTTTTTTTTCTTTTTAACGTTATCAAGAGTACTCATTTCATTGAGGGAAAAAGTAAGTCTTTTAAAAAGCAAGTGCACGGCTTCTCCAGTTTGCCTTGCGGAACAGACAAGTAGAGGTCCCTGCTCCCTCGCACTGTCTGTGCGACTCTTGTGTAACATCATAATATTCTTGTAGAATTTACATTGTATTAAAACGTGGTATGAAACCTACCATGACCTTTGAAAACAATACATCCTTTAATGTGGCTTTGGGGAGGGGTTAGTGAGGGAGTAGCCATAAAAATCTTCAGGGTTCAAGATGAGGTTGAGATTTTTGTGAGTGCTTTTGTCGCGGCAGCAACTGTTTGATTTAGTGGCCCCTGTGACAATAGGTGGTGAGAACAAAGCCGGAATATCCCGCGTATGAGCCCGTTATGTGTGAGACCCATCAGGAGAGCTGAAAGGAAGGATGTTTCCAGATAAACCGCATGCAAGTGGTTTGGAATTATTTGGAATAACTCGTTATCAGCAGCTTTGGTTCTTATTGAGGATTGTCACGTGTGGTTGTTAAAACCAGAGGAATTAGTGGGAGGAGGGTGGGCTGCTTTGCTTCCAACAGTTGTACCTACAGTGTTCCCGTGAAGTTTCAAGGTGAAGGGAGCTGAGGGCACCCCCGTACAAGGCTGCTTTCAATCCACCTGTGCTTTACAAGCTCTGTAAGGCTCAGCCCCGGCAATCCCGGTGTTGGCGCTCACAGGAGGATCTTGCACTAAGCAGCGTGAAAAATAGCAAAGGTCAGGAGCTGGCAAACCCGTGAGTTGCAGTCGGATCATTGTGGAGCTGACCACAGTTCCCGCAGGACTTTCTAAACCACTGAAACTCTCAGGCAATTATTTTCATCCAGCAGTTTTGTTAGAGTAGCAGCTCACGGGGTACACAGGCTTCTCTTTCTCTGCTCCCAGGAGGTTTGTTTCTTTGTTCATGGTGTGTGCCACCGTTCTGCGGTGAATTTTAATCTGGAAACGTCCCAGTGAGGAATTTCTGCAGCATGGCACGTGCAGCTCAAGGTTCCGGCAGCAGTGAGGCTGCTCACACTGCTGCCGTGCTAAGTGGGGAAATGGGCACTGCGAGGGAGGGCCCTGGTTCCTGGCTGCTTTCATCAGCTGTGCTTCCTACGTTCTCTTGGTGACAGCCCTATTCTTCCCACAACAAAAAGCTGTGCCTGGAAATGAGCCCTCATTTAAATCCCCACCATTGGCTTGCAGCCCGTGTGATGGCGGTGTGTGATTGCTGTGCGGTGTGTGAGGGGATGGCGGTGCGGGTTTGCAGCACTGTGCGGTGTGTGAGGCTGCTGCGGGCCCAGTTCATGGCGCTGGGAGTGGAAGGAGTGAGGAGCAGAGCTGGGTCTGTGCTGAATGCTGCAGAGAGGTCTGCTCGGCCCCTGCTAAGCCCCCTCAGCTACCAGAGCTGGAGGTGGAGATGATGCAGTTCCCAGCTGTGGGTGTGCCGGGGCCTCCAGCGAGATACCCAGCCAGCCCCAGCCTGCTGGGAGCCTCACGGCTGGTCCCGCTGCCTCCTGGGGCACATACCTGAGCTGGTCAGTCCTGTAGAACTGGGAGTGCTGTGGAGCAGCGATGACACCACGAAGGCTTCTTCAGTTAAAGTTTGTGTTTCCTTTGCCCAGGCCTTTATTTTAAGTTTCTAGAACAATTGCAGTGAAATTTGTGAATTTGCATGCTGTTCATTGCTAAATCTAAAAAATGACTGCCAGTTGGTTGTGGTTACTACTGGGTTTGAGCTGCGGAGAAAGGCACAAACGAGAACAGCAGCTGGCTTAGATTTTTGGTTGGCTCGTGGAGCTGAAAACTGGTTTTGTGCCTGACCCTAATGGGCTTGGCTCGTTTATTGCTATTGAGCTCAGGTGTTCTCTGGTGGTAAGGAGCTACCCAGAGGTTTGTCAGCTGGTACAGATTTCATGGGGATCGGAGAGCACCTGGCTGTGCCTCCTGTCCTGCTGCTGCAGACAGAAGGGTCTGTCTGTGGCCCCCCCGGGCAGCAGGGCTGAGGGCAGGCAGGCACGGCCTGGGGGTAGTGCGCTGCTGGGGAGCTCCTGCTCCTTTCCTCCTGCTTCTCCAGCTTTTTGCTGTGTGGTAACTTCCCCAGGCACTGCTACATGCTCCCTGTTTCCCTGCTGATTCGAGCCGTAGCTATTATGGGAGCTTCTGGAGCAGTTTCTGTTGTGAGATTTGAACCCTAGGCAGCAAAGGAGCAATTCCACACATCAGGCCCCTGATGGATGTACACGCTTCCCTCTGCCTTCTAAGCAGTTTGCTCTGTTGTGCGAAGGGCCGAGGCTGGCAGCTGGAGCCCGGTCACAGCACCCGTTCCCAGGAGCTCCGGGCAGCCGTTGCCACCTCCTGGTGCCTGTGGAAGCTGCGGGCAGCTGTGCGCATCAGTGCATGGTTGTGTTCAGGCTAAGAAATACCAGAACAAAGCCGTCTTAAGCAGCTCGCAGAGGAAACACAGCACAGTGAGATGCAGAGGTGCAGTTCCCTGAGTCCTGTGACCAAAACCCATACAAAGTTCTTCCTGCACATCGCCAGGCCAGGGTGCCCATGTGTCCACATAATGACTGACATTTGGGAAAGAAGCTGAGTGAGGGATGTGACAGATCTATGTGTCCTACTGCACATGGGAGTAGTGCCCACCTTCTGAGCGTGGCTCTGCTTGTACGGTCAGGACTTTGTTAGGTTTAAGTCCTGGGGCAGGAGAAGTGTAAGAGGTTCCTCTGGCCGGTGGTTGGACAGCTGCTGCTGCAGAAGGCTGCTGGTGCAATTTGCTGCCATCATTTTAATGCAGTTAACTTTTAATGTGAAGCAGGATTTAGATGTCCCTCAAGATAGTGAGCCTACATCTAGGTTAACGAAGTCGGTTGCTTTAGCCATCATTTACTTTTTCCTTTCCATTTGACATCCACATCTATGAAGATTACTGCGTGCTCACAGAGGTTCCTGCTGAGCTGTGCACCATCCCTCCCCTGTCTCAGAGGGGGTGTTACGGTCTTAAGATACTGAATTTAATATGACAGCTCCTGTTGCTGGGGGTCATACAATTTACATTTTTTGTCATCCAGAGGCCTTCTAAAGGTTTAGAAAAGGAATAGTAAAATCAAGTCATGGCAGCTTAACCTCATTATTGTTTCTGTAATAGCACTCAGGCTGTGGGTGCGTGCGTTGTACAGCGAGGTCCTTGTGGAGGTGGCCATGTCTCCGTGTCCCCCTCCCTGTCCCACATCCCGGTGCCACCTTCTCATGTGCGGTGCAGCATCCCGCCGGTGTCTGCCAGGCATTCTGTGTTTTCAGTGCAAGGACCTGCTGTGCAATTTGTAACTCAAGAGGCACCCAGTTTTCCAAACTGCTTTACATTTCTGATAAATCGTGACTTAAGAAAGAGAGAATTTACAGAGGCTGTCTTTGAGACAAGTTTGGGGTGTACTGTTCTTCATTCTTGTTGTCACTTACTGAGAACTCCTGGATTTAAATCCTGTGGGATGTGAGCTGAGGTGGTTTAGCTGTGGAGCCCTGTGTGCCCACCAGTAGGGCTGGCTGGTGCCTGGGCTGCTGGGAGAGGGGTTCCAGCATGAACACCTGTGAAATGTGCTGTTTTGGGAAGGTTTTGGTCTGTGGCCACAGGGGCAACTCCAGTCCCACTGGAAAGGGTAAGATGGCTTGGTGAAGTTGTTTTGTTGACCACAGAGCCCCTTCTCTTCTCTTCCAGATGACCGGGTTGATCAGCGAACCTGCCTGATCTGCGGGGACAGAGCTACAGGTCTGCACTATGGCATCATCTCCTGCGAGGGCTGCAAGGGGTTTTTCAAAAGGAGCATTTGCAACAAGCGGGTTTACAGATGCAGCCGAGACAAGAACTGTGTCATGTCACGCAAGCAGCGCAACAGATGCCAGTACTGCCGGCTGCTCAAATGCCTCCAGATGGGGATGAACCGGAAAGGTAAAGAAACGTGAGCTTGGCGGTGGTGGGGTCTTGGGTGTGGAACAAAAGTTGTAGCTGATCTCAGACAGAACCGCCCTTTACCTTTTCAGCCTAAATAAGCAAAAACTAAAATTTCATTTGCCTAAATAAGCAACAACTTAAATAAATCTTGGCCTATCTCAAATTTATTGGCTTGCCTTTACCCCACCCCTGCCCCTAAGGCACGTGGAGTCCCAGCTCCTCCCAGCTCAGAGTCACACAGGTGGGAGCAAATCTTGTCATCGGAATGTTATAAATGGGAGTATTTTATTGTAAAATGTCTAACACTGCTGGTGCTGTGAGATCCCTTGTGCAGGGCCAGCTGCAAGCTCCCAGGGGCTCCGGCAGCGGTTCCAAAGCCGTCCTGGTCTTTGCTGTGTGCCCCTGGCCTGTGGAGAACCCCTTGTGCTCTCCCACAGGTGTCCAGTGCTGCTGTCTGTCCTGGCACCAGGCGCAGAGCTGCGTGGCACGGGGCAGCGCTGCCATCTCCCGGCCAGCAGGTCCCTCATCCTGCAGCTGCGCCTTCATGGGGATGGGACGCAGCTGCTCGTGGGCAGTTATTTAGGACTCTTTGCAAGCACCTCAGGATTGCTGTGTGCAGCAGGGTTTTGGAGCTACACCAAAACATTTGCAGAGTTCACATGATAGAAACCTCCCAAAGGCACAGTGCAGTTGGTGTGGAAGGGACAGGGCTCAGCAAGGTCCTGCGGCGAGTCCCGTGCTGCCTCCTGGGGACAGGCTTGCCAGTATGAGAAAATTATTGCATAACCAAGTTGCAAGGTTACTTCATAACTAGATCTACATTTTTGAATTCAGATAAGCCATAGAGCTTAACGTTTGAAAGGAACTTGCTTTGAGGAGAGTTTGGCTGCCCTGCCTGCCAAAAGGAAGACGGCTGTCCTGGACAATGTGTGTTCTGAACCAAGCAGCCCTGTGGTAGCCTTTTGATGTTCTACCAGCAAACCCAAACACCTTTTTGCAGCTTACACAGTTAGCAAGGCTTCCGAAACTTGCACTTAGGCAAAACGTCTTGAACACACTGTAATCTGGGAGACAGAGGAGTTCAGAGACAGAGCTGTAAACAGTAGTCAACAGAGGCTGAGTTGGGTGTTTATCTTCACTGATATCCAAATAAAATATCTCAGCAAATAGAAAGCATTGCCAAGCATCTCCAGGTATGGTATAAGAAATTCCTGCTACAGGAATTTTCCCTTAGATTTTCTCTAGTTTTCTGCTTGTGGAGAGCCCCCCCATCCCCGTGCACTGTACAACAGGGACAGCGACAAGGTCACAGTGCAGCTGGGAAAGCCTGCTGCCAAGTCTGCCCGGCCGCTGGGAAACAGCTTGGGCCCTGATAAACATGGGGATGGGGCCCAGGTGGAGAGGAGGCACCGCAGACACTGCTTCTGTGGGGTTGCTGTGGTGGGAGGAGAGCTCCAGCATCACTTCTGTAATTGGGTTTCACTGCAGCTTTCTGGAATTTGATTAAAGAGCCTTATGAATGCAACTGTTATGGAGCAACCGGGCTGTCTTCTGAAATGAAACTGCTTAGCTCAGTGTAGTAACTCGAATTTTAAATGGATAGTTTGCATGCAGCCAACTTGGTGATTGCTTTGGGAGAGCTGACCCTCTGGAACAGCGGCAGTGTGAGCCAGCTGCGGTGAGGTGCTTTATCTCTGTGTTGTCTACAGCACCAGCGGAGTCTGTGCGGGTGCAGCCGGGCCTGCGCCGGCCTCACAGGCTGAGTGGAGTGGAGTTAGACATTCTGCTGTTCACATTTCATTTTCTAGTATTGAATTATTTCAGGAGGAGCAGTAGGGTTGCTTTCCATATGCCATCCCTCAAATTAATTTAAAATTGTCATAAGGGACTGATCATTCCTTCATTCCCTGTTGTTCAAGAATCTCGCTAAACTCTCCAAGTAATGTTTGTTGCCACAGAAGTATGTTGCTGTTGGGATAAGGATCACTGCGCTCCTGTGCGCTTTAAGCAGAACTAATCTTTTAAGACATAAAAATTGTTTTAAAATAGTATATATCTATTTTTAAAATACCAGATAGCACTGTTCCTTACCAAGATTTGGTTGTCTTCTTTCAGCAATCAGAGAGGATGGCATGCCAGGAGGAAGAAACAAAAGTATTGGACCTGTCCAGGTGAGCACATGCAGAAATTTCTCCAGGGCTCTCTTTTGTTCTTGTTCTGCTGACCTTGGCACTCATTTCTGCAGCAGCCGGGTTTCTCCCTGCTGTGGCTGAGGAAAGGCAAGCAGTTGGCCATTTTGGGATGGGGAAGGTGAGTAATTTCTGCAGGAGGTGCGTTTTCCAAGTGCTTTGCTTGCCATTACTTCTGGTTCTAGCTGCTGGGAGCCAGTCACGAGCAGCACACCCTGGCGTGGAGAAAGAGGCACTGAGCGCCTTTGGGAGCACACGGGGGCAGTGCTGCTTTGGTAAAGCCCCTCAGACATGTCCCTGCCTCCTGCTAGCACGGCAGGGATTTGCCACCCTGTCTCCTGCAGGTGCGTGCTGCAGACAGTAGGTTTGTAAGTAAAGTTCGACTCTGCTGCCTGCGGGAGAGGATGCGTTGCAGCCTCAGGGCATCATGGCGTCATGGCGAGTGCCTGCATGGGCAGCCTGGGATCCCTGCGCTGCTGCTCGAGCTGTCGGAGCTGCCTGTCCTTCGTGAGCAGCACAGGGACCTCAATCCCTCCAAAGCTCCCAGTAAATCTTGCAGGCTGTGCACTGCAATTTCTTAAGTTGTTGCAAGAGGGGCTCCCAGTAAATGTCTTGCTGATTGATGACATAGCTTGTCTGGAGATGTCTTGTAAAACGCGAGGTAATTCAGCACAGCAGCCTGTACTGCGTGCGTGAGGAATGATGCCTGTTTCCAGCTGGCTTCTGGAGAAGCAGTCTTTAAAAAGTTTACTGTTTATTTTAATAAAACAGAAAGAACACCAAAAGCATTTTCTGTGACAATGTACCTATGAAAGCACTGCTCACTACTGTGCAAAACGAAAAACATGAAAAGCCAGGCAGCCAGAAAGTGCAGATCCTCTCTGACTGACCAAGACGGAGGCAAGAATTCCTGCAGCCCCGCTGGCTGCCAGCAGTGGAAGGGAGCCAGCTCAAATCATAATAAAAATCATATAGCACTTTCTGCTGTTTGCAAACATCGTATTTATAGTGTTAGTTACCGATTCTTAAAGTCCACATGGGCCTATCAAAGAAGAATGAACTTTTATTTCTGGCCAGATGATGACTCAGTTTTTAATGCCTCTCTGCAAAATGCAGCTTTAATAGAAGAGCGGCCTCTGCTAGTCAGGGCGGGCCCTGGCCCTCTGAGCTCTGCGTGGTTGGTCAGTGCTGAACCATAGGCCATGCAGTCAACTCCATGTCCCAGGGTGAGGCACTTTAATTATTGCACTCTTCAGATGTTGCACCTGGTAAGCCTGGTGTGGTTATCTGACAATTTTCCAGGGCTGGAATAAACTGTTCGAACAATGTTAGGTGCTTGAAAATGATGTTCAGAGTTCACTGCCCTTTCTTGCATCGTGTCAGTGTGAGTCTCCCTGTGCTCTGACAGCCTTGCTAAGAGGTAATACAAAGAATTTTTAAAAAAAGCTCAAAACATTGGTGTTGCATATTGCTCACAACTGGTGCAACTCTTCCCCAGGAGCGTATGCAGCTCCTTGAAGCGCTGTGCCACGCTCGGCATTGACTGATGCTCTCGATGGACTGGCTGCAACTGCTCCGTGGTTTTGTGCTCTTTGACAGTGGCTGATTTACGGCTCGTTGCTGTGTACGTTTGACATAATCCTTTTGCGTGTCCATTCCTCTCTGCTCTGTTATTGACACTTGAATTGTGCTGCTGGAGCTGAAGGTCACCGCCATCAGCTGTAAATAGAATTTTTCATATGTGTTGTTAAAGGGAGAATGTGGTGTTTCTAGGAACGCTGAAGTGTTTCTGCGAGGGCAGGCCGGCTCCAGCACTGCTCATTGCGGCAGGTGTTCGCATATGGAAGCTCTGCCTTGTTTTCTGATCAGTGGAAGTAGCAGCCTGGCACTAACTGTAATGATCTTATTTCTGAAAGATATCGGAGGAGGAGATTGAAAGAATTATGTCCGGACAAGAATTTGAGGGAGAGGCAAACATGTCATGGAGCAACAATGGAGACAGCGACCACAGTTCCCCTGGAAATGGAGTTTCTGAGAGCAACCAGCCTTCACCTGTGTCCACTCCATCTTCAAGGTGGGAATTAACTCTGGAAGAGTTTTATCTTGTAATAATTCTGGCCGTTTCCCTGAGTGATGCTTGGGGTCAGTGTAGGAGAAGTTCACTGGGAATACCTCTGTGTGAGCTGAACGTGCTGCACATCCTTACATCTCTAAGTGCACTTTTAGAAAGACAGCAACTGGATTGTGAAATACTGAATTGAGAGGTGAAATGCTCATGGTGAAATGAGGGAAAAAAGGCAGCGTTGAGTTAAAATTCTAATAATTGAACTAGAGCTCTTAATTTGTATTGGTTTTATTTTTTTTCCTGCAGATTATGGAGAATTGATTAGCTTTCACTGCTCATTCTGTATAAGCTCTTTTGCTTCACTGTGCTCAGATTTTGAAAATGAAAGAGTTCCATTTAGGTTACTAATTGGTGGTGTTGTTTTGTGAGTTACCATTAGCGCTGGCCTCCTGATTCAGCGCTGGACACAGCAAGGATCTCAGGCTTGCAGTCCATCTGCTTTCAGTTGCACTGTAAGCTAGGAGGTATTTGCGTTCCCTGCCTGTATGAACTATTTAATTTACAGTCATAAATTCTGTCCCTTTAAGAAAGCAGGAGTGGAAGTGCTCGCTGCAGTCGGGTGTCTGCTCAGAATGGCTGCTCAGCAGCTGCTCCCAGCACTTTGCTCAGAGGAACTGGCTGGAGCCGTGCTCAGCGCGAAGCACCTGATCTGCACACTCAGTTATTTCCAGAGTAGGATTTAAACACAGAGGGGTTTTTCATTCTTTCATTTACATTTTTTTCTTTTCTGTTTTAATCCACATTTCTGTAGGTGGTTTTTTAACATCTTAATGAATCGGGTGGAATTTTTTTAGTATATTAAAAAGCTTTTCCTTTTCCAGTAGGTCCGTGGAGCTGAACGGATTCGCTGCACTCAGGGATCAATACATTGGGACACCAGTGTCCACGCACTATCAGTACCTCCCGCACCTTTTTAGCTATTCTGCTCACTCGGCGCTGGTGCCCCCCCAGGCGCGCAGCCTGGACCCCCAGTCGCACAGCCTGATCAACCAGCTGGTGTCAGCGGAGGACCTGGAGCCGCTCGGCACGCCGATGCTCATTGAAGACGGGTGAGTGTGCGGTGCGGCGGGGGCAGCCCTGAGCTGCGTGGCTCAGGCTGTGCTGCACTGAGCTGCTGTGCTGCACGGGGTGCTGGCGGTACGGGGAGCATGGGGAGCTGCTGCAGCGCATTGAAGGCAGCAGTCCAGAGCCTGCCCTGTGGTGGGGCCATGCGCGTGGCTGGGACTTTGCACAGTAGTTCGGGCTGTACGTGCTGGGCTGAGGCTGTGCGGCAGCGGAGTTCAATGGTTTCAGCCCTGAGGTTGCACTAGCCATGCAAAGGGCAGGTGACAAGCACCATGGCTGGAAAAGCGCGTGGGACTGGAGTAAAGCGGGGTCAGCTTGCAGGAGCCCCTTGCCCTGTGCCCAGGAGCCTGCAGGTGCTGCCCGGGGTGAGCCCCAGCTGCAGAGGTTCTCCTCTGGCCCCAGCAGCCACTGGCAATCGCCGCTGCCGCCGCCAGGTGACACTCTGGGCACCGGCATGCCGGGCGCTTGCACACCAGTTCTGGTGACATTTTTCTTGCTTTTCAAGTGCCTTGTCAGATTGTGTCATTCTGTGTTTTTAATTATGCCTTCATATTAACTGTGCCTGCAGGTATAAAGTGACTCAGGCAGAGCTGTTTGCATTGTTGTGTCGCCTGGCGGATGAATTGCTTTTCAGGCAGATTGCTTGGATCAAGAAGCTGCCGTTCTTCTGTGAACTCTCAATCAAGGACTATACCTGCCTGCTCAGCTCCACCTGGCAGGAGCTGATCCTGCTTTCCTCGCTGACTGTTTACAGCAAACAGATCTTTGGTGACCTCGCAGACGTCACCTCCAAGTATTCGCCCTCTGACGATGAGCTGCACAGGTGAGGCGCCGGTGGGAGTTCTGTGCTGACAGTGTGTGTGCTTGAGACTTCATATGTGGCAGGCCGTGGCTAGTCGGTGCTGAATGAAAGCTTCCTTTTGCAGGGAGGTGTAGGATGTTTCTTTCCTTTTGGTCATGCAGCTGGAGTAGATGTCCTGTGATTTCAGTTTGTGGTTTCTGTTGAGACTGACAATTTTTCTGTCTAATCTCTGTGGCTGTTCTGTGTTTCTCAGCGTGTGGCAGATTTCTTCCTAATTTTACCTGAACTTTCTCTACATCCTTCTTTAAGGATCTTTGCTACATTTTTTAAATCCATTTTTTATTCTTATTTCTTTCATAAAAGTTGTAGAAATCAAACTGTAAGGGAGGGAGAAAAAATGCGGTGTGGATGTAAGTCCATTTGTAGCTTTTGTTTTCAAGCTAACAACAGCACTGACAGTCAGAGAGGCTTCTGGCTGCCTGAACAGATAGCTGGTCAGAGACTTTCCAGCTATTGGAAGAGAAAACAGGTACTGGTTGCATCATCTTTGAGGGTGGCTCTCCTATAGCAATGCCGTCTCCCTTCAGCACAACCCTACAAACCACCTTTATTGTGGGGAGAATGAAACACATTAATCTGACACTTTGGGTAACCCTGAGATACAGAAGGTCTTATTGAAAAATTGTTTGGGCAGTGGAAAGATTGTTCACAAAGCTGGTTGTCTTTATTATCAAAGTGTTCATTATTAATTGCTATTTCATTGTTTTGATTTCATAAATGTAAAGATGTTGCAACTTAGCTGTTGTTTTTCCATAGTCTGTACTATCTGATGCTCTGAGTAACCTGCCCGTCGTTTATCATTTTGGCCAGGCTGATGGGTTTTTTATGCTTTTTTTTCTTTTTCTTTTTTTTTTTTCCTTCTGTAGTCTTGATGCCAGCCAGATCCTTTTGGCAGCGGTCACAATCTTACAGTGTCATGATGAAATAGGTGGGATTTACCTAGGCTGCTGCCCACCCTCTGCTTTAACATTTGCTCTGTTGGTGCTCTGCCTGTGCTAGGCTTGGCAACATTGCAGGAGTCATCGGGGGATCTAAATGCTTAGTAAGGAGAGATTTAAAATACGCCTGTGCCCTCAGGTCATCGTAGCACCAAGCAGTTCCTTGAGGTTCCTTTGTGCATCGCCCTTCACCTTCTGGAGACCAGCTTGCTGAGGGCCGCAGGGGAGGTGAGGGCTGGCCGCAGGTGCCTCATTTCCTGGGGCAGGTCCCCGCTCCACGTGCTCAGCCGGCTGTTGCCATTCATCCTGCGCCTGGTGCTGCTCCTGCGGGGAGCAGCGTGGGTCAGAGGGAGGCACAATGACACTTGTTCTTACATTCATCCTTCCTTTTGTTTGCGCTGTCCTGGTCAGAGCCTCAAAAGAGAAGTGTGTGTTTCATTTGGGGTTTGTGATAAATACAAGCGAGAGGTAAGAAAACAGGACAAAGGAGGAACCCTCCCCCTTCAGAAACGGGTGATTCAAAGCCGGTAGCCTCAAAAGTCCTTCAGAGGAGATCTGTGCACATGGGGTGAAAATAGGCATTCTTAGGAGTGGAATGCTGCTGTGGTCTCTTCTGATTTAGCTTTTCAAGTATCGCTAATTGTCATTAAGGAAAATAGGAAAATGCACACCAAAAGCCATTTGCGGGAAGCTGCACAGATGAGGGCTGAGTCTCTGTTGTCTTTGTGGCACCTTATCCATAGCGAAGCTGTCTGCATGTGGCAGGGGGACGTACGCTCCTGACAAGCTGTTTCCTTCAGATTTGTGAGGGAACTCATAAAGAGGGGTTTCTGCCTCGAGGGGTTTCTTGAAGAGCTTCCGTTTCCTTGGAGAGCTCCAGTGCTGATTAGTGGTTATTGCAAAATGAAGTTTGGTCTTGCAGCCAGCTGAAAACAATTGCTCTGAGCTGTGCTGGTCCGACTCGTTGGGGTTATTTCGGTATTTAGCAAAATGACAGGAGCAACTCTAATGCTTGGGTAGGTGACAGTGAACGCATCAGATGAGCTCCTGTGTCTTATTCCACTCTTAACAGCAGGCTGAGCGTTCTCCTGGGCTGCTGGATCAAATGTTTTCTTTTATTGTGCTGTTTTCTGTAGGTGAATATGAAATGAATGGATTCCTGACCTCCCCCAGCACTCTTCTGATAGCGCTTCTCTTCCCCCTCTTCCCAGCTGATCCTGATAACCCATAGCCAGAAACTCGCCTGGTGTAAACTGCGAGGAAAGGTGTGTGGAGGAGTCGGTCCTCGGGAAGAAATAGGGCTGTGAAAAACAGAACAGCTTTGTTTGAAAGGGGGGAGGAAAGTATGCTTGGAAAACTAAGACAGTTCAACTGCAGGAATGAGAGAAGAGCTCTCCTGGATTTATGAAGTGATGAGAGGCTGGTAAAAATATGCATGCTCTAAAAACAATTAAACTCCACAGACAACTGAGTGGTCTTTGTGCTCATTAACTTCTTGAGCTTTGCAATCTTGCACCTGCAAGATTTTTAATGTCAACTTGAGAGCAAGAAAACTTGTACAACTTTAGATTAGCCGACAAGGCTTTCATCGCTTACAATATTACTTTCCTGAAGAACTGACCCGAAGTTCAGATAGCTTGTTTTCGCTTCTCTGAGGCCAACCTCCACCGTGCATTTTACAAATAACTTTGAAGTAAACAAACATACATGCCAAAATAAGGTGTTATTCAGTGAGAAGAGTTCTATTTTCGTTCTATTCAGAGCTGACTTTCTGGCTGCGCTCTTATTCTTTGTGCGGTACAATGGCAGAGCGCAGCTGAAGCTTGCCGAAACACTTCTGTCCCACTTGTGAGGATTTATGCAATACACGGTTTCTTTGAAACCAGTGATGTTGTGGTGAGAGGCACTCAGGAGAGGCCGGTACTGGCCATTTGCACACGTGGGCAGTGCCTGCAGGCACCAGAGCTGCTCCGCACCCTGCGGCTCACTGCTGCTTCTGCCCCGCAGCACGGGGGCCGAGTTCTGTGCCCTCAGGTCTGTGTCAGGCCATTTCCCGGGGTGGAGGGGCTGTGTCCCTCTGCATGGGGCTGCCCTCTGCCACCTGTTGGTTCCTGGCTCCTCTTGGCCAAGGTGGGAGCTGAGGGAGAAGCCTGCAGCTTGTTTTCAACAGACTTCCCGTGCCTGAGTCTGCTGGTTTTTGTGGAAACTTCTCATCCGCCTCCTGTTTATGGAACTTCTTAGCTGTTTATAGTCGTGTATATAGCACTGGGCTCCCCCGCGGGGCTGTATCTCCTCACCTGCTTGCTTTGAGCCCATGCTGCCATGTGACAAATAGCCCATCTCTGTGTGCTGTGCTGACAAACAGCAGGGCGGCCGTGCAGAGAACTGGGAATTCCGAGTGCGAGCAACACGCGTTCAGAAGCAAACACACCTCGTACAGAGGGAGAACTCCTTGGGGGGAGGGCTTCAGAAGGAAATAGCACACCTTAATTAGACTGCATGATTAACCTCAGGCATTGTGTCCACAACCTGAAGCTCCACCCAGTTAACCTCAGTTATTTGCGTTTTGGTGCATATTTGTATTTCCGAGGAGGGTCCCAGCCTTACTGCAGTGTCTCACCTCAAGAAGCTCTCAGCTGAGGAAGGTGAGCGAACCATAATGGGCAATAAATATGGTTGTGTGGAAGTATGGCATCTCTGTCGTTTACTCGTGGGAATTTTAGGGAGGTGATGGGTGATCCTCACCTGTCCATTAGATAATTGAGGAGCGTTGTTGTGCATGGATCAGTGTGATTCGATGTTAATTGGAATGGCATTACACAGGTGAAAGAAAATGTAGGCACTTCTGGTGTTGGAAATACGAAGTGAAGGAAGATGCCTGCCCCATGAGGTAGGAAGGCACTGTCCTGATTGCGACCTGGGGCAATACAAGTGTAGAGAGGCAAAGCAGCATGCCTGTGAGCATACAAGAGGTAACCGCATGGTCCTGGCTCCACTGGATGGCTGGAGCAGGCTGGAGATAAACTGAAGCACTTGCTTCTACTTCCATTTAACAGTCCCAGCAGACTTGAAGCAGTTTTGGTGAGGGTTTTTGAATACTATTGCAAGATTTAAAAATCTCTGAAGTTACTAAAATGACCTTCTTGTCTTTTTTACGTGGACCGTGCCCTGAATTTGTTGATGTGTGATCTCTGTCCTCCAGATTCAGTGAAGAGGGAATGGAGGTGATGGAGCGCTTGATCTACCTCTTTCGCAAATTCAACCAGTTGAAGGTCAGCAACGAGGAGTATGCATGCATGAAAGCCATTAACTTCCTAAATCAAGGTGAGTCAGTGAAGAGAAGGAATCAGTCCTGCTGGAGGACAGATCTGAAACCCAGGGATTGATGTGGGCTCTGCAACCCCTCCGCTGTCATGCGGACAGCAGACACCTGTGTGAGGAAGTTCTGGAAGTGAAAGAATGCTTTTGCTTAGTTGCTTTTATTGCCTTTAAATGTAGACACCAAGGACAGTGCTTGTGCCATACATACAGTTGGAACGTATCTAAAATGTTCATATCAGAGTAAGAGTATAACAGAGACTGGTAACATTTGCCTGGAGAACATTGGGATGACTGTTTTCTTACCAGCTGCTAATGAACTTTTCACCAGCCATCTGAAAGTGATACTGGTGTAGATAGCAGTTTAGGCAACTTAACAATTAATTTGCATGATTTTTTTCCATACTAAATAACAATCTTTCACAGATTCCAAACTGAAAATGTGTTTGTTCTTCTGCTTGGGAGGGTGGCTGTGTAAAACTAATCGTCCCTTTGTAGAGCTTTCCTGACTCTTGGAGTGATTCACCTTCAGGATTTATGCTTAGGTCACCTAGTTGGCTTCCTACTATTTAGGATCTTCGTCAATATATTTTCCTATGTCTAATGCTAACTCTTTAAAGTGGGAAGTATTCAGGAATGAAGTATTTATGTGCAGGCAATGAAGTCTGCCTAATGAGGGATGGTGTCCTCCTGTTGGTTTACCAGTGTATTAGTGCCAGCAGTTCAGCCTGTTGCAAGACCCTTGAAAATCTTCAATTAAGTCAATGCAAAATGAAACGTAGATTAATTCTTCAACGTGTGAGGAGATCCTGGTCAGTTCCTAACAAATGTGGTGAGCTGAAATAGTTTGGAATCAATAGGTTTCTTGTGATTCCCTTTCCAGTAGTTGGTTGTCGCCATTATGCTTCTGTGTTGCCTCATGGGACATTTCTTTATGTTGTGTGTGCATAAATGAAGAAAAGTATGGAGAGGAAAATGCTTAATAGATGGTGTTCAGCTGTAATTTTGGAAATAAATGTCCCCAGAGTCTTTCATGCTGTGAAAGATAGCTGCAGTTCTGTAAAATGTGCTGAAAACTCCCTCCTCCCCCACTCATTTTCACCAGGAGATAGTGCTGACGCTTCAATGTGTGCCCGGGCTCAGATTCCGGTTTGCTTCCCTGGGCAGTTTCCTGACACTTCTTTAGCTGTCTCCATTGTTTTCTAAAATGTATTTTCATTAACTTCCTGTCTTCTTTTATTTTTAGTTGAAGTTTGCAATTTTTTATGTGAAATACCTGAAAATTATTTTTAAAAGCCAGGCTTTGGGGCAGCAGATAAATGTCTCTTCCGTCAGAGCGTCTCACAGGACTGAGCCCGCACTGGGGGTCGTGCGGTTTCCGTATTCCGACCACATCGGATTCCCCCCAGGACGCCCTGCAAATGTCACTGATGGTGCTGAAAGGTGGCAGTGGGACTTCCTGCCACGCTGATGGCCTGGGAATGTCCATTTTCCTTTGCGTTCATTGCCTGACATGGGTAAAGCTGAATTTTAAAATAAGAACTTGACAAGTGTGTAAAGCTTGTTTGACATAATTCATAAGCAGATGGGAAGAAATATGATGATACCTTGGATTATAGTCAAATGCTTTCCTCAGCCAGGATGATACAGCCAAAATCACCGTGTTTCTGTCTGAGGAAGTATTACATTGGATCCGCTATGAGGACAAAACCTTGACATGCAGCTGCTTCACAGAAGCCAGGCAGGGATTTAAGGTTGCTAGAGCTGTTATCTGGAAGGGAGTGCCCTGAGTGCTGAAGATGAGCAGGTTAGGGCTTCAGCTCTTCCTGTCCATGTTTTTGTGGAAGGAGGCCTTGTGCCCAGGCACACCGGGCACTCAGTCAGCCTCCAGAACAGCGACCCAGCTTAGAGCTTTAGAAATCAGTCTGTTCTTCCTGAACAAGAACGAATCTGCTGCTGTTCTCAGTTGTTTTCCTTTATTCTCTTTCAGACATTCGGGGTTTGACCAATGCATCCCAACTGGAGCAGCTGAATAAGCGGTACTGGTATGTTTGCCAGGACTTCACAGAGTACAAATACCCGCACCAGCCAAACCGTTTTCCAGATTTAATGATGTGTTTGCCAGAGATACGATATATTGCAGGTAACTTCTAAGCTCTCCTCCTGCTGTGATCACTTGCAAATGGTGAAATCTGCTTTTGAAAAGAAGTTAACATATGAGAATGGGATCCTTGCTCACGTTGCTGGAGGGTGTTCATGTGAGACCTCGTTCTGTTCAAGCTGCTCCCCTGGCTTTGAGGCAGTCTCTGCCACCCCCAGGTCACCCAGCCAGGCTGACTCCTTGATGCGTTGTCCCCGTTGTGCTGCTGTGCCAGGCACATGTGCTGTGTGCTCATGTTGCCCTGCTCCCAAGGAATTAGGCCTCACCCCCGAAGTGCCCACGTTCAGCATTTCACCCAGGCTCATATTTTATTTTCTTTCCTGTCCCCGCTCAGAGGCATTTTGTCTCAAGCAGCACCAAGGTGTGGTCCTGGTGTGAGTTGTTTCAGGAGGGGCAGGGAAATCCCCACACGCTGCCCGGGGTGCTCAGTGAGCAGGGCAGCAGCAGGCCTGCAGGTGACCCGTGCCTCGCTGCTCTGGGCCTCAGCACCTCTGAGACATGCAGGTGAAGTTCCTAGTTCAGTTGTGTCGCTAATTAGATCTGCAGGGTCTGGTGTTATTAAGACATCGTTTGTTCCCAGATGTTATAGTAAAGGAAGATACTTGTCTCCTTGTGTCAAGGCTCAGTGTGCTTCGTCCTACCCTGTTGTAACAAACCAGATAATAATCACATAATAGCTCACATAACTTATTCACTGAGATCAGCAAGGGAGTTTGAGGAGAGACAGGATTTAGTCTTTCCCAGTTTCTATAAATACTGCTCCATTGTGGAGAAATCATTTTGATCTGACTTTGCCCATTTATTTAGCTTTCATTTCAGTAAATAATAAATCCTGTTGTGCCCAAATGGGTATCGAATGTCTAATGTAGCGGTAGGATGATTAACTGTTTCTCTGAGAGGTTCAAGGTAAAACCGTCATCAGTGGAGCTGGCTTAGGTGTCTCTCGGAAATCTGATTCAGGAATGGCTGCTAATTCTGATCTTTTTCTTAACAGGAAAGATGGTGAATGTCCCGCTGGAGCAG
Source organism: Pavo muticus (assembly GCA_016647715.1). Taxonomy (NCBI): domain Eukaryota; kingdom Metazoa; phylum Chordata; class Aves; order Galliformes; family Phasianidae; genus Pavo; species Pavo muticus. The sequence continues at coordinate 1,029,153 of JACDJE010000064.1, forward strand.
CTGCCTCTCCTTTTTAAGGCCGTTCTGCATTCCTGCAAGACAAGTGTGAGCAAAGAGTGAGCCCAGCTTGCCCCCAGCCCGTGCCTTACTCTGTGCCTCAGGCAGGGAGCGGGCTCACCTCCAGAGGATGGGGGAAACATGATCAAGGCAGGAGGGAAGTGCTGAGACAGGGGCAACGGGTGTCCCTGCCACTGTAGCAAGATTCTTTTGTTTGTTTTTTTGTTTGTTTGTTTTTTTACTCTTTTTCCTTATATATTTATTTCACGACAGAGTTGAATGTATGATCTTCAACACGATGCACATGGTTCTGTATGAATGCAGCAGATGCATTCTCCAGCAGTTTACAGAATGTGAAGATGTTTAAAGTTGCAGTGTTTGTTAGGGTTAGTTCTTTTGTATTTTGGGGCTGGGGACTGAGATGACTAAGACTACCTCAAGGAGAAGATGCTGTTCGCACACTGCTCTTTTCATGATTTGTATCCAGAAGTGTTTGTCATAGAATGCAAACTGCCTCACCTCATTGACAGAGCTGTCAGTATCCCAAATGGACAATTTTGGAAAGGGGGGTGTTAGAGAAGTGCCAAGCTTTTGTTTGTTTAAAAAACTAAAAAAAAACTAAAAAAAAAAAAAAAAAAAAAACAAAAAACCTAAAAAGAAAAGAACTTCAAAAAAAAAAAAAAAAAGAAGAAGAAGGGAAGAAGGCAGGGAGGGGAGAAGAAGGGAAAGTCTGGCCAGTAGGTTTCTTTTCCTCCAGCAGTTTTCAGATGCAGGTGGTAGTGCCTGCAGTTTTCTTGAATCCTGCCACCAGGATTGCAGGGCTCCCAAGCCAACAGGGGCTCTCACCCCCATTCCCAGCTCGATCTGTGGGATGGTGAGCTGCCCTCCTTCCCCAGCCTCCCCAGCTGGGCTGCTGCTGTTGCTGCAACACCTTTCTGTTTGATTGAAACTGTGCTGTTGCGGTTCATAGCAGGCTCCCAACACGGCAGCAGTAAGGTACTCTTGTTGAGAGAGCGAGAACTGTAAATAATTTCTGATTGCTTCCTTAACATCCATTTTAGGTTCATAAAGACAGGAAAAACCTACTGAGGGAAGAGGCAGGATTGCCCCTTTTAGTGTATTCCCCCAAGATGTCATTGACTACTGAGGAGACTTCTGCATTGCAGCCATCAGAAGCAGTTCATTTCTGGGAACTGCTAACTTACCCTGCGGTGAAATGCAGCCTGCATAATGGTGAGAAAGGACTCCAGGATACTCTGGCATGGCTTTCTCTGCTGGACTCGGGGAGTGCATGATCCATAGTTGTATCCTGCCAGGACAGCTTTGTTGTTTAGTGGAATCCCTTCTTACCAGGAAAAATCGGTATGACTACAGAACTTGGTGAGCTGTTTGTCCCAGCTGTTGCAAGGCTTGCGTTTTCCATCTAGCAACCTCCACACCACTTCAGTGCATGGAGGAATGGCTTAGTGGCAGCCAGTTAACTGTCTGAGTAATTGCTCGATCCTGGCGTTTGTCTCAGTTTGAATACCTTGTGGGTAATCTCATGGTGTCCTTCCCATAGCGGTGGTGGGGAAGGTAGGAGAGGTGCTCTTATTCTGATTTCCTTCATTAGCTTAGGAAGACACAGTCGTCCTAGGGCTGTACTACCCTGGCTGGACTCCATTCCCTGTGTCCATACTGTGATCTTTTGAATGCTGTTTTTAAAATACTTTGGGAAACAACTTCTGTTCGCTCAGGGTAGGAGGATCCAGTTGCTCCCTTTCTGTCTTGCCCTGATAACAACTGTGTATTGCTCAGAAGTACTGAAGCTGCTACTAGATGAAGATGAATGTGACGGTGAATGGGGAAAAAATGTTCACCAAAGTCATCTTTCCCTCCCTGTGCTCATTCTGTTAAAGCCCAAGAGCCCTTGTGAGACTGGCTTGGCACTCTCTGAGTTAGTCAGCAGTGATGTGGGGCACCGGGTGCCACCTGGAAGCCCTGGCTGCTCGCTGCGGCTGCCCCTCGGAGGCGTGCTGCTGGCTAACAGAAGGCCCAAGGCAGCATTGCGTTCCTCGGAATTCTGCCTGGGAATCTTCCAGCTCGATGGTTTCCCTTTTCTAAAAGTCCACTAGCTGTTCATTTTTCACTATTTAAATACGATGTTACGGGTAACAGCTGCTGGGACCAGCAGCAGTTCTGTTTGATAGAGCTTCACAAATCCAAAGTTGGTTCTGTAAATCTCATTTACTTTCTGATTGTAAAATGAGACAAGCACATATTTCTCAGGAAGGCCTTCTGCATACGTCGTATACCTCAAGTGTAAATGGGAAGATTTTAGTATGTCTGTTTGTAAGTTAGAAAGTATTTCTTCGCTTTTAACTTTAATTTCCAAATAGCTTGATATGATCTTTTTATTACGGGTTATCTTCTGACTTGCTGTTCTATACACTCAAAGAATTGTTAAATCAAATAGGAATAACTTTATTCTACAATCACCGAACTTGTATAATCTGCTGATGAATGAGAGTTAGTTTTAATAAGTGTACATAAAAGCAGTCATCTTATTGCCAAATACCCAACAAAACCAATCTGTTTGTTATTCTGAGATTATCCAAAATGCTCCCAAGACTCATGCTGTACCAGTAACGAAACCCCTAACTTCATTTAGGATGACAGACAGACAACGTGTGTTCTTTCTGTTGTATACACCAAATTTTTTAAAGGTCAATTGGCAGCATTTATTGTAGGGAGTAGAAGATCCTTACTAAGCTGACAAGTAAGGGAGAAGCTAATATACCAAACCAGAATGTAACTCACTGGACAGTCATTCTTAATACCTTCTGCACCGAGTCCTCTAATGACTTGTATTTTTTAAACAGGGTAAAGTGAATGTGTTGCTTTGCAAACTCAGGTATTATGAGAAGGTAGGAATGTAGCTAGAAATGTAGAGACGTTAGGTCAGTCACTAGATGTATTTGTGAATTTGGTTTGAAGGACACCCTGGAAAGGTTGGAATTTTTGTTCCATTCTTCACGTAACATTCGGTTTACAGGGCCTCATATTTTATTTGTGCTTAATGCTGGTAGGGGGAAGTTCATTATCTTTGGTATCTATCTGCTGTTGCTTATCTGACCTTCTGTCATAGAGGAATCAATCAACAATAATAGTCTTAGGTAGAATTTTCTGCCATGACAAGTCAATTTTTATCCCCGATTTGAAAGATAAATTGGCTGACTGACCCCCTCCTCTCCTTCATAGTATTTGTGCAAATGGAAAGCTGAAGAGTTACTTTTAATCCGAGCAGAGATCTGGGACATAAATTTGAAGTGCAGGGGCTCACCTTTTCAGAGGAGCTCTGCGTAGGTACCTTGTTGCTGTTTTACAGCTCGCAGCTCGTCGTCAGAGGAGAGAATAGAGCAGAAATTGCTGCTGCAGGTGACGGGGGTGAGAACCCAGGACTTGAGCAGAAGCTCTGACAGCCGCTGGCTTTCCTTCCCCTGCTTGCTTGGGGTCAGGCTTCTGTCCCAGAGCAGAGCCGTGTCCCTGTGGTGTGTCAGCAGCAAGATCTTTCCTCGAGAGTGCTGCGCGTGGCTGCCAGGCCGCTCCGAGATGCCAGGAGCCTTCGTAACCTGATGGTCCTGGGGATGACAACAGCGGCATGCCGGGGCAGGCCCCGCAGCCATTTCGCACGCACAGCAGCTGCTTTCTGAGGGTGAGGCGTGCTGGTGGCTGCCGTCTCGCTCGTCTCGCCTTGCTGGCCCGCACTGCTGCGCAGGGGCACTGCATGCTGTGGGACCCAGCTGTAGCTCCAGTATCTGTAGGTCTGAAGTGTTGAGCTTTTCCAGCCTGTTGTCAAGTAGGGACTGACAGGGAGCGACTGAGCCACGGCTGTGTGCGCAGGGACTCCTCTGCACGGGGCGGGCACAGCCAGCTCACGTTCGCTGTGTTAAGTCTTGTCCTTCAAACCAACCTTTTTAAACAAAAAAACTTGAATTTCTTTTTATTACATTTTTTAAAACTACAAAACAACAACAACAAAAACTTCTGTGAATGTGCTATTTACCGTTCATTCTTTCTTCTTTCTTGGTTTTGATTTGAAGCTATGAAGCTTGGTGTCTGTGAAGTGTTGTTATTTCTGTATTTCTCAGGATAATAAGCGGCAATCATCCCTGCCACGTCGAAGGCAGGAGAAAGGGGGGAACGTGGGGAACTACTTTAGGTGTGAAGCTGATTTTTAAGTTTTAGATGATGTGTGAATCGGGGGTGATGCATGAGACGTCAGGATCAAGCCGTAGTGTTTCTCTGGGTTCTCAGTGTGTTCTCTGCAACACACAGCAGCTCAGGGATAAGTATTTAAACGTGACCCAGAGAAACCCTAAGTTTTGATGTTGCAGTGGTTGCTTCTTTCATGCCTTGTCTGGAGGACTCTGAGATCTGAATGGAGCCTCCCCCGGAGATTCTGGGGGCTGGGAAGCGTGCTGCCTCCCGCTCAGCGCCCTGGGAAAGCAAAGGGCAATGTGCTGTCCTCGTGGGGAGCTGCGCTTCCCCTGCGGGTGCGTCACTGTGGGGAGTGAGAGATTCCCCCCCGTGCTTCACAAAGCACCTCACAGCTCATGGAATCATGGAACCATTTTGGTTGGAAAAGACCTCTAAGATCACCAAATCCAACTGATGTACCCCATCCTTTTTTTGCCCTCTGTGTCAAACGTGTTCAAATGCTCACGGGAAAGCTAAAATTGGGTACTACTCAATAGGACAGTCTCTGGCAGACAGTCCCGGTCCTGCTGTCAGTTGGTTACTTAGGAATTGGAGCATTTTAATTTCCAGTTGGTGCAGCTTCCTCTTTGTGCTTCTCGGAGCACCGGCTCTCTCAGACCCGTGGACGGTGCTCTCTGCAGCTGCTGGGGGCACCCCCGGCAGCACTAGGCCAGGGCCAGTGTGGGCAGCGGGGCCACAAGCTGCTCCCTCGGCTGTCCCAGTGCCTGGGGTGCATGCAGAGGTTACAGCAGCCGTGCAGAGAGCTGGGGGGCAACGCAGGCAATATCTCTGCTGTGAAGAAAAATAGAAAAAAGCGAGAGATACTGTGCAGTTGACCTCTAACAGGTCTATGAAAGAAGCAACACGGTTCAGTGGCAGAAATGCCCCCAAGGGCAGAAAGAAACAGAAATTGAAACCAGATGACGATCAACTTTAACAAAGCCTTTTGTGATTCATTGTTTTCTTTCCATTTATAAAATGTCTTGTAATAGTTGATAACATTATTGACTCAATTTCCATGACAAAACTACCTCGTGTGACATCCTGTTTATCATCTCAAAGGGATTGTGTGAAAAACAAAATGCTGCCGGTGTTTGGTGCTGGTGCGGCCCAGAGAGCGTCCGCAGTTGTTCCCCTCGTGCTGGAGGTGGCTGTGATGGAGCGATGCTCTGTGCCTTCGCCTCCCGCCGCCTCCAGGCGCTGGGTGCTGCACAGTGCTGAAGTTGCAGGGTCGAAGCACTGAGGTGCGACACCCGGCTGAGCTCCGCATTCCCTCGCGGTGCAGAACAGTGCAAGATGTGCTCTGCTGGCTTGGCTTGCTTGGTGCCCAGCCTGGAGCAGGCTGCAGCCCCGTCCCTGCACTGCTGGCCTGGGGTTCATGGAGCTTTGCATCCTGGCTCATAGGGCGTGCCCAAAGCGGGATGGTCCTAGTCCTTAGGACCCTCCGCAGATGTTTCCAGCGATGGTTTCTCCCAGCAGCACGCTGTGTTTTTCCCACGATCCCTTGTGTAAATCAGGGAAGCAGGATGTCTCCTGGCATGGCATGCTGTTACAGCTGGAGCCGGCCCGGCCTTGCCGCGGCCCCACTGGCATCCCCCAGCCCGCACGGGGCACGGCGCTTTCCCCGCTCCGCTGCTCCGCTCTGTGACTTGACTACCTGTGGAAATGTGACCAATAAGTGTTGAACGCATGTTTAGCGAGTGTTAGCTGTATGAACTAATAAATGTGAATTGTTCTGCACCGCTGGCCAGGCTGCCGTCTGCTTTCATCCTCCACCCTGTAAAGTGGCTGCCCCATCACTGGGAGGCCGGCATGGGGCTGGTGCTGGCCCTGGAATGTGTCTAGGTGTCACTGGGTCTCATGGGGTGCTTGAGCCTGTCTGTGCCTCACCGAGAGCAGGAGTTGGGGTGGGCCAGGGGCACTACGAGGTGATGGCGTGGGTTGATGACATGGGGCCATGGGGGGTGGCTGGGCGGCAGGGGCAGGAGGGGTCATCCAGAAGAGAGCTGTGCCTGGGAGCAATGACAGCAACTGTGGCGACTGCATGAACCCTTCGGAGATCTGAGATGGTGTGAGGTGGACACTGTGCTGAGCTTCTCGTGTTTACATCTCTCTGTGCAGTGGGTGAATGTCGAAGCCCTGGGGCGCTCTCTGTGAACTGCTGAACATACAGATGGTGGCTCTTGGTCCTCCATGGAGCAGATGGATCTGTGTAGGGTCGCTCACGAGGGCAGTGCTGTCTTCTTGCAGCAGATATTTTTGCTTAGGAAAGTCTCCAACATCTCTTTCAACAACATAAATCCTTTTGTTCAGACCCAAAAGGGCTTTGCTCTGAGAGCAGGATGGTGGATCTGCCTCATGGTGGGCCATGCCAAACAGCACTGGCTGCAGGATGGCTGCAGGTCGGTCGTGTCCCACACACCAGCTTCTCCAGCTTCTCTCTGTAGCATTGCTCACTCCTCCCTTGCTCCTTTCAGGAATTATGGAGTCCCAGCACAAGCCATGCTGCTCTGCTCCTCCACCACGTGCTCTCCCTTTTCCTGTCCCTCTCCACTGTGCTCATTTTGCTTATTTACAGCGCTTCTCCTCCCAACAGAGCAGCTCCGATGCCTCTGCCCCATACTGCCTGGATTTATTCCCCCAAGGGGCCCCGGAGGCTGGCAGTGCAGAGGATGCTGTACTTGCAGGGTTGGGTTTGCCCAGCACCAAGGCAGAGCCCGGGGACGTGCGGCAGCACGGGGGCTGCTGCGGTGGGAAAAGTACCAACACGTTTTAATTTCCAGCTGAACCTCTGCTGACCACTGTATTTTGATTAGAGCTCTGCTTCCTTTTCATCTCCGAGCTCGGGCTGGTGACAACTGCTGCAGCCTCGTGCGCCGAGTGCCATAGTTTATCACCGAAGGCCAACTGCTCTATGAATCCAGAGCCAGTGCTGAACAAATCACGCTGTCACCAACGTCAAACTTGTTAACCTGATCTTTGGTGGATCACCAGTGTCAACATTGCACGGGACATACATTATCGGGCCCAAGGACTTTGGGAGATGCGTTTGTCAGGCTGTTCTGTCACAGTCCCACTCTTGACCTTCGCAAAGTAACTTTCAAGGATAAGCCGCATCCCTCTTAAAGAGAGAAGCTGTCCCCCAGAGGGTCACCCACAGCCAGGGTGGGATGTGGGGTGAGGATAGGGCTCCTCATGTGGTGGGTGAAGGTCTGCAGGCATAGCTCTGGGCTGGGGGTACCTCTGCTTCATTCCCTACCACCCTATCTCCTCTGGGCTCCCACCTTGCCACCAGCTGCTCCCACATTGTGCAGGAGTTGGATGAAGGACAGCCACTGCTGCCAGGACAGTGGCAGTGTGTCCCCAGCGGGCTCCTGCCTGCTGCTCCCCGCCGGTGCTTGGTGCTGGGATGGGGCTACTCGGGGTGGGGAGCGGCCGTCGGCCCCCGAGGCAGGCGCTGGGTTCCAGCCCCTCGCTGCTCTCCCTGCAGGATGACCCCGCTAATCAGCTGTGAAAGAGAAAGAAAGCTGAAGAGAAATCTTTCTCTCCGCTAACCTCATCACAATAAAGATTCCTATAAAGAGCTCTTATCCTTGAAGAAAATGAGGCACATAAGCAAGAATAGTAAACAAAAGGCTGTCATTTTGACCCAGGAGTGCTTCATGTTGTTGGCAACTGCCAAGAGGAAACATAAAGAGAGGCTGCATCCAAGTCCCAATTATGCAGAACTATGTGACTGATATGTCAATGAGTCCCCCTGGGAGGAGACCACCAGCGCTTCGCGGCACTGCCTGCACACCATCTGCACACACCGCCATGCGCCAGGCCTGCCCGCACCCCCGAGCGCAGGCGTGCGTGGCATCGGAAGAATGCGGGGGACAAGGTAATGTCATCGGCAGCGCTATCGCCAAAGTCCTCACCGCACGCATTATCGGTGCGGGCCGCGGAGTCAGGGACTGCGGGCAGCCGGCGGTGCAGGCAGCCAGCGGCGGCCAACAGTAGTGCTGACCACACCTGCTGCAGGCACGCTCCGGGAACGTGGCGCAAGCAGGAGGGCTGCCCTGCCGCCGATAAGCCGCGTGGATGGAGATAACATCCCAGGAGGAGATATGCTTTGCTGAGCATCAAGGCTGCGCACCAGTGAGGAGCCAAAGCGTGGCTGCAGCCTGCGGTGGTGGTGCAGTGTGTTGGGCTCAGGCTGTGGCCGCATGACCCTTCAGCGCCCGTGACAGCAGCTGGGGCAGTGATGATAGCTGTGGTGGGGCTCCGGCCCAGCAGAATGCAGAGCAGAGGCGGTGCCGGTGCCCACCCGCCAGGACCCGGCTCCATGCAGGACTCCATGTGGCCGGGAACCACTGGAGCTGGGCTGCGGCCTTGGCAAGGGCCTGTGCAAAGGAAGGTGCCCAAGGCCGCAGGGACGCATTTACCCCCGCAAACACCTCGCTTCCAAAATAGCAGACGGGTGGCGTGAGGCCGGGCCTTCCCGGGGGAACAATGCCCGGCGGGAGCGGGAGGAAGCGCTGCGGCCTCCCCGCGCTGCTCCGTCCCCGCCTCACTCGGGGCTGAGCCGCGAGCCGCTGCGTGCCGGCCTGGCGGGACCTTGAACCTGCCAGAGATTTATTTTCCCTGACATTGGCATTGCATCGGAACATCTGGCATTCGGCTGATAATTGCTGGGGATTGGGGCGGAAGCTGCCTCTCCAGGCCTGGCTCTTCTACAGAGCTGTGTTTTCGTTACTTTTCTCCTCTCTTCAGCTGCAGAGCACGGAAAAAACAACCTGGGCGGTGCAGATTGCGGCTCCCACTCCTTCCCCGGGGATCTGTGCTCCCTTCTGCCAGTGAGGATGCACCCGGGTCCTGTCCCTGCCCTCCCCACTGCCCTGTGCCGACCTGCTGGGCCAGGGGCTGTGGTTGGGTCTGGGCATGGACCCACAGGGCTATGCTGAGAAATAGTGGAACGCGGTGCTGTTTTGGGAGTAAATCTCCGCTCTGGGAGGAGAGGTGTCGAAGAGGCCGCACGCCAGGACCGCACCTTGCCATCCATGCAGGGAACGGAGCCCACAGCCCTGCGGTGCCTGAAGGCTGGGATGGTGCCGGGGCAGCGCAGGAGGTGGGAAACCCATGGAGCGTGGCTCTGCCCCCACACCTCATCCCAAGTGCTTACCATGCAGCTCTCTGCAGCCCAGTTCCACAAGGGCTACACACCTCGGCTGCCCGCTGCTGGGCTCGCTGCCCCGTGGCCTGCCCTGCCTTGTCCTTCTCACAGCCCCCTCCCTCGCACCGTAAATCAGTGCAGCCCCAACGTGGGTGCTGGTGCGCTGCCCTGCCCGCCGTGCCCCCACCTCCGTGCAGTTCCTCTCTCCTGGTGCTTTATCTGCTGCAGAGGTCCCACTTATCTCCTCTGTCACTTTCTAATGCTAGTTTATGAGCAGCATTTTGTAGCTTAATTATGATGTTTTTCAGCATGGTCACGTGGCCGCAGAAACCAATAAGGCAACTAAGTTGGTCCACCTCGGCTGAGCCTGGCCCCCGTGGGGAGGAGATTGGCCGCTGTCCTGCACCGGGCGGTGTGCGCAGCCAGACCCGCACCTCCCCGGCAGCCGCAGCCCTATAAATCCCCCGGCCCGCCCGCAGCGGGCAGCGCTGCCCGGCACCCACAGAGGCTCCTAGAGCTGGAGCTGCTCACCAGCGACGCAGAAGAAGCTCTCCTGTGACCTCGGCCCCGTGCACAGCAAAACGCTGAGTCGCATTGTGGTGAGTACTTGGCGGTGGGGAGCTCCATGGCTGCCTGGGCCCCTTTCCATGCTCAGTGGTTCGTGGGATCTCAGTGACATGGCAGAAGGTGGGGACGCTCGGCAAGGAAGTGGGAGCCATGCATGGGCCTCCGCTTCCCATCTCCATGAAGAGGGGATGGAGGAACCAGTGCTAGCTGTGCCTGGGGACATGCAGGGACATTTAGGGATGCCATGTGACACCTGGGGATGCCCAGGGATGCCCATCCCTTCTCCAGGCCCTCTGGCAGCAGCAGGAGGCCCTGCCATAGCCTCGGCTGTGCTGCGCAGAAGCGCCGGATCCAGCTGACGGGACGAGGGGGCGGTGAGCGGAGGCCTCCGAGGGCTGTGGGAGCGCAGGCGGTGCTGAGCTGTGTGTCCCTGGCCCCAGCTCTGGCACAGCCCCTGCATCTTGGAGCAAGCTTGGGGGTGGCTGGGACCCACATGAACCCCATGGCCCTTCCTGGTGTCCTCTCTCAGTGGCTCTGTAGCTCACAGTGACTCCCTGCAGTGTGGGGCTGCTGCCGAGAGGCTCCACAGGCAGCAGGAGTGCTCCTTCCCGGCCCAACTACCCCGCACAGGGGCTGCTCTGCTGCTATTCTTAGTGTGGGCTCCATGCTGGGTGGCTTTGGATTGATCGTCTGCTGAGCCCACTTCCTGTTTGCAGCACATCCCTGCCAACACTGCTTCCTCCCGAGGGCAGCGCGGGCCTCATTGGGTGTGTGGAATGAGCCATACGGGGTGAGCAGAGTGGGACAATCTGTGTGGGATGGGATGTGCAGGATGGGATGTGCGGGATGAGATGTGTGGGATGAGCCAAGCCCTGTGGCCAGTGCCCTCCCTGCAGCTCCATCGGGCACCAAGCGCCTTGAATCGCAGTGACATGCAGGCAGCAAGACAGAAGGGTGTCTCGAGGAGAGTGGTTTGGCCCAGGGGGGCTCAGCAGTGGATCCTTGTTCTCCTCATGGCCAAACACCCTCATGGCATCCACAGCCCATATAGCTTGGAGCGGGCAGCTGCTCTTGCCTGAGTGGTGCTGTGCCCCTGGGCACAATCCTGGTGCAGAACACAGAGCTGGCACTGCCCCCTGCCTCAGTCCCGGCTGTATTTTGGGCTGGATTTGGCCCTGGCCCATCAGCTGGTAGGGCAGGGAGCCGAGCTGGCTGGGTTCACCTGCAAGCAGGAAACTTCCATGCAGGACAAATGCAGATGATGAATAGAATGTGCTTCTGCACTGATCTGCCAGGGAATGTTTCATTAAGAGTCCCTAAAAATTAAGCAATTAATTAAACAGCAGCACTGAACGTGCCACAGGGCAGTGCTGGCAGCATTGCTGTGTGCGGGCGGCCGGCCAACACCAATGCTGGTGCCGTTCCCGATGGCCGCAGGGGAGGTGCAGAAGGCTGTGCACCCCACGCTCCTCGTGCTGGGCTCTGATCAGCTCCCTGCAACTGCCTGCTGTGGAGGCAAAGGAGTTGGTCTGGGCAGCGCTGGGGGTGCGGGGCTCCAGTTAGGGTTGGGGGTTAGAGTTGGGGTTAGGGTTAGAACTGAGGTTAAGGACGTGGTGGATGTTGTGGGCAGCGTTCTGAGCTTGGGTGACACAGCAACCCCCAGTCCCTTCTTATGATGATTCCTGAAGAGGTACCTTCAGCCCGGGGCTCCCTCAGTCCACGGCCGCCCCCGTCCGCAGCCCCCGGCGGCGTCCCGCTCCCCTCCCGCCCTGCCCTCGGGCTGCCGGGTCCCTGCAGGTCCCTCCTCCCCAGCCCGGCCCCAGCCGCCCGCCGCCCGCTCTCCCAGAGGAGGTTCCCCATCCCCCGGGGGGCTGTCCGCCCGCCCGCACCCGCATGGAGATGCTCTTCCAGGCGCTATAAAGGGCTCTGGCTCCGGCACCTGCGCTCGGGCTCCGTCGCGCCGCTCTCCCGCTCCGCACCCGGCGCAGGGCTCGGGGCCGCCCGGTGCCGCCCCGCTGACCCGCCCGTCCCGCAGCAGGGCCGCCGGCGGGGATGGACTATTCCTATGATGAGGACCTGGACGAGCTGTGTCCGGTCTGCGGGGACAAGGTCTCCGGGTACCACTACGGGCTGCTCACCTGCGAGAGCTGCAAGGTAGGAGCCGCCGGGCGGCGGGCAGCGGGGCCGGGCGGGGAGCGGGGGGGGGG
>JACDJE010000064.1:1041355-1089993 GCA_016647715.1 Pavo muticus
GGGGGGGCACGGCCGGGGCCAGGGAAGGTGAGCCTCGCGCGAGCCGCCCCCCGCCCGCTTTCGTTGGCGGCGATTCACCGCTCGGCGGCGGGACGGGAGCGCGGCGGGAGCCGGGCGGGGGGCGGCGGGGCCGGGGCCGGGAGCGGGGACCGGGTGCGGGCTGATGCGGGGTGCCGGTGCCGACGCATCGTCGCCGTTGGCCGCCGCAGGGCTTTTTCAAGAGGACGGTGCAGAACAACAAGCACTACACCTGCACCGAGAGCCAGAACTGCAAGATCGACAAGACCCAGAGGAAGCGCTGCCCCTACTGCCGCTTCCAGAAGTGCCTGACCGTGGGGATGCGCCTGGAAGGTACCGCGGGGCGGCCGAAAGGGGGGTGGGTGCCGTCCCCCCGCCGCGGTCGCTCTGTCCCCCGGGCCGAGAATTGCCGCGGCGGCTCCGATTCCGTTTTTCCTCCCCAAGTCAACGAAAAATTCGTTTTGTCGCCCTGTATTCTGCTTTTCGTTTCTTTGTTTTTGTTTTGTTTCTCCCGGGTTTTGGCTGCCGAGGCTTCAACTTTCCGGGACTGTCTTTGCTTGGCAGAACGTTGGGAAATAGCTTAGAAATCACTGTTTTCCTTAATCGCACAATTCCAGAAGCCGAGACTTAAGGAAAACATTAAATATTATGAAACTAGCACGAAAACTGCGGGAGATCCGCTGCAAATCAGTTTTTCTCTCTGCGCGGCTCCGGGCAGCGCGCTAACACGCGGTAATCCGCCGAGAGCCGCGCGTCGCAGCGCTCAGCCCATCCGCGACGTGACGGTCGGGCTCCGATGCCCCCGAGCCCTACGCCGGGATTTCTGCCGCGCTCGGCACACGCGAAGCGCGCTGAGGACCCTCCGCAGGCAAACGTGGATAGGAAATCCCCAGCTGTGCCCGCGCCCCTTCCCCGACCGCGGTGGCAGCGGGCGCGTGGCGGGGCGGCACCGCTCCTCGTGCGGTCGGTGCAGGGGTGGCCGTGCCCGATCCAGCGGCGGGGCTGCTCCGCGCTCTGAGGCAGCTCCGAGCTCGGGACGGGTGCTGGGAGCGAGGGGAGGCGGCGGCGGCGTTTGCGCCTTCGGGGTGGGGACGGACACGCTCTGCTTTCCTATTTCGGGCGGTTTTCGTCCGGTGGAGCCCGTTCGGCCCCGTGTTTTGCCCGGGCTGCGGCAGCCCGCTCACCCCTTCTTGTTTATCTCCTCGCTGCTCGCCGCAGCAGCTCACCAAGGAGGAGGCACCCGCAGGCGAACGGCGTTCCCGTGGGACTCTTTTGTGTTAAAAACACGAGCCCACCTTGCCTTTGTGATCGGTGTTTTTCGGTCAGGGAATCTGAGCTACGCGGGGAATCGTCCAGCAAGACAGGACAAAATTCAGCGGGATTTCAGGACGGAACCGGTCCTGAAATGGAAAAGTGGAGCGCGAGGGAACAGAAAAGCCCCTTCCCTCTTTGTGCTCGCGCTTCGGCAGCAAAGGAGGGGATCAGCGTTTGCCATGGGAGAGTTCCGTGTGAGCACCTCCCGCACGCGCAGGGCCGGGCTGTGCTCCCTGGCCATCACCCTGCCCGCCCTCGGGCCGTGGGGGGAAAACAGCGCACTATTCGGAGGGCGGGGGAGATCTGTGCTCTCAGCGCACTGCAGTGCAGACGGGGGTGCAGGCTGGGACCCAGGGCTGCGGGTGGAGGCCAGGCACAGCCGGCGCTGTCAGTGGTGCACCCCGAAGGCAGCGGGGCTCTCATAGCCCAAGCAGAGGAATCCCAGTATGCAGGCACCCCAATATCGAGGCATCCTTGCACTGCGCGGCTAGAGAAGCTGTTTCCATGAATAGAGAACGAGGGAGGAAGCGCAGAGCAGCTCCCCGGGGAGCACATTCCTGCTTTCCTGCGAATGCTGCTCCCGGCCGTGCTGCCGCCCCTTCAGCCTGCGAGGGGAAAGTCTGGGGGCTTGCAGCACGCGCGGGGCACGCGGGCAAAGGGAGGCAGAGGGGGCACAGAACAGAGCAGCCTGCTCTCGTGGGCTGCGAACCCGCCCAGGGGCTGTTCCCTTCCACGCGGGGCCGCGCGGTGCTTGCTGGCTCGCTCCCCTCTCGGCTGCCGGGGCTGTGCGGGTGGGCCGGCGGCCGCCATGCCGGGGCCAAGCTTGTGCTGCAGAGAAGCACCTGCTTGGGTGACACATTCTTGGGTTTAACTCGAGGCTCAGAGCAGCCTCTGCTGCGCTGCCGCAGCAAGCAGGGCGGTGGGGAGCGGGGCAGCAGGGAGAGGGCTCTGGAAGATGGGAGAGGATTGCAGAAGGCAGCACTGTCTGTGCTGCCCCGAATGAAATCCCAGGGCTGGTCCAGGCATGGGAGCTGTGGAAATGAAAGCAGTGTCAGGCACCCTAATCTGCCCGAGCTCCCGGGGCTCTGCTCTGCGCTTTACCTCCACGTGTTTCATACACCCGAGTATGTCTTTCTCCATCACCATGCCCAGAGCTGCTGAGGTGCAGCACACCCCAACCTGCAGCACAGTTCTCTAGGAAGGGGTCCCACCACCCCCGGCCGCATCGGTCCCTGTCCCCCCCACGCCCCGGTCCTGCTCTGCTCACCACAGCTCTGCTCCTCTGCCCACAGCCGTGCGCGCGGATCGGATGCGCGGCGGGAGGAACAAGTTTGGGCCCATGTACAAACGGGACCGTGCCTTAAAGCAGCAGAAGAAAGCGCTGATCCGCGCCAATGGCTTCAAGCTGGAGACAGTGCCACAGATCGTGTCACCTGTGCAGAACGACTACGGGCTGTCCTCCACCATCCACAGCATCCACGCCATGGCCAAGACGCTGCCGCCCAACCCCGCTGCCCTGACGCCTGCTGACTATGAGCGAGGCCCCTACGGGACCCCCTCCCTGGCCATGACTGTGCCTAGCCACACGCCGCTCGCTGGCTACCACTACCCCTCCTTCCCCAACCGCGCCATCAAGTCTGAGTACCCCGACCACTACAGCGCTGCGCATGAGGCCGTGCCCACCTATGCTTACCCAGAGACCTACCCCAGCAGCTCCCCACCCGACATCCCCGAGGTCATCCTGAAGCTGCTGCAGCTGGAGCCTGACGAGGCACAGGTGAAGGCACGCATCCTGGCCTGTCTGCAGCAGGAGCAGGGCAAGGGCCGGCATGAGAAGCTCAGTACCTTCGGCCTCATGTGCAAGATGGCCGACCAGACGCTATTCTCCATTGTGGAGTGGGCGCGGAGCTGCATTTTCTTCAAGGAGCTGGAGGTAGGACTGGGCAGTGGGGGCCGCGGGCCACCATGAGCTGGGTGGGGGCTGCAGTGTGCCAACATGGGGTGGGGTGGGGGGGTCCCGGCTGAGCACCAGAATGGTCCCAGCTGGCAACATGGGGCTCGTGTGTCTGATCCATCACAGCAGTGGGGGGTGCGGTGGAAATCGCAGGCAGAGTGAGCGCGGTGTCAAGCTGAAAATATAATTGAAAAACGTAACGTTGAGGAATTGAGGTTGAAACAATTCTCTCCTTCGTCTCTGGGAGGAAAATTGATGCTGTCAGGCGGGTACCCAACAGCAGCCAGCAGGGTTGGGACGAGGGCCCTTACACCTCCCAGTCCCACAAGAATTGGGGCCAGCAGTGGGGGGAAACAGGGCTGGGGCAGCCCAGCTGTGCTCAGCCATTTCCATTCATAGTCCCGGCTGACCAAAGATCCCAAACCTGGGCAAAACCAGGAGATGCATTTTGCAACACAGCCAAAGAGAGCTGAGCTGCGAGCGGTGAGATGTGGTGCCCTCCCTGCACTGCCCCATACCGACCCATCCCGCTGCCGTGGGACCGGGCCCCATGCAGGGGCTGCAGGGCAGTCCTCGTGCCCAAAATAGCCCCCGGCTGCGCAGAACAGTGTCCGGAAGGCACTCAGTGGGGCTGGGTCAGGCTCCTTTCAATCGTATCAGTGTCCAGCCTGGATTTTGGGAACAGGGTGGCTGTTGTTTTGCAGGAGATATTATAAACAGTGTAAATGCGGATCTCAGCTGCATGGCCACGTAGCCTTGTAATGCTATTGTCTTTCTGATCGTGTCAGGAAAATGGGCTGTTTCGGTGTGAATCCACATCTGAGGGCTCCAGGCCGGAGGGCCAGAGCTCTCACCTGTGCACAGGGCAGCTCCACAGCCCCACAGCTGCTCCCTCCCCTGCACAGTGCATCAGGGCACAGCGGGGTGGTAAATGAACTCCTTCTAGTGCTGACTTTATGGCTTCGCCCTAAAGCCCGTGAGCACAGTGTAAAAGCGCGGCCTCGGGGATCGATGGCCGTAACACAGGCAGTCCCCACTGCCAAGTCAGGGCTCCTCAGGGCAGGGACACCATGGACCCCCCACCCCTGAAAATGGCCACATGAAGGTGGCTGCTGCTGCACCAGCCAGGGAAGGGCAGCTAGAGGCTTTGAGGGGTAAGGCAAAGCATTGGCATTGCACCAGACATCACGCTAAGCATTGTACCAGGCATTGCACTGAGCATCACACTGGCATCGCACTGGTATTGCACCAGCATTGCACCAGCCTGCTGCGGATACCTCCCCAGCCAGCAGGTCCCATTCCCATTCCCATTCCCATTTCCATTCCTGCTGACAATGTGCTGCTGCAGAGCGGACCCTTTGCCACCACCTCCAGGGGATGACCGTGACTGGGGGCGTTGGGGAGACCCCCCTGCCTGCATCCTGGGAAGGACGCGGGGGGAGAGGGGTGAGCGGCCTCTTGACATCAGCTCGCGCGCCACGTCCGCCTGCCGGCGCGGGGCAGCCAGATTGAAAACAGATTTAACTTCCCAGATATATCGTTTCATTTAAGGGCCAGTAATTCTGTCAGTCTGCCACTGACAAACGAGGGTCCCCATGCCAATCCGCCGCGAGACTGATGTCGCCGCGTTCATCTTGTGTCACCAGGCGGAGAATTACGGACTGCGCTGGCCTTCGGAGGCAAGACTAATAATGCCGCGCGGCAGAGGGGGATTTGGGGGCCCTCTGTTTATCGAGGGCCGGCCACAGAGCCGCGGCGCGAGGCCACGCGGGCGGAGGTGGAAGAGGTCAGCGCTGACGCCCATAAATACGAACTTTAACTGAGTCTAGATGAGATGTGTCAGGGCTGAGGGAAGATTTGCAGCGGCTCTTCAGGAAGAAAAATATGGGCTGGGGGTGAAATATATTTTGTAGGGTTGTGAGTCTCAGGCAACTTTGTCCTTTCAGATGTAATTTTTTTATATATATATGAGGAGAGAGAGATGTGCACTCACACACTCGTACACACCCGTTGTGTCTGCCTGAGGTTCATTTTATATACAGATATTGGCGTGGTACTGTTTAGATAGGTGATACTGCTCCGTGCACGTATAAATGTCATGTACACACTGTGCGATGACCTTTGGGTTCGGATGAGCAGCCAAGAATGTGCAACAAACTGCTGTGGCTCCAGCCTGAGGCCACCCAAAGCCCAGAGCATGGGCACATGGGCTCATGGCAATGGGCACGTGGTGATGGGCACATGGTGAGGGGCACGTGGTGATGGGCACGTGGTGAGGGGCACATTGGCTAGTCCCTGTCCCTCGGGCCAGTTTCCCTCGCTCCATGGGAGTGATCTGGGAGCTCCTGCTGGTTCCATATGCAGTCGGCTGCTCCTCTGCCTCTAGCACACATGGGTCATGTTGACCCCATCTCCTGGCCAACAGCCAGCGTGTTTTTGGCAGATTTAAAATCTCCTTCTGGCGGTGGATGCAGCAGCGCTGTTCAGCATCCTATGCACTGGGGTAAATGTGACCGCTTCCCGCGGCCGTGTGCTCCCACAGTGACGCAGGGAAGGGGCAGCAGCCCGGGGCTGAGCACAGCTCTGCCTGCAGGGAGCTGACCCTGCACTGCGCTCAGCGGTTTCTGCTCTGCGCTGCCCGTCGTGGTGGTGTCAGGGTAGGGGGAGTGATTCCTGTGCCTGGCCACTCGCAACTTGTGTTTGTGTGCGGTTTTGATTGCAATGTTTGGTGGACGGTTAATCCACTTTCACGCTCCCCAGCAGCGGTGCTGACAGCTCATGCTCACACCCAGGAGCTGCCCGCGCTGTGGGTCGGGGTGCGCCTGCAGGGAGAACCCACACTGGGGTCTCAGGCTCCTGGGGGCGCTGCCTGCCCCTGGCAGCCACTTATTGCAGGGCAATGGAATTTTCCATCGGTCGTTGACTGCTATCTCAGAAAGGCCTTCTTTGCAGTGGCGGAGCTGTGTGAGCGCTCACTCCATGTGAGGAGCGCTTCACTGCCGTGTTTTGTGCATGGGTTGAATGCTTTCTTCAAAAAATAAAGGTCACCTCTCAAAGACAGCTTGCTTCAGGTCCTCCATGCAGCACTCTGCTGAAAAGCCTTGACATTAAAAGAGGAAGATCCCTTGCTTAACTTTTACAGGCAAGCAGGCTGTGTGCCTCCTCACCAGAGGACCGACCATCTCTGGATGGCCGCACACTATGAGCCCCTCCTCGGCCACGGGTGCTGCGGGGTATGGGGCTATGGGGGCGAATGACTCTGCTGCCCCGTGTGGGTGTGGGGTTGGCTGAGGCTGGGCGGTGCGGGATGGAGTGGGGGGCTGGAGGTGTGATGATGATGTACAAGAACTGCCTGCACAGGTGGGGAGAAGGCAGTTAGCAATTGTTCAAGGAAAGAACGAAGATCTCAAGATTGTTTAAATGTTTCCTTTTGGAAAAGATTTTTTTTTAAAGCCATTTTTAGCACAAAGCCCTCAGTCTGTCCCTTCTGGAGCTCATCCCAACGAGGAATGAGGCACAGGAAGGAGGTTACAAAACAACGCTATGAGACTGAGCGTGGGGCTCAGCGCGGCCGTGTGCAGTGGGGTGGGAGCGGGGCTGTGCCGGGAGCCCAGATCTCTGTGCCGCTGCACCGCCTCAGGACAAGGGTCACCCAGGATGCAGATCTCCCATTTGTTTTGATGCAGGATGAGCTTTTCCCCAGTTCTTTGTGCAGCAGCTGGGCAGAACCCTCCGTCCGGCTGTGCTCTGTTCAGCACTGCTTCCAGGCGGCCCCATTGCCTCCTGCTGCACCTTGCTGCCATGTTCACCCCCAAGACCCCCAAAATACATCTTAGTGGCCCCTGGGGGTGCTGGCATGGGATCCATAAAGCTCTTTCTCGTCTAATTTCTATTCCTTTTGCAATCTCCCAGCACTGGTTTATTGCAGCCTCTTCAGCCAAACGATGGCATTATCCAGCTCTATGATACCGCATCTGTCTTCCTTCCATCAACAGCAGAGAGCAAATGGCACTGCAGAGCTCTTCGGGTGGTGCTGGGGAGGAGGTGATTGCAGTCACCCCATCTTCAGATGTGGGAATGATAGCTTTGGCACTCGTGTCCTGCAGCACCACCGGGCCTGGGTTGGGCACAGCTCTGCCTTGTGCCACATGCACCCATCCCTGCGGCTGGCTCAACTGCCATCCACCACTGGCACTGCCTCCAGCCTCTGCTCTCCAGGGAGACTCTGGGAAGTTCGGGCACTTTGCCTCCCTGAGTTGAATGTCTTAGCATTTCTTTGCAAACCTGGTTGTGCACATGTAGCTGCACACACTTAGAGCCGTGCACACCTCTTACAGCTGCACACACTTACAGCTGTGCACACGTATAGCTGTGCGTACCCAACCAGCACATGGCTGTGTGTGTGTGAAGGTGCAGGCAGCAAGGCATGCTATGGGGCTGCTGGGGTTCGAGTGCTGCCCACACCTCCCCCAGACCTGCCCTGGGAGGACGGACGCTCTGTTCCTGCAATCTGGAAGCAGCCCAGAGCAGCCCACAGACACAGAGCCTTTGTGCAGCCCCATCAGGCTGCAGGGACGCGGCCAGCGACCGTTTTGTTAAAGATGTGTGTGCGGCTCTGCGAGATTCCTGCTGTGTGGAGGCAAGGCAGCAGTGATAAGGGGCAGCCAGAGTCAGTGGGACATAGACGTGTGTGGGTGAGGGATTGGGAAGTACTTTGTGGATGTGGTGTGCGCAGGGCTTCCATCGGTGGGGACAGATTTGTGAAAAGTGATTCTTTAGCTGGGCAGAGGAGGGAGGGGGCTGCCAGGAAGGTGGCAGAGCACCATGGGTTCCTGCTGTGAGCCCTCCCCACCTGTGGCCCTGTGCACAAACCTGTGGTCCTGTGGGGGGCAGCCCCATGGCTCTGACCCCCCTTGGGCAGAGGTTTGTTGGGCCTCAGGCACCCCACGTGGCCGAGGTACAGTGCCAATGCACTGCTCTCCCTGCTGGCACGCAGCCTCCTGCTGTGGCACCCACTGATGGCTGGACTCTGGGGTGGTGGACACAGATTTCTGACACTGCTGCCTCTCCATTACCTCTCACTGCACCCAAACCGAGCACAGCACTCCTGGCCCTGTGGGATGGGTGCAGGCACTGAGATGCACTGCGGTACAGCTGGGGCCCAGCACCACATCTGAGTGCTGGTCCCAGCAGCAAGGCTCTGCTCTCTTACAGGTGGGAGACCAGATGAAGCTGCTGCAGAACTGCTGGAGCGAGCTGCTGGTGTTCGACCACGTGTACCGGCAGCTGCAGCATGGCAAAGAGCACAGCGTGCTGCTGGTCACTGGGCAGGAGGTGAGCACAGGGCTGCACTGCAGTGTGGAGCTGGGGACTGCTGTCTCCCTTCTGAGCTTGCTCCTCCCTCCAGTTTGTGATGGGCACATGGAGGGGTGGGCGTGGGGCCCCGTGCTTGATGCTGTTCCTCTCACAGGTGGATCTGTCGGCAGTGGCGGCGCAGGCGGGCTCCATCCTGCACTCCCTGGTGCTGCGGGCGCAGGAGCTGGTCCTGCACCTGCACTCACTGCAGGTAGACCGGCAGGAGTTCGTCTGCCTCAAATTCCTGATCCTCTTCAGCCTCGGTGAGCGGGGACCGTGGATGGGGGCTGTGGGCAGTGAGGGCAGTGGCTGTGCTTTCAGATGGGCAGAGGGGATAAAGAGGCTTTGGTGTGGCACTGGGAACAAGGACTGAGGCCTCACCACTGCCCTGCCCTGTGCATCTGGAGCTCTGGGGGCTGTTCCTGCTCCGTTGTGGCTGTGGAGGACACTACATCCCCAGTCCCATGAGCAGGGCCTGTTTTGATCACTCGCCTGCTGCAGGGAAAGCAGAGGCTGATAGTGCCCTGCAAACTGCCGTGTTGGCAGAGGTGGCTGCAGGGGACGGCCCTATCTCTCGGGATGTGCGTCAGCAGCACCCAGGCAGCGGCTGCACACTGCTTCTGATTAGGCCCTGCCTGGAGCCTGTGGTCGGCCGAGCTGCTCCTCACCCAGACAAAACAAGCGGAGCTGCAGCTGAGAGCTCACCCAGCTCAGCCCTGCTGCCCCCATGGCTGCAACCTCTGCCCACTGCCGCTGTGCAGGGATGCGACGCGTGGCCCCACAGAGGGCAGCCCCAGTGCACTGCGGCCCGGCCGCCTTCATGCCCACTGCCACCACCACCTGTTTGGTGCCGTCCCAGCAGGAGCTCTGATCTCTGGGCACAGAGTTGCCAGGGGCTCAGCTGTCTGTTGCGCTGCCGCCTCGCGCCTCTGCCGCCGCCTGGCCTCACACCGTGCCAGCTGCTGCTAATTGTCCCCAGAGAGAGTATGTGGGTGGGTCCCTGCAGCACATGGGTGCTGGGGAGAGATGGGCATCTCTGTCCCATCCCCATCCCAATCTCAGAGTGGGGTTTGCTGAGCACATTCCTGGCAGCAGCAGGTCCCTGGGAGCCTGGAGCCACAAAACTGTCCCCCCCTGCAGCTGCAGGCATTCTTTTTTTCCCTGGAGCTGTTTTGAAACAGAAACCAGATATGGCGACTTGCTATTTCAACAGTGATAAGGTGTGGCACAAACAGTGCTGGGAAACGAGGGAGCTGGGGAGGGGGCCAAGCCCCACTGCTGCCCCATGGGTTCTGCAATAGCATAACCGGACAGTCCTCCAAAGCTGCCCTGTCCCCATTCCCCTTCCCATCCCCATCCCTGAACCCATCCCTGTCCCCATCCCTTCCGCGCATGGCAGCAAGCAGCAGGGCATCATCCTCCCAGGCACCGGCAGTTGCAGCACTGCTCTCAGCCTGGGATTCCTCATCCCCAGAGCAGCAGCTTTCAGGGAGGGCGTGGAATAAAACAGCAGTGTTTTCCCAGACATTATTTTGCCCCAAATTCAACTTTTTCTCTCCATATTGCAGAGCTCACTTGGAGTAATTTGCCCTTCTCAGGCTCAGCTGTAGAGGATGGGATTGTGTATTATGTTCAGGATGTAATTGCCTTTAACAAGAGAATTTCCACATTTACCACTCTGCCACAGCACAATCAAAGCCAAGCCCCACTCACAAGAGCTGCCATTTGAGTTCTAAATAGATTTCTCTCCTGAGCAGGTAAAGAGATTTAATTAAAATTAGGGCTTCTCAAAATAGCAATATTTATGAGGACGGCACAGGTTAGCTTTGTTCTACAGAAGGGCTTAATAGAGCCTTAATGGATTGACCTATCATTCGATTTCATGACTTACATTCATGAAGCAGCTACTCTTGGGGAGGGGAGGAAGAGAGGCTTTTATAGCCCACATTCCCTTAAGCGTTTGCAATTTATCAGCAGCTTCTCCCAAACAAAAGGAGCTGTGAATAGGAAGAACACTTGAGGGCATAGAAATAATCCCAGGCATATCTGTATGTGTGATGGGAGGCTTTGTCACAGGACAGTCTTTGCAACTGCTGCAGTGTCGCTAAATGAAGTGAGTCAATGTTATTTGGACAACGTTCTTTATTCCTTGCAGGAATGAAAAGATTATTCAAATATTCAATTAAACAGTGAATAGGGTCTTTCAGAGAACCAGGTGAGTTCATCGAGTAGAACTAGCTATTGTTGAGCCAACTCAGGGGATAGATTTGACATTTATCAATATAACTTCTTTTTTTTAATGACATGCACAATAACCTTATGCAGATAAAGAGATTTCATAACAACAACCCCGGGTAGAAGGGAGATGGCCACAATAGGAGCAAATGTGCCACAGGAGTTAAAAGGGAAGGGTGATCTGATAAAGTGCCAGGCACACCCTCAGGGCTGCAGCCCACACCGTGCAGTGCCCGGCTGACCCCAGCCACGGAGGCTGAACCCACTGGGCCCCGTGCCCCTCTACCACCAGCACTGCACATTGTCCTCCGGAGAGCTGCTCAGCCCTTGGCGTGGCCATGGCCTGTTGGGCTCCAAAGCCCCAAATAAACCGGAGAACCCCACTGCTTTGCTGCCCAGATCTGAGGGCTCCACATAGCCAGGCAGTGTCCAAGCTGCAAACTCAGTCCTGAGTGTGGACACATGGGGAGCTGGCAGCACGACGAGCAGCAAACCGAGCACCCAAGCTGTGGCACTGACACGGGCACCGCGGGTGCTCAGGTCCCAGGAGGATGGAAGGGGGAACAGCACAGTGCGGGCAGAGCCTGTGCCTGGCTCCGCTTCACTCCCCCCGTCTCTCTCTCTTGTAGATGTGAAGTACCTGGAGAACCACACGCTGGCTAAGGACGCTCAGGAGAAGGCCAATGCAGCTCTGCTGGAGTACACGGTGTGCCACTACCCGCACTGCACAGACAAGTTCCGGCAGCTGCTGCTGCGGCTGACCGAGGTCCGGGCGCTGAGCATGCAGGCAGAGGAGTACCTGTACCACAAGCACCTGAGCGGAGAGGTGCCCTGCAACAACCTCCTCATCGAGATGCTGCATGCCAAGCGGACTTGAGTGCAGTTCCCACATGGACTCTGCAGGGCCCCATGCAGCGATGGGGCAGGACACGCACCTGGGACCACCTCTCCGCCTCATGCCTCTCAGTGATGCTATTTAACCTGTGCTAGTGGAAGGTCCCAGGCAATTTATTTTAATACATGGTAAGGACGGTTAACGGTCGCAGGGATGTGTGCTCGACAGCCGGACTGCCCTGCCAGCACTGCAGCCCTGCAGACCCTGCACAGTCAGTGCCCAACCTGCTGCCTGACACGGCTCTGCGACGTGAGCAGGGGGAAAGCTTGTCCTGGCTTAGCTCCCATTTCTGCTCCTCTCCTGCCATCCATGCACCCTGTCTCTCCATCGCTGCCCTCCCACTGCCCAGCATGCCCCCTCTGGGACCCCTGGTGTACAGGGCATGGGAAGAAGTAAGCTGAAATCCCTCCAGGCTGTGGGGTTTCTCTTTGCTCTGGCACCGGCACAGTGGCAGGGGATTTCTGCAGCAGCAAAGCTGAGCCATGGGGCTAAGAGACCTGCTCCTGTCTGCCTTGGAGTCGCTGCCTGCCCAGCACCAAGCAGGGCACTGCTGACCCTCAGCTGGCTCCATTTTCTTAGCACTTGCCAGTGTCATGGCAGGAATTGCGATTTTACAGCCCTTGGCAGCTGCAGTGCCCAAATCCCACCCATGTCTGGGCTCAGCTCACATTCAGGATGGCAAGGCTTTGTGTAGAGGCTCCAAGAGTCAGTGCTGGGGACAAGGACTCATCCCTAGGACACTTCATCTCCCCTGCAGCAGGGCAGGAGTAGATGCAGGGGCAGAGGCATGGGCAGGCACCCACAGCCTGGGCAGATTCCTGGAGCTCACTGCAGCCACCAGCCATGCCTGTGTGCTGCTGGGGAGAGCCAAAGGGCAGGACGGGGACAGAGGTGGGTACCATCCCCTCGCTGCCTGCACGTGATGCTGGTGGAGGCGGCACTGCAGGCAGCAGGGCAGGAGGGACGCTCAGGGCCTGGCCTCATGCTGTGGGCACTGGGACAGTTGCAGCAGTACGTGACAGCACGTGCCCAGGGCTGCAGCTGGGGGCCCTGGCAGCACCCCTGACACCTGGGCAAGGAGGAAGCAGAAGGGCCAGCACTGCTTTGTCCCCAGGTGACAGCAGAGCACTGAAGCCACACACAGATGCCGGCTCTCCTGCACCGGGCTGGGGCTTAGCAGGGCAGCACAGAGGCTCCATCGCAGCCTCCTCCTGCCCCACGCTGTGTCCTCACCGGTGCCCAGCACATGGCCCTGCCAGCTCCGCCAATGGGTTTGGTTCAGGTGTTTTCTCTGCTGTCCCATTTGGAGGGGACACTCACACACCACAGCTCCGCACAGTGCTGGGGCTCTAGGAGCTCTCATGCTGCCAACCGCCAACCCCAACTTGTTAGATACAGAAGAGCATGTTTGTTTTTGCTTTTCAACGTTTGTGCATTTTCCTCCTGAAGTCTGTGGTTCAGTTTCACCTTCTTCTTTCTGTGAACTTAAAGAACTGGAGAAAATGGTTTGGGAGGTAAAAGATATTTTATTTTCAGAAAATGAAAAGTGTCCTTAAGTGTCTCTCTCTCTCTCTCACATCCTTTCCTCTCTCCCATCCCTCTCCTCCTTTGCTCTCCACCCTTCCTTCCCAGGCAGGAGGTTATTAACTTCCATGTCAGGAGTAAACCACTGTAATAAATTTTGCAGTTCATTTAAGAAGGCAGACGTTGTCTTTTTTGATTGTATTTCTGACACTCCTTCCTGGTGCCACCCCTCCTCCCGGCCCCACGGCACCGCTCAGCCCCCCAGCCCCCATCCCCTGGGACGCCCAGCAGGAGGGGACCGCTGCTGTGGCTCAATAGGAGGGCATCAGTGACTCAGGACCTGATTCCAAGTGCTGCTGTGAATTGCCATAGTGACTCTGAGTGTGTTTTGCTAGTAAGCTTGAGAATTATAGCATTTAGGAGGCAATGGGCAATGTCATGTGCTGAGGGAGGGAGCAAAACCTCAGCAGGGCATTGAGCAATGGGTGTGAATGCAGTGCTGCCTGGCAGTGCCCCAAGCATGGGCTCCCCAGCCCCCAACAGCTGGAGATGCTGACACCTGAAGTGGTGTTTCTGCACCCAGATTGTGGTTTTTGACCAGTACAGAGCTGTTTTGGGGGCTGCGGTTTCCACCAGCAATTAAATGCCATCTGGCACAAGCTATGCTGAGACCAAGGAACACAGCGTGATGGGGCACCCAGCCCATGGGATCACAGAGCAGCCCTGCACCACTTCCAACCTGTGAAGCTATTGCACGTGGCCATGGAACTGTTCCCAGGGACAAATTACAGGGAGAGAAGGCTGCCTTTAAAAATCAGCATTTACTGTCATCGTAACCAGCAAAAAAACAACATATTTCTTGTGCTCTAAACACTATAAAGTAACAGGAGAAGGCAGTCCAAGGCACAGAACAGAGGGAGGGAGGACATAAAGCCAGCTGGAGGGGGGAGCAACCAGCCAGATGGGAAACCAAGAGGAGAAGGGAGACTTTTTTGTCCAAAACACAGCCAAAGAAGCTATTAAAGTCAGCTGGTTTAGAAAAGCCTTGAAGCGAGCCGCTGTTTTCTCTGGTGCCTGTGCTTCTCATGCAGCCCAGCCCCAGTCCTGCCCTGCAGAGTGATGCCCTCCCCTGTGCGGGCACAGCCCTGGGCACAGCGTGTCCCACACCACATCCTCCAAGTGAAACCAGCTCTGGTAGTGGCACAACCAACACTGGCAGTGATGTGGAGCTGGGGATGTGCGGAGTGCCTTCAGCAGCACACAGAGCCCAGCGGCCCTGTGAGAACCCCCTGCAGCCCCTGTCCTGCCGTGGCTTTGTCTGCACATGATGCTGGGAAGAAGCACAGTTAGCAGCCCTCCGTGGGAAGCAGCTCCTCCGCCCGCCATCCTCCTGGCTGCTTGAAGAACCACCACAGTGTCATGGCACCCAGAAACCTCCTCTCAGAAACCTAAAGCAAAAGAGAGATGGGCTGAGCCGCACCGCCTGGGAGAGGAGTCAGGGTGGCTCCTCGCTGCCCTTCTGGGGCCCTGGGGCACAGGCAGGGAGCAGGGAGACTTCTCCTTCAGCTGCTCAGCAATGAGTGCACCATACACACTGCACAGGGCACCGTCAGCTCTGAATGCACCAAAGAAAGGTTTCAGCAAGATTTAATGAAAATACCAATGGTACTGTGGAAGAGAGCACTGATTCTGCATGGGCTGCGCTTCCCCCATCAAGGCACAGGGCACTCTCTGCCCAGCAGGGAGGGACAGTAGCATCCAGGGAAGGGAGGGACAGGGCAGCCCAGTGGGTTGGCATTTCCCCAGCACCCATGGCACGCCCAGTGCCCGGCTGGCTGCAGATCCCTGAGATCAACCATTTCCCCGTTATTTTAAAAGAAATCCTACTGAAGGCAGTATTGAGAGAGTTGCAGAAATACTCAATATTGATCACAGAAAGGCCGGGCCGTGGAGACAAGATCCATGTTGCTATGTGTGGCTTAGCAACATATAAATGTATTCAAACCGAATAATGAAATTATCGTGGGGAAACAAAGAAGCCATCACTTGAAGAGATGGAGGATGTGGAGGCCTCTTGGAGCTCTTGTTCACCAAGACAAGGAAGACGGCACTCATTGTTTGTGAAAACATGTGAACCCACCCAGCCATCCCCTTCTTACATAATGGGTGTAATGAATCTGGGCAGAGTGCTCCGTGCAACGCGCATCTTTGTACAGCTGGGCTGGAGCTCATTACTGCGAAAAGCATGCGGCCCCTCCGAGCGCATTGAGTCCTTGGAGGGGGAGACCAAATATTGGGGGTTGGGAGAGGGGGAGAGCTGTGGGGGCAGCCCCCACCTGCTTGTGCCGCAGCCACACCGCTGAGCCGCATGCTGTGTGCTTCTGAACCTGGCCTGGCCTTTACCTGAGCTCAATGTGCCTTCACCCTCACACACACCAAAGCGTTGCCATGAGCCCTTCTGTCCTGCACCATGAACCCCACTGGTGCCCCCTGCATGGGGAGCAAAAGCATGGCTGCACTCAGTTACAGCAATGGGGTGAGGGAGATGGATTCCACCCCAGGCCCAGCACCACTTTGCTGGGCAGCTGCGAGCAGGTCCTACCAGCCCCCAGCTTCCACCTGCACTCCTGCCCACATGATCTCCTGGTTCGGGCAGGGGCAGACGGTATCCTCCTGCATCTTTGCATAACCTCCTGCACACCTGCTGCTGGCACCGTGGCAATCTGCATTAGAGCTGGATGGAAGTTTTCAAATAAACACATTTGGAGCAAAATACCTCTCTTTGCTTTAAACTATTTGGGGAGAAAACAAACAGAAGAGAGCATTGAGATGATTTGTCTCTCAACCATCATCAAACACAGAGGACTACGGCTTGCTTCCCGTGGCAGCTGTTTTCCCCACGAGCTACACAGCATTTTGTGCTGCCAAACAAGCTGGGAAGACCATATGCAATGCTGTACTGCCCTGGGGTCATCCCAGCATTACTGCAGCTGGGCACTGCTGCCTTGTACTTCATATGTTTAATGGCTGGAAGCACTTATCTTTGAGTCCTGTGCCTCGTTGCAGAGCAGCATAGCACTGTGCTCGCTGCCTTGCATGCACACAAGTGTGAGAGGAGGGCTCTTCTGGTTCAAGGAGATCTTCTCCGTCACCCTCAGGCTGAAGCACAGCCCAAGTCGTGGCCCCAGGTGCGAGCAGAGCTGCTCTCCAGGTTCTCAGGGAGCTGTGTGCACGTGGGCCTGCTCCAGCTGCTGCTTCCACTGCAGTTGCGTGGCTGCTGACCCAAGGAGAGGGGAGGCATCAAACCTGGCCTGGGGGACAGCCAGCTTCTGCGTGGGCCCCGCCAGTTCTCCTAACCCCAAAGGCACGGGCACTGCGAGGGCTCCATCCTTCCTTCAGTGCACTCAGGGCTGTGAGTTTTTTAAACATATGCTGGGGGCTTACCTGAGAAAGCAAAACAAGCTAAACAGCCCACCTCTTTACACAGCTGGAGTTTAATTACACATGTGGCTCATTAAAATAGGCAGGAGCAGGTGAGGCTGAGATGCACCAGTGCACGTGCTCAGTGTGCACAGTGCTGAGCCTGGAACTGCAGCACGTTTACTCCCAAACACCGCTGTCTGCCTCGTTCATGTGTCCACTGTGGGGAGGAAAGCTGTAAGGCTTCTGGGTGGCATCTTCTCGAAAACAGTCTAAGCTTGCCCTGCTTAGACACTTAATATGGAGCAAAATCAGAACCTGCTAATGCACTGCATCCCTTGACAAAAGAAAAGGTAACAATGCAGAAAAGATAATATCAATCCATCCCTGCTGCTTCTTCCCTGCACTATCTGCTTGAGTGATCCCAGAGACTGCATTGAGAGTGCTTGCAGTACTCATCAGTGACAGATAAAAAATAAAACAAAACAAAATACACTGCACCTGTGTGCAGAGGAGCTGGGGACCTGCCCAAAGCCGGGTGGGGAGCTGAGCTGCTGCCGGCCCCCCCAGCACTGCAGCCCAGCAGAGGTCTGGGGCTTAGGAGGGATTTCTGTTTTCAGTTCTACCCACCTTCATGGTGACATTGGCCTTTCTACAACCCGAAACAGAAGCAGCTAAATGGCTGCTTTTAAGCTCATAAATCCACCCCTGTCTGAACACCCCATCTTTCCTGGCTTCCCTTCTCCAGGAGCAAGTTGCTCCTAACACCCACCCATGATTCCTGCAGCATCTGTTGCTTTACAATACCCTGTGGCATTAAAGAGCTGCTGCTACCCCTGGAAGCAGCCTGGATCTGGCCAAGCAGCCTGGGGTGCTGGGCCCTGCCCGCTGCTGCCTGGCGCCTGCCCGCATCTGTTTCACGGCTGCTGCCTTCCAGTCTGCGAGCTGCAGCTTCACTGCTGGGGTACAGCAAATTGCAGACAGGTGGAGGCAGCAGGAAGGCTGCAGAGATGCTGGGAAAAGTCACATGGGTGCTGGGAGATGAGCACTCATGGCCGAGCTCTGCAGGGGCTCATGGCCGAGCTGAGCAGCTGGTACTGCAGGGAGAGGCAGTGCAGCAGGGCCTCCAGGCACACCCTGCTCCTCAGTACCTGCTGCAGCCCTATCCAGGGCATACCTCAGCAGCCTTGCCAGGACTGCAGCCACTGAGGCATGATGGAAATAAAACACTTCCTAAAGTCTGAGCAAGCATAACCTGCCCTCCACCCTCCGCTCTGTGCTCCACAATGCAATCAGAGAAAGCAGTATTGGCATACAATAAATTGAAGACGAAGAAGGAAATATTACCTGAGGATTTGAATGCTGTCAGCTCTACAGCCTGAAAGAGGGGAGAACATCTGTTAGCAGGAGGCACAGGTCAGTCTGCTACATGGCTGGAACCCCCAGGTCCCCCGCCAAGGCCAGCAGGGCTCTTCACAGCACCAAGCTGCCCTCTCCTGCAGCAAACTCCTGCAGCGTTTGCACCCAGCCCCACAGAGATGGGCACTCTGCAGGGCTCCCTGCAACTCGCTGCACCTCCACTGCTCAGCCCCAGCCCTGGAGTGACCTGCAGGCCGGGCACTTGCTAGAGCACTGCAAAAACCAGAAGCAGAGCAGAGAGAACTTCCTTGCGCGTGCAGAAAACCACACATAAACTTGTTCCATGTGCCCAAGTGATGGTTAATGCTCAGAGGTGTGAAATTCCTGCTCCCAGCCCAACAGCAATAAATATCACCAAACAACATGTAAAAAAGCTGAAACACAAAGAACATCTTGTCTGTGTTTGTATCTTCACTTGCTTGGTGTTTTGTCGTTTTAAGTGTTTTCAAACGTTTTTAAGTAGCATCTTCTCTTCATCCAAACTATTGTGCAGCTGCCAGTGACATTTTTAATTCACAGCTCCTCCAGTGAGTTACATGACTCACTTGGGCAGGGAGCAGGAAAGCAGCACTGACTTATATAACACAGCAAGCAGCGCCCATCAGCCGGGGGTGGCACCACGCAGGGCCCTGTGCCCTGCCAACCTCACTGCCCAGAGCCTGATGCTGTACAGAGCCGCTCAGCAGCGCGGGGCTCGCGGCTCCACAGGGGCACAGGTCGGTATGGGGAGCAGTGCTGTGCCCCTCCTTGGCCCCCCAGACACAGGCACCAGCCCGGCCTGCTGCATGCTGCTGAGCATACCTTCGTTAGCAAGGAAACAAATACATCGAAAATGAAATGTTTAAGCAGCAATGACACAGTAAAGTCCTAGGTGACCCTCATACAGAGGAAAGAAGTTTCTGTCTTTGCTTGCTAGGAAATGCCATGGCCTTGGCATTTAGGAAATCTGTCTCCTAATACTCCCTGCATTAGAAAACTCAGGCCTCTGGGCTAATCTCTTTAGCCCACGTCTCGTATTTTGTGCCAGAGAGCTTAGCTCTGCTCCCAGTTTACACAGCAAGCACCTGGCTGGCTGAGAAAAGCATCACCTGGTTGGTGTTTAGCATGAAGGAAGAACGGCATTAACTGCAATATAAATCACGGGAGATGAAAATATGGATTTTATTGAGTGGCTTCAAAATGATATGCCAGCTATAGAAGTATTATCTATTGGATAAATAAGAGCTGTCTATGTGACACAGGTTTTCAAAGGACAAATATTAGAGAGGGAGAGAGAGATCCTTCAGTGAGAGACTTATATGAAAGTAGTGTTAGATTTTATTCTGAGGAAATTACAGCACTTGTAAGTCAAGTGCACAAGGACTGATGATCATTTCAATAGTGGGAGATGGAAGTGGTATCAGAGTAGTCAAATTTAAATTGTTCTGCACTTTAGGCCATACCTTGCTGAGCTCTGCATCAGGCTTCTGCCAGGGGAGTGAAATGGCTGCAGAACACAGGCCTGCCCTCCTTGGTTGGATGCAACTTGGCTGCTGCACAGACAGCAAACCCCTGCTGCCCGTATTAAATCTGCAGTCCCTGGAGGAAGTCTCCTGCCTTGATCTATACCAACCTCTGCTCACTGCTTTACATACTCAAATTCACTAGCTCCTGTTCATTTATATCCCCTGCCATCGATCACCTTCCCATCATGCTCCCCTCCTGGAGAGGGGCTGCAAGCCCTGAGTGCAGCTGGGAACAAAGCTGCAGCAGGGCCAGTTGCCCCCAGCTCAGAGGGGAGTGCTGCCCTTGAAAACATCCGCTCTGGGGGTTTCCTCCCCACTGCGCTCTCTGTGTGGCTGAAGGTGGACGAATACCAGAAGACATTACCTACCGGTCTCTCTGGTGACATGATTGATGAAATCCCCATGGGAATTTTGCCTCCAAAGTTGCCTAGGGGACAAAGCAGCACAGTGAGTTTGGAGATTGGAATAGAAATATTCATGCTTTACCAAAAAACTCTGTGCTTTGCATTCCCTAAATATCTCACTGAAGCAAAGGGACTAACATAATTGCAAGTAAATTCTTGCACCCACAAACTGGATGGAGCATGCAACACCTTTTTTCCCAAAAGCTCAAAAACCTATTTCCCATCGCCACCTTCACCTACTCTTCTCTAGGAAATTCATTTTAAGACACAAACATGGATTCTTGCCTGAAAAGAGGGCAATGCTGCATGACACAGTTATGAGAACCCCTTGCTCATGCTCAGCCAGCCCGCAGGGGCTGCCCTGATCCCTCTGAGACCCACATGCTCACAGTCCCTTACTTTCCCTGGGAATCCTTCATCCCATGCTGTGCTCACCCTGTGTGCTCACACAGGCCCAATGTGCAAATGGGTTCAGCACCCCACCAAGTGAATGCATATTGATATTCAAGCCTTGGGATAAACATTTTACTGTGGTCTCATGATAGAGTCTGGGCCAACAGCAGTGACAACTCTCTTTACCTCTGTTGGTGATGTTCTTCACTGGAGGGTCTTTCTGCACAGGGTTTGAAGAGGCACTCTCTGCTGCAGGACTCAGTTTCCCAGTCTCCCAGGAGGTGGTGTTTCTTGGACTTGATAAGTAGCCGATGGGATGAGAGCAGTTCTGCAGTGACAGGGAAGAAATTCAGGTCAGTGAAAACTGCAACATGTATATTTACTGGATCCAGATCCAACTTTAAAGATTGGTTTGATCTACACTGCTACCCCTGGGATTTGGGCTCTCATCCCACCCTGGTACAGAAGGCTGTTGCCTAATCTGGGTAGATGATCTTGGGTCTGCATTGTCCAACAAGACTGCAAAGAAAGGAGCCAGCCTCTGCCGTTCTTCCTACACAGAACAAGTGGGAAGAAAAATAAGACTTCTTTCCAACATTATCTCCTTAAAGGAGTCCAAACATACATAGCTATGGCCCTCCTCTGATGGGTGAAGGATGAACAAATGAGGGCAGCAAGGCTTCTTTGTGACTTACTGTGAATGAGAGTGCTTTCTTCTTGTCCTTCATCCTCTGGATGGCATTCCGCACCTGAAGAAGAGCAAGGACATTACAGAGGGCCACAGCAACTCTAGCAGAGCAAGACATCCTCCAGCAAGTCACGGACAAAAAGCAATAGCTATCCCAGAAGCACAGTCTGGGCTATGCCCTCTGTTCCATCTACTACAATCCCAGCTACTGCTTCACTCCTACTCCGAAGAGTGACAGAACCCCAGCCAGGGGTATCTCTTACCTCACTGTTATAGATTGCATAGACCAGGAATATATAAAGGCCCTGAAAAGGAGAGAGCACAGGAAGTTAGAGATATACAGCTGCTTTGCTGCTACTTTCCATGGGAGGAAATGAGTTTGATGAGTATTAGAATGGTTGAGGATGAGGCTAAGGAGAAGAGGCACAGACACTGGGCATAGCACAACCAGGGGAAAGCTGGGCTAGAAGAGCATTCCCAAAGTCAAACCTGAGAACAGGCTCTTCACAGAGAGTCCAAAGGAGAGAAGGTTTCTGTTCCAGTCCCTCTTCCTTTTCCTCTCCCTCCATCTCACCTCGCAGCAGCAGCAGTTCAGGCACTCAGCAGAAGTTGCTTTGTGCCTCTCTGGAGTCATGGAGGGGGAGCTGGTATCTCCAGCTGGGCACCGCTGCTCCCCTCACCCAACACTCTCCCACACTCTTCTTCACTCATGCATGCAAAATCCCTCCAGAAACACCTCCTTCAGATCTCAGAAACAGAAACCACCAGGAATTTGTTACAAGGGGAATTGAAGTCCAGGAAGGAGCACTCCCTTCCTGCTGAGCCCATGGAGGGGGACCTGGGCCATCCTCCCACAAAATGCAGTATGATGCCACGGACAGTTCCTCTGTCCCGTGTAGTGACAGACCACAGCGTGCCAGCAGGAGCCTCTGATGCATGTTTAGGGGGTATTGATCCAGAGGCTTTTTCCAGCCTGGACAAAGCCTTCCCAGACTGGAACCCCATGGCTCAGGATGCACAGCCTTGGCCCCCCTCTCCTTCCCACCACACTGGTGCTCCTGTATGAAAGTATTGGGAACTAGCAAGCAACCAAATGCTGTGCCATGACCCAAAGCTCTGTTCTAACCCACAGCTCATGTCTTACATGGGCTGTACTGCAGGAAGGGCTCTGGGCACAGCCCGAAGCGAGCACCACCTTGAGGCCACAGCCAGGGGCTAATTACAGCTCCAGACCAACGATTTTGGCCTTAAGGCAGCCCTATCTGGTCCACCAGATTTATGTTATATCTGTAGGGTGTTTGTTATCGCAGCTAGATAAATCAGCTGCAGCAAGAAAAGTAATCCATCTTGTCTTCAATGAGCCTCGCTCTTCATCTGCAAACTCTTGGCAGGCGTAATGGTAGCAATACCCTGGCGCCGTGCCACGACCTGTCCTTCAGACAGCAACGCTGGTCACTCCTCCAGAGCAGATTTCTGGCTGGGCTGCCAAGGCAGGTCTTCCTTGAAATAATCATTCTGTAGGAAAGTGGAGTGGGGGAGGGAGCACTGAGGTCAGCGGGGAGGAAAGCAAGGAAGAAGAGGAGGCCCAGCTGCAGTGGCGGGCGGAAGCAGAGCTATGGCGCAGAGCTGCACAAGAGGAGCTGCTTCTGCCCTGCTCCTTCTCTGCTCCTGCCCCACTGCTGCCCACACCGTCTCCTCCCCGAGCAAAGCAGAGCCGCCATCTTCCTCAGCAGCTGCCATCACGAGCAGCTCCGGCTCCACTCAGGGAGGGGTCAAACGGACATCTGCCAGCAAGCAGCCATCATTAGGGAATAACTGCTCAGCACAGTGCTGTGCAGTCCTCCAGATCTGTCCCAGGAACTGCTGGATGAGTGGGAAATATGTGAAATAGCTTCAGGAATAAAGGCACCCAGCCCAAGGCCTTGCCACAGACAGGCCGCAGCGGCGGGAAGGGCAGCGCCTCACTCTGACCATGAGCTGCTGGGTCGAAGGCTGTGGGGACAGGGCCAGAGCTGGAGGGAGGGCATATTGCTGCAGTGGCACCCCAGGAGCAACCAGAACACCCCCAGTTGTCCCACCTCTACCAGGACAGCTTGTGGCCACCTGGGGACCTTTCCCCACTCTGTCAGCCCAGTTCAGTTCTGGGCAGCTGGCTCTGCTGCCGTTGCTCCACAGGTGCCCAGGGACGTGAAGCAAGGGTAAGAGAAGTACATAGAAACAGCTTTTTCCTGCAGCTGTCTTGTTGGGATTTCACTGCCCAATGCCTTGCGAGGCTGATTTAGATGGTTTCTCCTGTGGTGGCCGAGGTGTGAAGCCCTCACAGTATCAGCAGAATTGGGCAAAACAGGAGCCCTGGGACAGCCCCAGTCCCGCTCTCATGGTGGTAGCAGAGGGGCTGCAGTACTGCATTGACCAATTTACAGGTTTCTTGCCTCATTAGCTGGGCAGGACAGGGTCTGCTAGCTCATCTTGGTCGGGTTTTGGCCACAGCACTGCAGCCTCCTAGGGCACAGCACCTCATGATGCTGCTTCTCACTGGGCTGAGTTCTCGTGCTGCCTGGCTGGAGGAGGAGTTGTCAGGTGTGGTGTCAATGCACAGAGTAACCTTGAAAACAGTCTTCATTTTCCTCAGCTAAATAGAAAGCAGTCAAACAAACAAACAACCACAGCAGCAAAACTTTCCATCACAACACCAGCAAGAAAGAAGCACGCCGGCCTTAGAGGAAATCCCAAGGTGATCTATAGAAGCTGTCCTCAATAGGCCAGCCAGAAAAGGAGCTGAAATATGATGTTTTTATCCCTGCTTTTTCTCAACTCCACAGTTGCCCACCAGCATCAAAATTCCTTTTCTAGGGTAATTTTCAAATTGACCTGAACTTAGCAAAGAAGGAGTAGAAAGCAAACAAGCACTGCATATTCATGGGCAAACCCTTCACAGTTTGCCCACACAACCAGACTCATACTGAGTGTCAGGAGAAAGAAGAAAAACAAAAGAAGCAGTAAGTCAGAAAGCAAAGGAAGAAAACAAATCCTTATCCAGCTACCATCTCTTCTCCTATCTCACACAAAGTGGGTGTTGTTATGGCTTGTTAGAGGGAGACTCTGCAGATATATCATCCAGGGGACACATTTATTCATTTCAGAAATTTGTTCTTTGCCCTTCCAAAAAACCCATATGTCTAGCATCCATGTTATAGCCACCTCTGCGAGGAGGCAAGGAAAACTGAGGTTGTGTTTAAGCACATTTAGGACAGGCCTCCTGCTGCCCTTCTAGTATCCTTAATAGCAGAGATGCGGAGAGGCAGCCCTTCGGCCTTAGGACTTCCCCGTGCATGAGCTGACAGATGTGCACGAGCTGCACCCAGCTATTGGAGCACTGCCAGCCACAGGCAGAACATGCCTTGGAGCAACCACCCATCTTGTGAATGTGGCAGTAACACCTGCCTTTCACCCCTGGAGATCTAGGCCAGTGTTACATTAAAGCCTACCAAGAATGCCAGAGGGAAGCACTAGAATTTTTCTACTCCATATATAAGAGCTACTGCAGGGTCAATTTTCTATTGCATGTGTAGTGGAAATGCTAAGTCACGGCTTGAAGCAGTGATTGAGCACCTGGTGGGAAGGCAGGGCCAACCTAGGGGAGCTCAGGTGTCTGCAATGCACTGAGTGACCAGAAGAGGTGGAGCCAGGATCCACCCCTGCCCAGACCTCATTTAAGGATTGGCAGTGGAGGCAAAAGGTATCCTGCTAGAGATTCCTGCATACCTGAGGCCTTCTGAAGGTAAGTAACTTCTTTATTTCTGTGCTTACAGCTGTTGCATGTGAACAAATCCTGACTTGGTACAGCCTAGAAACTTGTTACTCTTGTTACTCTGCTGATATTGCTGTGCTTTCCATTACATTACAGTATCCAAAATGAAGAGGCAGGTACTTTTAGAATCCAAATCCTAATGGCTTGGAATATAGTAATCAATTGCTCTCTTGAATTGGATCCCCTAGAGTAAAATTTGCCTTCAAGAATTAGGCAAGGGATTCTGAAAAATAGATCTGTGAATATCTAGTACAAAGCCCCAGAACTGACTGTGTAGGTAAACTCTGGTGTTATTTGGACTGGCCCAGTCTTTGTAGCTGGGGCTGGGCTGAAGCCACGCAGATTCTCCTCTGCCTGGCTCTCTGCTGCCAAGAATTACCTATCTGTGAAGATGCCCCCCTTCTGCCTTGGGATAACTATCTCTCCTGCAAATATCAGGAGCAGTGGTGTTTAGTGCTTCTCTAGCTCCATCTACAGCTGCTTTCTTTCAAGGTTTGGAAAGTTTTGCCAGCCAAGTTGCTGATGCTTCGAATTGCAGATGGCAAGTCAGCAAGCCTTTATGATATTTTTGTCACCATGTGTCCCTGAGGTCATGGGAATAGTTCCACCTCAGTGCAGAACAGAGTGCTCCTTGCTGCTGTAAATAATACAACTTAATTTGCTTTCTTAATCACTTAAACGCTGGTTAAAGTTTCAGTCTTTTGAAGAAACCAGGAAGAAAAACGGGGTTCCCTACATGCGTGTTAGTTTGGAAGTGTCATCTCTAAACCATGTTTATATTTTAGAGAAATTAACATAAGAAACAAGATTTGAACTAGGAAGCTATAGCACCAGTAAGACACTCCAGAGGCTGGTGCAGAGAGGACATCAGATGAATGAGTTGCACAGGGCTGTATTTCATATCTTGGGAGAAGGAGCTCAAGTTTCCTCAGACAAAATAGCATAGCAATTTGGGAAAGTTGGGCTGGACTTCAGAACTGACAGAGTTTCCCAGCTAGTAGGGCAGATGGATTACACTGCAGCATGAGAGAGTAGGTACCTGCTTGGCTGTCAGGTGAGAATGAAGGTGGCACAGGACTCACCTGGAGGGAGTTGAGCACAATGAAGACGTAGGCCCAAACGATGCTGAGGTGGACAAGGATCCCACACACCCATGTCAGTCCCAGCACGGGCAGCAGCACCAAGATGGGTTTGGTTGTGGCCCTGTCAGAAAGCAAAGCTCAGAGTTACTTGGGCATGTTTAAAAGCAGAAACATTGAACTGGCACAGCACTGGGCTGCAGAGCAATGTGGGTTTTGGAGTACTCTGCCCTGTATTCTGTGGTTTAGAAGGGAGCTCTCCTTGTTGTCACCCAGGAAATGGCTCTGTACCCCCAACAAGTTTCTCTGACAAGGTGCTGAGCAAGCAGCACCCAAGATGGTAGCTATGAAACATTCCTTTGCAAACAAAATTAGAGGAGATAAACCAAATATTTCACTTCCCAGCTTGCAATGTGCCAGCCTTGCTCTTTTTTTATCGTTGATAGTTAGTAAGAAGGGAGCTCTTTGACGTCATTAGCCATGAGAAAACGGCTATTCCCCTGGAGCTGCTGCTACAAGGAGGGTGTCTGTAGTTGTTTTACTAGCACATGGATGTCACCCTGCCCTCCTGCTCTGCCCTATCTCCATGCCTCTGTAATTTTGGGAAAATTTATTTATGATAGAGGGGAACAATGCGTGTCTAGCAGGGGTATCTGGCGCCAGCTAACAACAATAAAAATCCATAGAGGATGATAAAGTAGTGACTCAAGCAGCAGTTTTTAGAGGTCTCCCTACATTAACTGATTACAGAAGTCCACACTGCCTCTCCTTCCCCATGTAATCACTGCCAGGGTTCCTTTCAGTCCACAGAGTCCCAAGCATTTAGAAAATGTTTTTTATTATGGTAAACAGACCAAAGCCCCTGCACTGAGTACATCTTCTGGTAAGCATGTACAAGTGCTACAGAAGTAATGACTTTGAACCACAGTGTTCTGTGGAAAGCACTCCCTTTTTGGCTCAGATCTCCATGAAACTCCAGGAAATCAGGCACTTCTTGTGCTTTGGTTCCTGGAAACACTCGAGGCTGCTCCCTCACTTCCCTGTATTTACTGCTTTACAGGATGTCTGCATGCCTGACAGCAAGCTGCTCAGCAGCACCGAGGTTTAACATCCTCAGTGGTAAAGAGTCCAGCTGAGGAACTGCCTTTGAGTGATGCTTAGCCACTCTAGAGGAAAAAATCCTTTCTGTCCAGACTGCTCCAACTCACAGCCTGTCATCGCATGCCCTGAGATGAAGACCTCAGTTTAACAGCATTTCCATCATTTTATACTGATCAGCCAGCGCTGTGATGTGCTCACCATATTTGTATTCCAATCTGGTTCTCCAGGCTGCTGTTGGGTGTCAGCATCTTTGCTCTCCTGCGAGCACTGGACACAGTCACCATCACCACCCGGAAAAGCACAAAGGTGTTCACCTGTCAGAAAAGAGCCAGCAGACCCATTAAGCTTCAGTGCGGTGAGTCTCTTTTCTGGGAAGTCAGTAACTGATTTTCAGAATGTGAAGAGACATGAATCGCTCCTGAGAGAAAAGAAATACTTTCTAGAGCTATCTGCACAAGTATCAGATCTGTAAAAACTTATCTCAAAACCTCTCCCACGGAATGTCTTGTTAAGTGGCTACTCTAGTCTCCTTCAGCACTGCACCTTTTTCTGCTGCTGTGTTGTTCTGTTGTGATACTGATAACTACTTCAAGGATGTAGATGTTCCCATATGATGAGCAGATCTTTATTTAAGATGAAGTCACATTTAACCTACACATTTATCACTGTTCCTAGTTTAACAGACAAAACAGGAGCTAGTCAACAAAATTTTACTAACAATATTTTTAACATAAAAAATCTGTTTTGGTTAAAAAGACTTATTTCTGTTGTGGAACTATGTGAAGTTTAACAGAAACTCTCCCTTAAAAACCACAAGGAAAGCCCAGTGAGCAAGCATCTTAGCTGCAGAAGTGCTGGCACTGCTGACTCTGCAATGCTTTCCTAAAACCAGGCATGCAGGAATCACACCTTCCAGGAGGCTTTGGCACTTACTGCCAGGATGAAGAGAACAGGCCCAACAAAGGCCCAGATGACATTGGTCTGAACATTCAGCCAGCAGTAGTTGTCTGCCACATAGTTATTGAAGGAAGTTGCAAGGGTCACACCCACAATAATGGCTGGAAGGCCTGCACAAATTAAAAATACATATATAAATAAAAAGATAAAATAAAATAGAACCCAGAAAAAGCAAGTATGACCCAAGCAGATCAGCTGAGCTCTAGATAATTGCTTCAAAACCCCCATGGCCAGACATGCTCCAGTATGAGCCAGCTTAGCCTTCTAAACCCCATGTGCAATGTGAATTTACTGCAGCTGAAATCTGTCCCAGCTCTACGAGACCAGATTTATATGCTGTCAGCATCATTTTTTTAGATATAAAGCATTACAAATCCTGAGCCCTGACCAAAGCAATTTACTCCTCAGACTCCTGTTTTAACAAAATGGACAATCAAAAACAAAAAAATGCAAAACACTGGAACTACTTTTCAGTATCCAATTAGGTATGTGTTTTGCAAGGAGCACTGACCTAAACAGGCTTCTCTTTAATATAGACCTCTGCTTATTTCAATGAATTTTATGTACCCAGAGGACTTACTCAGAATAAAGACTGCTCAATCAAGAACTTATCTATATTTTAATTACAAATACAGTAGTGACTCTCCCCGAGAACAAGAATTTACCAATGAGCTTCCTTCTCTGGTTCTTTGTATTGAATCCTTGGTTTTAGAAAAATAACAGAAATGCTTTCTAGCTTACATTCTGAGACTGGCAATTTGATACGTAAGGGTAAGAAAGCCTCTGAGGAACAGTGACAGCAGGCTCTCATACTGAACCAAGCCAAGCATTGGTCTGCTGCACTACTTCTGGGGGGATTTCTCCTATTGAAACTTTAGCTATAGAAAATAATTGATGCATTTTTGAGTCTGCAGTGCAGAGGAATCTGTAGGTACCCCAGCCTGTCGCATAGTAGAACTTCATTCTCCTGTCTTCACTCATGTTGACTGCTACCACCTTGCTCCACAGGAGAAGCCCCTCAACCAGCATCCATGAGAAGGCTGCCATGAACGAGAGATGAAGGAGGGCAGTGACCAGGAAGCACAGCACCTGGAGAGAAGAGAAATCACATGCTTCTTCAGGGAGAAAAGTCCCCTGGAAAATTCTGAGAATGTGCATCCAGGAAGAAAACAGCAACTCATACACTGCTGTTGTACAACTGCTTATATTTCCCGAAGGCTTCTGTGGTAAGAAACAAGAGGTGAACTTTCCTGACAGATTGCACATTGCAAAAGCAGAGTCACAGTTCTTTCCTAGATGCAAATTACAGGTAGTTAACGAAATGTTAATAGAAAGAATTAAACTTCTGTTAGCTCTGCCAATAACACCTCAGCAGGACTGGTCCTGTGAGGTAAACAGGGTATGTTTTAGTGAGCTTACCTGGTTGGTCTT
The DNA here is from genome assembly GCA_016647715.1 of Pavo muticus. NCBI lineage: Eukaryota > Metazoa > Chordata > Aves > Galliformes > Phasianidae > Pavo > Pavo muticus. Next base: position 1,070,859 of record JACDJE010000064.1, read on the forward strand.
GGCTAATTCACTGAGCATGAGCAGAGCTTCTGCTGCAGCTAATGCAAAGATCAGGTTCTTGTGCACAGTTGTTCGTTCACTCTTGGGGACACTGAGGAAGAAGACATGAAGCCCTCAGCTGCAGGCAAATGAAGGGATGTACATGTTCTGAAGTGTGCTTGCTGGGCTGTGCAGACCTGCCTGGGTAATGTGCAATCTCTCTGCTATTCACTGCGAAGATGACAGTCCAAAGAGGCAAGTGACTGCCACAGTGAGCAAGCACTTGGTGCTGGGAAGGACTCAGGTACATTAGCCAGTGCTCTGAGGGACAGGCAGGGAGTAGGTGGAGGATTCGCTGCTATACTCACACTGAGCAGATCTCTGTGCTTGCTGAGTGAGAAATAGTCTTTGCTCTGTTTATTTTATAAAAATTAGCTCTACCAGAGCAGCTTTTATGGGAAACATTTTGTCTGATAAATGCCTTTCCACGGGCACTGAGGTGTGTGCACAGTTCACATAAATATCTCCATGGAAACCATAGTACTGCATCCCCTCCCTATGCAATGCCAGCCTCTCCCTTCCCTGCCCTCTGCTGCCAGCAACTGACTGCAGCTCTCCAGCTTTCCCCTGCCCATCTACAGAACCTGACGAGCTGCGCTTTCTATACTTGTACCGAAGCAAGATATCAAGCGAAAAACATACAAAGGCCACAAGTGCCAACTCTTCTTACCCAACTACCAAGAATAAAATGAAGGTAGCAACCAGGGCACAGAAGGAAACTCCACATCCAATAAAAGTCAAGGTTTGTAGTGTGAGAGCCTCCTTGGTGGTCCTCTGCCCCAGTCATGGAACAACAAAAAGCAAAACCCCCACAAATTAACAACGTGCTGCTTGCAATTCTTGCACCCACCCCACAGACCAGCAGGGAAAGGCTGCTCACTTACCTCTATTTCATACACTTGCAGCAGCACAGCGAAGTTTGTGGTGTGGTTGCAGAAACAGACAGTGGAGTCTGGGAGAGATGTCACCACAGAGCAGCCAGCTGTTGACCACATCCCGCCAGCATCTGGGCTAATGTGTGCAAAAGAAAAAGAAAACGCTGAAATGACCACCCACTTAAACAGAAAGCCAGGGCACTGAGGGAATTTCATGTGGAGTTGAAATAAGGAAGAAGTGGGTAACAGAGATAGCTCTTCCTGTGGTTTGGCCTGTGTCTCAGCAGGTTTGCCTTATTCAGTAGGTTTGAGGTATGAGGTACGTACATACCTCATGAAAAGTCACTTGCTTTTGAGCGACTTTTCTAAAGGAGAGAACTCAATTCCAGCAGATAGCAGATGTCAGGGAATTACAGATCCTTACTTTTACCTTTACATTTATGCTGTTACGTTTGTTTTTGCAGTGAAATAAAAGCTTATGAATCTGATGACCTGAACAAGAGCAAGACACCTGAGGCTGAAGTTCCAGAAGGCACAGATGGGCCCCACCAGCTTATCAGGCAAGTCCTGCAGGAGAGATGGAGAAGAAGAGGTTGCACAGCCGCACACGCATGTGATGCAGACTGGTGGCAGCCACTTGCTGGGCTGCAGTGTAGCAGAGCGAGGGCTGTCAGTGTGAGACATCACCTCCCAGGGGAAACGGAGGGCAAGGTAAGAGCTGGGTGTGGGACACAAGAAGCCCAAGAGTTCTGGAGGCCTTGGGCAAAGCCTTGGCACTGCCTGGGGGTTTGGCTGTGCCATGCTCTTAGTTGAGGTGGGGAGGGTACCTGGGTGTGGTGCTGCAGGCGGTAGCGCACAGAAGTGCTTATCTCCTGGTAATCGCTGAGCACGGTCGATGAAATGACAGCAGTGCCCACTGTAGTGCTCAGGTACCTGTGAGAGAAAGCACGCTGTTCACAGACAGCGCCACCGGGCGTGCTCAGGAAAACAGGATCGTGTTTTATACAAGACAGGGCGCACAGCGCCTCTGACCCGCCGGCAAACAGAAACCCCCGCGCTCCAGCAGCGAGGCTCGAAGCAGCCGCGCGGGGGCCGCGAGCAGCGCCGGGCTGAGCGGCGGATGCGCGGGCGGCCATCTCCCCCTGGCGGTCAGGAGCTCCGGGAGGCAGCGGGGCTCCGCCGCCGGCAACCGTCCTTCTGCGGGGCTCTGCATCCCGTCTCCTGCTCTTGTCCCGGTTCTGAACTAGCTGGGGGTCAGCACAATAGCTCCGCAGTCCCTAACTCACCCAGCAGAGAAACTCTTTCTCAAAGGCACGCAGGGGACGTTGTGGTGAGCGTAGCTTCACAGAACAGTTTGGGCCAGGATGCATCTCTGCCTCCCCAGAGCCCTGACTGCTGGGCCCCTTTCTGTTTGCCTCTCCAGAAATCCAGGGACAAGGGTGAATGGGATGGAATGGAGCAGGGTGGATGTCACCCCAAAGGAGAGGCACTGAGAAACTCAACACAGACTTCAAAATGGATTCTCCCTAGACTCTGTGGTGCAAGGGGGTTTCTGCTTCACTCACTTCAGTCCTCCATCAGAGGCAGCCACGTCTTGGAAGGCAGCACTGCTGCCTGGGCCGGGCAGGCAGCGCTGCAGGGAGCCGTAGCCAAACCACATGTTCTTCACTGTGACCCTGCGGAGACCTGGGCAGAGAGAGCACTGTAGGATGGGTGTGGGTACACAGGGCAGGACCTGCATCTCTGGGCAGCCCGTGTCTCAGAACTGCTGCCCCAGGACTGAATGCATGATGCTGTGTGCCTTGGGCTCCCCCACCTCCAAGCTGTGCCCATGGAGAAGCTGCAGATAACCTCCCCCACTGCCCCTCTCCCTTTCATGGGGAGTGTCTCCTCCCCACGCTCCTCCAGACAGCCTGAGAGCAGAGTAAAGACCCTTCCTGCTGAATGTGCTGCAGAAGTGCCACAGGAAGAACCAGCAAACTGCAGGCTTCATGGCCTACCTTTGGCTTTCAATTTTTGTATCTCTTCAACAGGAATTTCAATGAAGTCAGGCCTGTCCTCCTCAGGGCTCTGGATCAGGTATGTCTCACTGCTCAGCTGCTGACTGTTCAGCTCCAGCTTCCTGACCTCCATCCCTGTAGCAGAGGCAAAATCAGGCACTGAAACAGGGTTCAGAGCTACTGTCAGCTGTCAGGATATTATAACCACAGCCAAGAGTCACAGCAGCAGGTGCACGCTGAGCCAGGTCCCTGTGAGATGCTCCCTTGTGCTCTGCACCTCACCAGTGCCACTCACCAAAGTTTTGATGCTGGATTGTGATCTTTGTCCTCCCTGAGGTCAGCAGCGGGGCCAGGAGTGACACCACTCTGTCGCAGAGCTCAACAACAGCCATAGGCCCTCTGACAGCCTGGAAACATGCAGAGAATAACAGAAGTCATCACCTGCACTGCCAACTCATGCTTCTCACACCTCACAATAGTTTTCTCAAGTGCTTAGTCTTTGGCGGAAGAAGAGATGTTGGGACTTAGAGCTCTTGCTTTGCTTTTCTATGTATGCCCTCTTCAAAGAAAAATGTTTCCCTACTTGCAAGTCTTTTCACCCCTGCTGAAGGAACTGGGAACTTGCCAGTGTTCATAAATAGCCACTAAAACAGAAAGCAAACAAACAAAAAAGCTTCTGGGAAGCAAAGGAAAAAACTGCGTTTTAGACCAGACTCCTGAGTTTTGGTAAAACTGTCAAATGACCTTGAAAAGGCTTCACTGCTGGAGGTGAGCAGGTGGCCCAACTGCAGCACAGGTGTGATGCAGCACAGGTGCCTTCCCTGTGCACAACAACCACAGACCTCCCAGTAACAACAACCAGGTCCTTTCTCCTTTTGCAGATTTATCTCCTACACCGGCTAAACTGAGCCAGGGCTGGTTTTATGCCACTATCAGGAAGCTGTGAGTAATTGTGGCCACAAAGACCACAATGACTTAGATTAGTAATTCTAAGAAAAGAGGTAAACTCTAATCTATCAAGCATCCTTTCATCTGTGGAGGTTCCTGGCTCCCTCCCCATGCTGGCTCAGTTCCCGAAGTGGTGGCCTGGCCAGGCTCTGTCGCAGTTTTCCCAGAGACAGGTGGAGAATGTGGGCCGTACAAAAACATGTGAGCCATAAAAAAGACCCATGTGAGAAGGGAAAAAGCCAGTGAAGAAAATCCTAAAGGGGGTGGGATGATGGAAATTCCTCTCATAAAGTTTGATGGTGATTTGAACAGTGGGAGGTCTGGTGACAGACAACTTCTTGGCAGCCCACTCATGGAAAATACAACAAACTGGAAGTGCCCTGCCAGAGACAGAAGGATGTGAGAACAAGGAATCTACGTAGCGCCAGGAGTTCACAAACTGTGTGCAATCCTGTAAATCTGGGCTGTCAAAGTGGAGAAGCTTGAAGAGAGCCAAGCTGGCTTTTGGAGCAAACCCTTCTCTGAGCTGGCACAAAGGCTGTGTGCCCGTGATCACTGCAGTTACCCAAGCTCCAGAGTATGGCCAGAAAGGACATGTGACCACGCAAAGAAGTCTTCAGCCCGTGGTTATACTGCAAGCCAAGGACCTGCACACAGAGCAAATGAGCTGAGGAGGAGCACAGCTGGCACGTCACCTGGCTGATGGATGACCACGTTTCAATATTCTGCTCTTCCAGGATTAACTCAGTCACTTCCACATAATATTGGCCCAACTGCTCCAGCATCTCCAGCTCCTCTCTCTCCTGGACTTCCACATCAGCAACTTGCTTTAGTAACTGAAGCACCATGAGGAGGTCAGAGGACTCCACAGGTGTCTCTTCTTTCCTCAGGACAGTTGCCAGGACATCAAGAGTACCGAGAGCAACAGAGAGGTTCATGTCTTGGACATTACTTGTGAAGATGTTCTCAGGAATCTGCTGTGGAAATGATATCTTAGGTCAGTGCAGAGCCGAGATCTCTGCCTGCTCACCAGCTACGCAGTGTGCTGGGACCCCGAGCAACACACCGCATGCCCTAACCCTAACACCACCAGCTGGCACACCTCAGGGCAAGGAGCTCTGCCCTGACATTTTGAACTCTTTTGTCCCCCTCATCCTCATCCAACCTAAAGCCACAGTTTGCTTAATCACAGCACAAGTTACAGCTGTGCTGGTCGCACTCTCCAACAGCAGCTTGGAAGAGGCCACAGGCATAATTTTTAGCAAAGTGATGTCAAATACCAGCAGAAACCAGCAACCTCAACAGCTCCTGCTGCTCACAGTGCCCTGAAGCCATCAGCTGCTGCAGGACTCACCACCATCCTCTTTGCAAGCGTGTTCACATGGCTGACAAGCAAATGGCTGGATTCCAGCTGAGCTTTTTTCAGTTGCCAATATGCATCTGAGAAGAAAACAAAAGCATAACCATAGCTGTTCTGTCTAGCAGTGTGGCTGACATATGCTCTGCTCAAAAGCTGGGAATGCTCCTCAGATGCTGGCTGAGCTTGTAGGACAGGCAGGACAAGGAGACCTCACAGCTGCATTTTATTTCTAGTACAAGATCCCATCTGGAGAGACAGCACAACTCCTCTGTCTCCTCCCCATGCCCCCCACCAAATCTGGAGATGCTGGGATTAGGAAGCACCCTGCAGCATGGCATCCAGAAGCCACGTAACTCTATAACAGCCACTTCACTGGTGAGTAACAACATCAAGCATCAGAGCACATACAAACGAAGCAAAGTCACCGCTAGGGCACATTTTCAGTGCAGTCTCTTCAGAGCAGACACTGGGCCTCCCCATTGCTGACTACGACCCTAGCTTGGACCCTCAGGAATGAATGCTGTGGAACCAATGAATGAATAAATAACAGATGCCGTACCCTTTCTGTAGCGACAGATAAAAGGCAAAGATTGCAAACAAGACGTGTGGCGGAATCCGCTGCTGCCAACTTCAAAAACTCGACATTCTTCAACAGGCCCTGTGGAAACACACACAAACAGAAGGCCCACCACTCCCCAAAGAAACGTCATGCCCAAGCAGATCTTGTTTCCTGTAAGCAAGCCGTGAGTTCTGTTGAAGACAAAAGCTGTGAACTGCTCTGAAACTAGTCTGCTCTGTTGGAGCAGAGCAGGGACTAGGTTCAAAGTGCTTCTAATATCCAGAAAAAATTGGAGGAGGTGGCAATGCCAGGACCTGCGTTCATGTGTTATCAGGACTGCCAAACCGATCTGGTTGGCAGACAGACCCCTCCCCCAGCAGACCATGGAAGCACCAGGTGTGCAAACCCCGGACACACCATCACTGCCAAGTAAGCATTTCTCATGGAAGAGAGAATGAGTTTCATTAGCTCAGGGCATCAGAGCAGCTATCTTTGCTAGGGTGACTGCAGGGGTTTTCAATGACCAAGGGTTTCATGACAGTTATGGCTCTAAGCACAGTGTGGAAATTGCTCATCACAGCTCTGAATCTCCTTGCGCTTTCCTTCCCAAAGGAGATAATCTTTTCCACAAACTGCACAAAATTCCGTCACTGAGGATAGGATTTGTTTCTCGGACCATCCTGCTTGCTGACCTCATGCAGAGGAAGGGAGGACTTACCTGGGCAAAGAAACTGTGCAGTCACTTCCTCAACAGTGCTTTCAATCTCCAGAGCATTCAAGCTCCACCCAAATACAAGCTCTTGTTCTACCATCCAGCACGACCGAACGTTCTCAATCTGCTCCGTGCTCAGGACTTTCTGCCAGATATGCAAGTCTGTGATGTTCCCACTGAAGGACTCTTTTGCCTTGAAGGTGCCCCCCAGGGAATCTTGATCCTGCCCGATTATGAAAGTGCCCTGGCCGTAGATGGCCTGGGGGGCAGCCAGCCCTGCAGCACACAGACCGCTGGCAGATGCCCTCCTTTTACCATCAGCATAGATGGCCCAGGTCCCATTTTCCTGCTGCCAGGTCACACAGAAGTGATGCCACTGTCCATCCGCACGGAACACAGGCAGGTATGGGGAATGGTGCCCATGGACAATGAGAGCAAATCTAACAAAGCCTTCCTCATCAACAAAGCCACGGAGCTGGAATTCGTTCATAAAAGCTGGCACAGCATAGGAGAAGACAGTAGCAATCTCCTGAGTCCTGGTGTCCCACTGGAGGTGGGCACAGGCTGTGACAGCAGGCAGCACTGGGAAGTCAGAGAGCACCTTCACGTATTTTGTGTCTGTTTTGTCTCCAAACACCAGGACTGGCACAATATGGTTCCCTAGAAAGAGAAATTCCAGCTGGCATGAGCAAGTTTTGCCTATGCTTCTTCTTCATCTTCCACTTATACTCACGTCTCCATTTTGGTTTGTGCAGGACCCCATCCCTTTCGTTCAGCCAGACAGAGCCTCTGATGTGGTTGGACTGCAGCAGTTTGCTGAAGGATGATTGCTCACTGTCTGGGGGCTCAAAAAGCAGCTGAGCAAAGCGCTGGTCACAGAACCTATCTGCATGCCACCAGTCCAAAGCAGTGGGCACATATTCATACATGTGTCTCAAGGTCTCTATCATGACAGGAGCAAAATCTGAAGGAAAAAACAGAGTAGAGTGTGTGCCTCAGGAAGCAACAGCCAGCCTGCAGGATGCACGGCGACGGGCAGAAAGCAGTGCAGTTGGCTGGGCAAATGTAACTTTAGCCACAAAATAGGGAATCAGGTAAGTTTTTTTACCTTCACTTCTGCAGTGGAACACTTTTAATGCATTGTTACTCTGCGCTGAATATTGCTTGTAAAAACATAGCAGTTCTGATGAGAGCACTCACCCTTAGAAGTCCGATTCTCGGCAAGGGCTGCAGAGGTGAGGAGGTTCCTGGACAGACTGCCGACCTGTTGGAAAGGGTGCTCTGTAATGCTCCCATAGCTCCCATAAAGCACTGACATTGTCTCAAATATTCACATTATTAAAATTACTGTAAAACTCACCAGAAAGCTGAAGAACCAAGAATCAGGTCTCAAGTCCCTCATGCTGACCAACTGGCAAGCTTCCAGCCCTTGCTAGAACAAACAAGATATTATTGGAGGGGCACTGCAGGGGCAGAAGCATTCCGCAGAAAGACAGTCCTTGGAGCAGGGCTGTTATTCTCAGAAAGTCTGGAATTAAAACCAAGAGAAGGGCTCTCTGAGGCACCTGTCCTGGGTGTTGTCCCACCAAAACAATTCTCAGTTCTCCTTGAAGAACACAAGGTATCAGTCTAACATCTGTTTCCAGGATACAGAGTAATTAATGATAAAACATATATGGATGTGTGATATCAATAGACGGGCAAGTTAACCTCTTTATCTGCATTAACTAAATAAAAGAGCCATCATAATTACATCGTTAAGCAGTGCCAACTCACGGGTAGCTTTTCACATCTCTTTTAAAGTCCGAGGGAACACAGCTCTGGCATAGCTCCTGCCGACCTGCAGCCCCATCCTCCGCAGTGTGACACCCGTCTGTGCCGGGCATCCTGCTCCGGAAATTGGAGCACAAGGCCGCGTAAAGCCAGCAAGGGCGTAGATAAGGGTTTGTAAAGAGACAAACATGGGAACTGGCAGTGCGACCTTCAGTGCAAACAAGCCCTACTGCTGTCTCTCAGCAGTGACACTGCGAGCTGCGAGTAATCTCTTTGCCCTCAATGGGACTCTCGCTGTACTGTGTGTACAGTAAAACTGCAGTAAAAGCAATTTGCTGCTAAGGGACTAAGGAGATGTGTTCCGAAGCCCTGACTCTAACAACGTTCTCAAATGGGTCTTCCTAAATTCAGCAGTGACTTTACGAGCAGAGAGCACAGCTCCCCACCCGACGGTACTACCGGGGAAGTTTGGAGTGGAGGCGGTGAAATAAACGGGGTATGGGGGAGCTGGTAGCGATGCGGTGCGGGTGAGAGAGGCAGCTCCGCCGGAACCGTCGAGGAGGTCAGGGCGGCAGCGGGGCGGGCAGCGGGGCTCAGCATCACCGCCCTGCTGCTGCGGGGGGCGGCCCCGCTCTGCCCCGCGGGAACACCGCGCTCCGCACCCCGCTGCCCGCACCCCGCTGCCCACAACCCGCAGTCCTCCCCGCAGAGCGCCCAGCCGCCGGCCTCACCCGTGACGCGCACCGGTGCCCGAACGGCGGTGGCGATGCGGAGCCTCGGGCGGAGCTGGGCTCGGACCCCCGGCGCGCCCCGCGCCCCTGCCTCGCATGCTGGAGGGAGCTGTTTCCAGGCAGTCACGGCTCCGTGGAAGTCCCCGATAAGGCTACTGCAGGAAAGCTGGCCCCTGGCCCTGGCAGAAAAAAAAGAGGCAGTGGGGAATTACCGGGGATCCTTACAGCAGCGAGCGTCGAACAGGAGCGTGCTCAGAGGTCCGTGCGAAGAAGATACGCCCTGAAGGGATGACCGCAGCGCGGAGCGGGACAGGCTCACAGAGGCAGGAGCTCCGGAGGCACCGTCGGCGCAGCCCTGGAGTGACGTCCCCCAGCTTCACGCCGCTGGCATCCTCTCAGTGCCGGGCCCGCAGCAGCCCCAGGGCCGGGACAGGCCAGCGCGGAGCACGCGAGGGCCGGAGGGCCACGGGCAGCGCCATGGGCAGCGTTGCAGCCGCCTCGCAGGGCCGAGTTGCCCTTCTGATTAATGCCCATTCACTTTTGCTACAGCAACAGGCGCGCAGTTCCCACTCCTCCCTCTCTGCGAATGCTTGAATCACACCATGGATTCACGGGCAACTGGCTTTTGTTCTTCAGGGTCTTCGTCCGGGAACGAAGGCAATTATCACATCCCAGCGCCTCTGCTTGCCGCAATAAATCTCTCACAGAAGAATGGACCTTTGAGGCAGCTGCTCGGGACTGCTTAGTCACCGCCGCCAGTTGGGAAGCGGCCCTGGCGCACACAGCGGCACTCAGCGCCCAGGGCTGCACCGAGGGGCTCTGCGGCGCCCGGCAGCTCTGCCAGCACCGCTCGGTGATGGGAGGGACGGGCAGCATCCAAGTCCAGACCGAGGACCTTCAGATGAAAAAGTGCAAAGTATTTTTCAAACTTACAGCTAGAGAAAGTTTAATAAGAGTTAGTTACCCAGCAGATAGCAAACTACCTTCTTTATGCGCGTGCTGCAGATTGAATTAACCAACTTTTTGCAATGGCATTAACTGTAGTCCCCTGATAGAGTTAGAACTAGAATCCAGGCCACAGCCTCCAACCTCACTCCTCTTTATTGCAGAAAGCACCCTCTGTGCATGTGCAGAGAGGTGAAGAAAAGTTTCCAGTGCTCAGTGAATGCCGCCTGAGTTTGTAACCTCATCTGCACGTGTTCTTTAGGTTTGAATTTGAACTAATTCCTATAATCACACACTGTGCTTTGGAAGGACTCAAGCTCTAGCAGGCTTTGTCCAGCACGCTTCACAGGTGTTGTAAAGGAAGAGCAGCAGCTCCAACCACACGGAAGCTGGTACCTGGCACCTCACTGTCCTTTCACCTAGAGCCACGCCTGCCCTAAAGGGCCCCAAAGCTCAGGCTCCCGAGCAAGTCCAGAAGGTGGGATCCCAGGCCTGGGCTGCTGGAAACTTCCTCTGGGTGCCTCTGATCCCGTGGCTGTCCTGCAGCCACACACGCATGCTGGCTCTGCAATCTGTTTGTTTCTTGCCATGGCAGCAGAGTCATCACCGCCAGTTCTGGTAGTTCATCATTGTATCTGCACTAATTCACACAAAGCAAATACTCAAGACAGTCAGCTGTCTCCTTAAGGCATCTGCAGTTCTTAAGGTCAGCCTTCATTCCATGCATCTCAAAATCAATTAGAAATAACAAAGTTCTTAGTGTTAAGAGATGTCCATCCAGTGCAAAAGACCTTGGCAAGCAGAGGTGTGACCTCAGGACAGTAAGATGGCGAAATCCCAGTGTACTTTTAATGCCTGCAAATCTCTTTAATAAGCAGATGAGCAAAGGGCAAAATGTGTTGTGCACTTTGGGTGATGCTGTCACTCTGGGTTAGCTTATTTATAAATAGGTTGCAATTCTGTTTACATGTAGTCAATTAAAAAAATCAGCTCAGGTGCATTTTAGGAAGTGTTATCCTTATCAGCTAGTGAACCCCGATCTACCGCCCTCGAGGCGCATCTTTCACGCAATCCATGGAAGAGCTTCCCAGCACATGGGCTAGCAACACGTTAATCTTTATAAATCAAATAGTTGCCAAGTGGAGTAGAAAGCCATGTGTCTAAATAGGATGTATTGAAAAATGGAACAAAGTGATGTGTGTGTCAAAGATCACTAGGTCATGTTGCAAGCCTGTCCCTTGCAGAGTTATCCTTCTAAACAACACCTCCCTAGCCCAGCTGTAGATGTTATTCTACTCTGGTATTTGTTTATTTTCTCCACCTTTTACTGCACAAAACTGGTCACCTCTCTGACCCAGCTCCTCCTCACTGAATTTATTGCATCCCAAATTTTGTTTGAATCAGATTCATTAGAAACAGGGCTTGTCAAGTGCTGACTTAGGAGGCACTGGGAAAGAAGATTCGGACCTACCTCCTGCCCACTAATTATTTTAGTTTCATGCATCCGAAAATTTCCCAACCTGCTGTTTGTGCCGATGTCTCACACTGGAATGAATGCTACAGTTCAATTCTGCAGTTCAAAGATCCCTTGGTATCCTTATTTATCTCCATATGGGGGTTTCCCTTTGCTTCTGCAAGGGGCACTTGCCATAGGGCTTGGGAGGACCTGAAACAACACTCTCCATCCTAACAAACCATCTTGAACTGTCTCACTATTTATTATTCAAAAAGAAAAGTAAAGCAGTTGCTTCTTCTCTGAGTGCTTGAAAGGGGACAGCTGTGCTGTTTGTGAGTACACAGGGAAGGATTTGAACCTTAGAATCATAGAATCATGGAATATCTGAGTGGGAAGGGACCCACAAGGATCACTGAGTCCAACTCCTGGCTCCATGCAGGACCACCCAAAATTCAAAGAGAAAAACCTTCTGCTTCCTCAAATTCAGACACTTTCTTGGTGAGTACAGAGCCCAGATGTCTCTCACATGCCAAAATTAAAACTCCAGGCTGCTTTTACAGGCCACAAATACTTCTGCTTTTCAGTTCCACTAACAAAGCCTTCCACTAAATGTTATCCACCCTAGCATAAAGCATTGCAAATTGACAGTTTGTAACTTCCACAAATTAAAGTCTGTGGCAGATTTAAGGCTGAGAATGGACCATCTACCACAGCAACACCAAGACAACTAATGGATTTCTGAGCGTGTTCCCAGCTTGAGTATTTGACATATCCCTGAAACAGACTCTTCTGTCCTTCCCATACCTCTGTGGGCTGGCTGTCCTGCTAACCCCTGCTGGTGGAAGGCCCACAGCGCCTGGCTCTGCTCCTGCAGCACCTCCAGGTCAGCTCTTCTGAAGAAAGACCCTCAGTATTCATCAAAAAACTGATCAATATTTGGACACCTGCATTGCAGTGATCCACTCGTGGCACAACTTTCCATTGCTCAGGGACACCTCAGCCCACGACATCTCACTCAGAGGAAGCCACTAACTTGCTTGCTTGTGAACATTAACTCTCACATGGACTGAGCTATCGGAAGGATCAGTGTCTGCAAAAATCTACACAAATCACTCACCTCCTCTGGATGAAGACACAGTATCGCCACTTAACATCCCTGCACACATCACCCCAAAGACTGGTCTGCAGTTACACAGCCAAGCAGCGGGCAGAGAATGCACAACTTGCTCTTTGGACTTTGGATTGCGGATGCCATTTCACATTCACAGCTCTGCAGAAGACACAAGTATGTCCAGCTAATTCTTCAAGTTTCCAAACAAGTTTCAGAATAAGTACAGTAAAGGTCTGCAGTGACTTGCTTTTATGGCCAGACACCCACATGTGTGGCAATCCCATTATTTGTCAAGTTCTATTTTCTCTCCCACTCTCCTCCCAAGTCTGTCACATCAGGGCTGACCAAACTTCCTGATGCTACAAGCTTCACATCAAGAGTCTGGCATGTCAGGGATATGCATCGCAGGAAGCGAGGGGAGAGGGCACGAGTTCAGAGGTAGGGAGAGCCCCCCCTGCCCAAGGGGATGGAGTGACCCAGGCACGCAGGTCTCAGGAGCCTGTCTTCACCAGCTCACTGCCTCACACAGCAAAACACACAATTCTCCCTGCAGCCTCCATGCCCGCTGTCAGCGCTGACCTGCCCTCAGCACACAGGTTGCACCTGAGCTGTTTGCAGTAGGAAGCTGTGTGAGAGCTCTGGGCGGAACACCCGTGCCTCCTCTGCCTGTTCTGCGCCCTTTGTGCTGCTGAGAGTGCAGTTTGAGATCTGTAACTGAAGATCCACAGTGGGAATTACTTTGTAGCATATAGCAATCAGAAATCATACGCCTGAGAAGATGGAGCTGGTAGCAAGATTTTCCTAATTTACCTCTGTGACTTTTCTGATGCCTAAGAGCTGGAAGAATTCCTCCACCAGCAAAAAAGAGTTTGAGACTTGCTGACCAATTCTGTCTATTCTGGCACAGAGCTCTAAAAGGCTGAGTTGGGCAGCTTCCAATTTCAGAACTGGTCACAAGATGTAGCTGAGACTGTTTCTGTGGCTGCATAGCTCTCAGGGCCTCTGCAGAGTTCATCCTTTGGGAGAGTTTTAAACGTTCAGAGTGCCAAGTATGGAGCACTGCCCAGGGCTCTGCACTTGCATGAGCTGGCTAGCAGCGTGCTCCCCATGCCCTCCCCAGATGGCGATGCTTCGCCCAGCCCTGGTTAAGCAGTGCACGGCTCCCGCTGCAGCTGCGTGTGCTGAATCCCCCATGGTGCTGATTTCCTGATACACCACTGATAACTACAAGATCTCTCAGTTGAGAAGAAAGTCTTTCCTGCACAACTTCAGGCATATATTTCCAAAGCGAACGGTCCTGTTCCAGTGCTATTTTGCTTTCTAGACTTGTCTGTAGAGTTAGATTTAAACCAGTTTTTTTTTTGTTGTTTTTGTGCTTTCAGATGCCCAAAAGTCTCAGTGAGGATTGTTCCAGCAATCTCTTGCAGACATGCCAGCCTTAATCGTGCTCTTCCAGGCCCTTCTCATTGTCTGGGATGAAAGCACAGCGCAGAGCCTCCCCTGCTAATTGCCAGCTCTCTGTTTTCCAGTGACAGGTGCATTGTCTGGAGGAGCAGACTCAATTGTGTCCCCGCGCAGGAGGGCATCGGCTGCTGATGTTAGAGAGCCTTTCAGCAGAGCTTGGGCAAGGCTTGTTATTCAGTGTCATCATTTACAACAAATCTGTGTAGCCTAGGAACTTTTAATAGAAAAAAAAAAAAAATAGGAGCTGCCATTATTATTCATCTTTGTTTTTTGCCTAAGCTGCTAACTGCTCCTAAATCTCCCATCCTCCTACCGCCAAGGCAGGGCGTTTGGTTCTGATCCTTTGTGAAACACTAAATCTCTCTGATAACCTTTTTCCATGGTCTTCTCTGAAAGTACTTTGCTGGTTTCACCAGACGCCCACTATGGTTCTTCTTTAACCTGTAATCACACTTAGCAAAAACTTTTTAAAATACAGTTCCTGTGAGGTCCGTTCTGAAGCGATGGGGCTGGGCAACATGCATGAGCTCAGGTTCACAAACATCCCTGATGTCCGGCTGATATCTGACATCCCTGAGACCCAGGGGCAGGGATCCTGCACCTGCTTTCTGTACCAGGGGCCCTGCTGCTCACACAGAGGGAAGGCAGCAGCAGGAGAGCTCCTGCAAGATGAGAGGAATAATCGTGAGAACGATGTTAGACACAGATTGCATCTGTCTTTCCTGTTTTTTACATTAGAGGGTAAAGCTTTCCATACACGACTGTTGTGTGACACCAGAGCTCCAGCTATCAGTACAGCAACACACAGCACGCAGCACACCGCTAGGCAGATGGCCCCGGGTTTTGCTGCAGGAACTTGGCCATAGAGAAAACACCTTTATACTGCAGCTACTCATGTAGGCACAAGACAGAAGGAGGGTCTACAAACAACTGCCATAAGTAGCTCTATGTCAACTTACAGGAATGCAGATGTTGAGAAAGAGGAAGTGTTCTGTGTCCAGTTGAGCTGTGGGTGTCTCTGCAGTTTTGGAGCAGTGCTTTGGACAGACTGGCACAGGCAGCTGGGAGAAAGTTTCCCCTTCTTTCTGCTCTGTTCCATCCTCTCCTTCTTAATCCCGGGTGCAACATCAATGCATGCATCCAAGAACCAGTGCTGGGAACCTGTGAGCAGGCAGTGTGTGAGGCGGGGGCAGCACTGGGGACGCAGGGAGCCCTATGGCCACTGCACCTCCCTGCAGCCCCCGGGCTGGGCGGGGGTCCTGCCCCTCCCTGCACAGGGGCTCTTCATAACTGAAGCTCTCTTCCTCCTTCCCAATTGTGCAGTTTTGCCAGTTTGTTCTGCCAGAGCCTAAATAAAGCTGAAAACTTACACCGACACTAACAGAAGGACTTCTGCAATTGTCAACAGAACATGAGAATTTCAGGCACTTGTCCTAAACAGTACTGACAAGTGACAGACAGCGCAGTGATGTCAGTACCATAATGCTAGAAAATACCGTAAGATAAGCACTGGACTTTCCTCTCTAGCATCCTACAGCATCCAGCTAACAGCAAGCAAAGGACTCCCCATGCACTTCCCTTGTCCCCCTTGTGGAGGGGGGTGGTCTACTTCTGCTTCTGTATCTCTGCCAGCTCCTTTTCCATATTCAGAAAATTGGTTTTTTTTTTTCAGAAGATCTTGGAAACTCACTCCATATTTCAGTGTGTCACCCCTTGACTGTGCCACTCTCCCAGCTTCAGTCTCTTCTTCCAGTCTTTAGTAAATAAACCCTCTAGGATTAGGTCAACTCTCTATTTCCTCTGGGTATGAACGCCTCCAGTAGATCTCTTGCTTTCAGAAACAAGAAGTTAATCAACAGAAATTCCTAGCCTTAAAAGAAAGCCACAGGTTGGTAAAGTTTTAGTCTATCTATCTTGTTACGATCTGTCAGAATTGTATTTAAATTCCTCTGACAGATTCTTGGCCTGTGGATTGTTAACAGATCGTGGTTGAGGCAAAATGTTGGAAATTAGAGTGATTTTGAGCGAGAGAGACACATGGTGAAGTTATTCCCCAGTTCAGTGATTATCTCTACCTGGCTCCACTCCTAACACAAGTTCACCTTGGGACATGGCAGTCACTGCCGGCTCGCTGGGGAACTTGTGAATGTATTTGCTGGAATATGTGTGAGACGGCCATGGTGAGGGTTTGAGCCCAACAGCACTGTGTGTTTTCAGCTTCTGGACAACGTTCATTGCCTCTGACCACAGCCACGCAGGGTTGGGTGGTGTAGGGACCCGGTACAGCCTCCCATGAGTTCCGCAGACATTAAGCGTGAGGGAACTGGAACTGGAACTACTGCCTGGAGGTGTCTGGAGGACTGTAGAAAACTCAAGCAAGTCATCTGCATATACAGTGAAGGGCATCAAACTAGAAGCAAAGTTTGCAAGACAACAAGTACGAAAAAGCCTATGTACGGTGTTCAGAAAACATTCGTAAGACTATCAGTTTTACCTACATATGTGGGACTGGAAACAGGTATTGTGTCAGGATGAGAGGAAGAAACAAATGTTTATCTGAATCTCAGCCAGTGTTAACCAGCAATAGATGGAGCTCGTGGTGCACCAAGACAGCTTTGAATGAGGGAAGAGCCCTACCTGCACATCTGCAGGAGAACCAGCCGCATACCTGGGAGGATAGGAAAAGACATTGCATTACTAGAAGGTAAAACAATAATTGTAGGACATCTGCTTGGTTGTCAAGGACCAAGAGGGAAATAAAGCTGTTGTCCCCTCTAGCTAAAACCTGCTGTTTCTTTTTCCCCAGACTCTCAACCACCAACTGCTCCATAGTTTGTATGCCAATCCAATTTTGATGCCTGTAATTCACCCCAGAGACTATTTATTTTAACTTTATCAAGTGAAGAGAAAAACAACTGTGTTAGAATTAAAAAAAGAGCATCTGGCAGCAGGATATTCCTTCTCTCAGACAGCTTCCCAGCCAAACTGGTGTACCGGTGTACAGAAAAATGGGAATTTAAGTTACCCAAGGGTTGAGAGAAGGGGGAGAAGAGAGTGCGGACTGCAGGTTCTTTGTGTGCTCATCTTCAAGGTGGTCTTCCGCAGTCTGTAGGAGTCAATGCTTTCAATATATGGTGCACCACCTCACACCAGACAGCCAAACCTTATCTGCAGCCCACACCACACAGAGGCAATGAATCCATGCGTAGGACACTGTCTGATTTAGCCTATGCCAAAAGAATCATCCCCAGAACACTGGAGGGAAAAGCGGACATTGTACAATAGCTTTGCCCACCCACCCCTTCATCTGAACAGCACACGGATGGGAACGTTCATTGTTAAATAGTTCAGAGGGACAATGCAGATTTGGTCTGGAGACGTGGGGCTCTACTCTCATTTTTAGGTCATCTGCTAACTGGGTCATGTCCAGAGGAGCCTACAAGGTATCTGATCCACTTCTGACGCCGGAACTGCCGCTCCTTCTGGACGGGCAGACCTGCTCCTCTCAGCAGTGCCCCGTACTCGGGATGCTGTGCCCTGAGGATGAGGCACCTCAAGAAGGAAGACGTTTGGTAAAGAGCGCAGGGAAAGATTCCTTTAGGCAAGAAGCCAACGCACTACATCCATTCTTACGGTGTTCCACAGGGAGAGAGGTCTTCACATAGTAGTTTTAATTTCAAGCACGTATACTTCTAGAGTGCATATGAGATATGTGGCAAACTTTTGAAAAATCTCACTACATGTCTGCACCGCTTTGAAATGGGCCCTTTTCTGAGGAGCTGCCACAGGTTCTTGTCTGCGGACACCCAGGGCAGTTCCATTTCCTGGGTCAGCTGGAGCAACAGAAAAGCTAGGGTGGAGGTCTGGGGTAGTGTGCTCAGAAGACACTGAAATAACATCGCTGACCTCCATGTACAGCAGGGCTGTGCCAGCTGTAGGAACGGGCATTTCTTGTTTCTCTCTCACCATACAATTACATTAACAGCTCGGCAATTTTAGGTAGGTTTGCATTTTCTCTTATTATTGTAGATTCTTCAGAAGATCTAAAGAGAAAAGTTTGGATTTTC
Source organism: Pavo muticus (assembly GCA_016647715.1). Classification (NCBI taxonomy): domain Eukaryota; kingdom Metazoa; phylum Chordata; class Aves; order Galliformes; family Phasianidae; genus Pavo; species Pavo muticus. Next base: position 1,088,899 of record JACDJE010000064.1, read on the forward strand.
CACCCTTTTTGTCCTTTATTTGCTCTTTCATTTTCTTTGAAAGCCTCAACCCTTTTCCACAATCCATTGAACAAGTCCTACCCGCCACTACAAGTAGCACTTCCATTTTAAATACGGTCAAACAAAGGCAAAGGAGGGCGTACGAGGACGCCTTGGTTTACAAAAGAAGGCGTTCAGAGCCCAGCAGAGCTCCCGGCTGCCCCGTCCCTCCCCGCTCCGACCAGAGCCGTCCCGGCGGCTCACCGGGGATGGTTGGGCCACACGGAGCGCTCCTGGCGCCGGGAGGAACTCGGCTCGGCTCGGCTCGGCTCAGCGGGGATCGGTAGGAGCGGGCGAGGGGCTCCCAGCGGACCCACAGCGGGGGAAGGCTGTGGCGTGAGATGCACAGCCCGGGGCAGTTCCGTGCTGAACTCGAGCTTAATATCCGAGAGACGAGCAGACTCTTTTAGCGGTGCGCAGTACCAGGACGCGGAGCAGCGGCCAAAGGCTGAAGACAGCGCGTTACACGCAGCTACGTGGAAGAACTGCTTCGCGGTACGGAGGCGGCGTTCTCCTCCCCTGCAGACATTCAGAGCCCTCCGGACGAACACCGGCCCGACCTGCTGAGGGGATCGGACCCGGCGGTCTCCGGAGGTCTCTTCCAACCGTACACCGCCATGTCCGCGTGACCCATCGCCCCGTGCGTTTCACAGACACTCCACACAAATCAAAGTATTTTATTGCAGTACGCCAGGCTCACCAACGCCCCCTGACTGCAGGGCAGGGACCGGAACCCGAACCGGGGAGAGCCGCGTCCCCGCCCCACGGCCGGGCACCGCACGGAGCCCTCAAAGCAGCGCACCCAGGAAGGCGGGAAACCACGGCCGCCATTTCGCAGCGTCGCGCTCCGCCCAGCCCCGATCCGGCCCCTCCCCGGCCCCGCTGCGCGCGCAGGCGGCCCCGGAAGCGCTCTGTGCGGCCGTGACGGAGCAGCGCGGAGATGGCGGCGGTGTCGGTGCTGCGTGCCCCGAGCGGCGGATTCAGCTTCGACAACTGCGCTCGGTGAGGAGCGGGGCGAGCGGGGGCGAGCGGGGCGAGGGGCGGCGGCGGCGGCGG
>JACDJE010000064.1:1090018-1156619 GCA_016647715.1 Pavo muticus
GGCGGCGGCGGCGGCGGGCGCGGGGCTCACGCCGACCGCGGCCTTCCTTGTGTTGCAGGAACTCGCTCCTGGAGGCCGAGCTCGGGCAGAAGGGGCAGCGGCTGCCCGCGGCCCGCAAGACGGGCACCACCATCGCGGGAGTCGTCTTCAAGGTGAGCGGCGGGGGGCGCGTGGGCCGCGGCGCCGGGTCAGGGCCGGGCGGGCGTAGGGGGAGGGCCGCTGTGCGGACGCAGGGCCGGGCTCAGGCCTCGTCCTCTTCTCGGCAGGATGGCGTGGTCCTGGGAGCCGACACGAGGGCGACCGAAGGGATGGTCGTCGCTGACAAGAACTGCTCGAAAATACACTACATTTCTTCCAATATCTAGTGAGTATCGCAGACGTTTGTGGTGTGATGGTGTTGGTAATGGACGGGATCTTTAGCTGTGTGCTTTGCTGGCAGCAGATACTAAGGTGCACTTTAGAATGTTAATATACGTTTATTAGAATGGGCTGCTCGTTGTTTGGCGTTTCATTTGCTTTTTGCTTCATGCCCTGCAAATATTGGCTGGGTGGGATATTGATTTCCTCTGGTATGCAGCGAGGGAAAGCAGCGCTGGGACTGCGCGTGCAGCAGTAAGGCTGCTGTGGTTCAGAAACTGCAAATGCTGCCTTGGGGCAGCAGAGGAGAAAAACAAAGCAGTTACGGGTGCTGAATGAGCTGGGATAACTCGGAATCGGAAAATAAGCTTAAGCTTGTTGAACAAAGCAGCCAGAGCGCCAGTTTGGCCATATTTGGTTATTTGCTTCCCTTCCCCTGCTCACCGTGTCCTACCTGTAATGACTTTCAGCTGTTGCGGTGCGGGGACAGCTGCAGACACTGAGATGACGACTCAGCTGATTGCTTCCAATCTGGAGCTCCATGCGCTGTCTACAGGACGACTTCCACGTGTGGTCACAGCTAATCGAATGCTAAAGCAAATGCTTTTCAGGTGACTGAATGCTTTCCTATTTATTAGCTATGCTGCTAAGGCCACTAGCTGTGACTTGTTCTTGTGATGGCACGTCTGCGTAACCTCCCCAACAAGACTTTAGCAATGATTTAAGAGTTGTTCTTTCCTTCATAGTTTTTTGAACCAAGATGAAAGAAACAAAGCCCGTAGTATTTTAGAGAGCCAGTGCTGCAGCTGTATGGCACTGATCAGTACTATTGGAAGTTGTGCTGCAGTTGTCCTGAGGAAAAATGATCTGCTTGTTTGGTTGATTGCAAACTGTCGTACTGTGGCAATTGCACTTCCTGTCAGCAGCGTGACTTAAAACGTGCCATTAAATTGAGGGCACGTTCTCCAAACGTTTTTAATAGTGTTCTTCATAGAAGTAGAAAAATGCTATTGGAAGAGAAGAAAGAATGAAGTAAGCGTGTGCGCTTGGAGTTTATTCAAGCTATGGGAGAGTCTCCAGGAAAATAAAATAAAGCCTAAAACCAAACAGAACTCCAAGAAAGCTATGCTCAGTAGATAGGTTCTAATAATTCGTCTTGGTTGCTTGATGCTGTATCGCTGGGCAGTTTGCCTTAATGGTGTCATAAGACACAGTGAGTTGAAGAGTTAAAGCAGCCAAGAAGATCTCATGGAGGAAACGAGCATTTGTTTTCTTCAGAGTCCCTAATTATAAACGTAATCACAGATACAGGAATTCCATGTAATGTTGTAAAATGGAATTATCTCCTGGTTAGCACAAACATAACAGCCTGTCTCCTTGCTTGTCCACTGCGTGCTTGTTCTGATTGGCGGTGAAATAATCGTGTTTCAGTTAATTTCACAGATAGGAAAAGCAGTCTGTTACTGAGGTGTACGTGGTGTAAGCGTGGAGGAATTCTCAGATGTGTGCATCGTGGCTTTTAAACCCACAAAAACCCCATCGCTTTACTGCAGATTCTCAGCTTCATGTGTAAATGTTGTTCCTAGGTATCAAGGCTACATTGGTGCTGCCTTGGTTTTAGGAGGTGTCGATGTCACTGGGCCTCACCTATACAGCATATATCCCCATGGATCAACTGACAAATTGCCTTACGTTACCATGGGTAAGTGCTGCCTCCTTTGTACTGCAGTGTAAGAGCATTAAACCTTCCTGACTTGAGCATTCTACTTTGCTGGCCAGAGGTAACCAGCTTGCTTTGGGATTAAATACTTCCTTGAACACAGTTTTCACCCCTTGCTCAGGAATAGCAACAATGGCTTCCTTAGATCCTGAGAACCAAGCCATCCTTTAATCTACATGATTGCCTTGCCTCTCTTGAGATGCTGTGTTCCTCTGCAGCTGGTTTTCCAATGTCTGTGGTCCTCACGTTCCGGGGGCAGAGGTTTCCTTCACAGGAGCCGATGTGTTATTCCAGAAATTCCTGCTTGCAACTTAAAAATAATTTTGTCTGCCTTAAGTAAGCATTGTTGTGCCCATGGTTTGATACAAGTGCTGGATCCCTTCACACCTGTGCTGATCCTTTTTTGGTATTACTGCCAGCAGTTTGGGTCCTGAGAATGAAGAAAAGCCAAGCCAAACAGTAACAATTCTTGTGCATAAAGCTTGCAGTACCAACGGTTAGGAAAAGCACACAAACCAACTTTGTCTGTTTTTTTCATTGGAGCTTTAGTATATTCCTCATCGCTTAGAGGGGAAGGTGTTCTCCTGAAAATGAATTCCTTTGAGATAACCTTCTTAGTATGCCAAAAACTCAGAGAAGGCTTAGAGGAAACACTGAGATTCTGGTACACACAGCCCAGGTCTGTGCATAAGGTACTTTCTTTTATGGCAAAAGTGGAAAACAAAAACCTAAAATGCTTTAAAGCAAAGCTTAGAGAAGTGTCTCTCAGTGTATCTCATATAGGTTGAGGAGAATGAGGTTTTGTGTGGGACAGCCAAGTGCGAACCTGTGCATGCCTGTCAGTGTAGTGCCTGTTTTGAGAGGCTGTGCCTCTGAACTAACTTGCTGTGCTGGAAATGAACAAAGCTATTTTTAACACGCAGCCTTTAACAATTAAAGCTTTCCGTGTCTTTGAACCGCTAAAACTGCACAACTGTTAAGCAGAATGATGCAGTTAACTGGAATGAGGACTGTGGTTCGTTCACAGAGATTCTGCAGAGGTAGTGCTGGACCAATAGATGGTGCCATTACCTCAGGAACTGGTGAATTACTTCCTCGGCAGATAAAATCCATTAACAGTCACGTTATGTGATGCCATTGTTTGGCCTCTCATATTTAAAAAAAAGTGTAAATCTCTGATTCTTGTAACTGCCTTATACCCAACGTTGTAGAAAACTGTAAAACCATAACTGACGTTAAGCTGCCAACTGCTGGTAGTTAATTGCCTGAATACAGTCACACAGCTGCCATTGTGTACGTGGTGACTTTTGTGCCTGTGTTTGAAAAGATTTAAAATGTGGTATTTCTGAACGTCCTGCCCCTTCCTCCTTCCCTCTCCAGAAAATACCTGAAGCAGCAGAGTAAGCTCAATTAGGTAGGGAGCAGACTTCCATGGGATTAATTTTACTGCAGCTTTAGCTTTGGTTTGCTGTCAGCTGTGCCAGATCTGCCTGGTGATTGCACGTTCCTTCTGTGCAGGATCCCACACAAAGCCCTTCTCAGCACGATGTCCTTTACCTTTCTGCTGCTGGTGCGCTGCGTGTGTTTGAGTGAAAGGGGATTTGCTTATGTGTGTCAGTGAAAGGTGGAGCTGAGGCAGAAAATGTATCAAAGGTCAAATCAAAGATCAGAATAGGAACTGTATTTCTGTTTTATTTAGAGTACGATTTCCCACCCCCCGGTGTTGTAAGGCTGCTTTATGAAATCAGCAGACATATCTTTGAACAGTTATTTTCTGGAAATTAAATAGATGTTTTTAATGTGCATAAGTATCTTGCCTGGAATACGTCTGTGGATGGGTGGAGTGATGTCCTCCCTTGTAAGGCAGATTTAAAAGATACTCAGTGCTTACTCAGGAGTGAAAACATCAAATTAAACTGTTTATGCTGACAAAGGACAAAATTGGATTTCAGCAAACGATGCAAGATTGTCTGATTGCTTGGCTTGTCTAGGAAAGCTTCTGGCCAAGGCTTATAATGAAATGCATGCATAAAATTAAACTAGTTGAAGTCTGTAGTTCAGCCTTCAGAAGCAGTAAGTATGTTCCAGCAGTCTCTGGTGGCAGAAGCCGGTCCCCTGGTGCCGGCAGTGCTCCATATTCATAAATCAGCTCTTCATGCACTGGCAGTGCTGTCCTGCAGAGCACAGCACCACTGCTGAGCCGCGGCCCCTCGGCCAGGGAGCGGGCTGAAAAATGATCCCGGTCGATGGGGCTGCGGAGATCACCGGGTTTCTACCCAGAGCGAGCAGCAAATTGAATAGCAATGAGCGCGTGTGAGTAAGTGCCCTGTCAGGGAGCCCCGGCACTGATGGATGAGAAGTGCTAAACGCTGCGCTCTGCAGGCTGTGCGCATCCTCTGCTGGGGGAGCGGGCAGGTCCTGGCTGATGGAAACGGGCTGTGCTAAGCGCTGAGAGCTCTCCTGGTGATGGTTCTGCCCACGGCCCGGTTCTCTGACTGGGAAAGCTGTGGTGGCTGCAGGCCACGATGGGAGGAGCCAGCTGGGTGTTCTGTAGGCATCGACAACTGCCTATTCCTATAAATCAGACATTGAAGTGGTGCAGCTCCTTGTGTAAGCGCCAGACGAGGTTTTTAAAGTCACTTTCAGTCACATACAGGAGGTTTTTGAATGACTCAGTTGTGAATGCTTAGTAAATGGCCAGTGTTTCTTGAGGAAGTAAAGCAAACTCTTACGGTCTCGTAAGTCCTCTCGTTTGTGCTGATTATTAGACTGAAAAATACTTGTCTCCGAATAAGCTTTGCATGTCGGTTTGTATAGTTCTTTATGGTTGGTTTTTTAGCAGCCAACGTTTCTAGATCTTCAGATGCTAGATTAATACTTCCAAGTATTCCTCTTCTGGAGGTGTAGTTCACAGAGCGTGTATGCACAGGAAATTCCTTGGAATCAGTGCAGTGCTTTTGCTCGTGTTCCCACAGCCAGGTGGGTCCGGGCCTCCCGGGTACTGCAGGTGGGTGTGTGGTGTGAGTGTGCTTCAGAGCAGCTCCTGCGGCTGTTGTCAAACAGCAGATGTGTTTTGGTGGAGAAGCTCAGCAGTGTGTTTGTGTTCCTGAAGGGCAGTTGTTACAGCTGGTGCTGGTAGCAGAGAATTTCTGTTGTGATGTTCCAGATGACAAAGATCTCTTCTTTCAGAAGGTGTTTCGTGGTGCTTCTGCTAGGGCTTTTTTTTTTTTTAAGAAAATGCAAATTTATAAGTCTTACCTTTAGTGTTTATAACCGGTAGAGAGAAAGGGTTTGTAGGTGTAAATGTTTACATATGGCTGCAGTTAATTAAGACTTCTGACAGCTCTCTAGAAACCTTTGTTATGGGACTGTCTGCGTTAAGTTGGTAGTAAATGGTGATGGGTGTTTCATGTACCACAGCATGAGGAGCTGCTTTCCTTTTCTCTCCCCCTCCTTCTGGAGCCTGCTGAGCTCTGTCCAGTTCTTTGGTGAACTGCTTTTAAAAAGGAACTGGAGGATTAACTCTGGTCTGTGCCATTGATGGAATTGCTGGAGTGTTCTGCTATCGGTTTGTTTATTAGACACTGCAAGTCTTAAGAAATGAAGGCCATCCTTTCATGGCTCAGCGGTTTCGGTGTAGGACTTTGTCAGCCAATATCTGCTGGGTTTTCATTCTGGCAAAATATGTTAGGCTTCATGGTCTCAAGGACGCCTTATCTGAGGGTGCCATTGTTTCTGCTCTGCTTCCAGGGCTTCCCCTTCTGCTTATGGTAGGCCTTCAGTAGGGTGCCTGGGGAGTATGGCCCTAAAATTGAGATCTGGTCTCGGAACCCTTTTTCCCTTTTGTTAGAGATATTCCTGCGTTATTCTGCAGAAGGAATCGTGTTTTAAGGCCCACGTTTGTTCTGGAAGCACCTCACTCTGCCCTCCTTGCAGGGATCGTGCAGCCCTTCTCTTTGGCGGTCTGTTCTGTGCTATCAGCTGTTTTTATAAGCAGTTCATTTCTGATATTACCTGCTTAAAAATCCTTTTTATTCCCAGCTTCAGCATTTAAAAAAAGGAGTCACGTACTGCTCCGAGGTGTGGATGAATAGTCATTGCCTGTAATACAAGTACACACTTAGAGCGTCCTACCGCTTTTAGATGTGATGTATTTGGTACTGTAAAGGTAATGATCCTCAACCGCAGCAATATTCTGTAACAGGAATATCTGTCATATTCATTGGGATTACCATGTTCATTGATTTGTGTCTGTAAATCTGCTGTTCCTACCCTTTAAATTTGATCTATAATTGGACCTCCTTAAATGGTTCAGATAAGGTAGTCTGTATTTTCTCAACAGTGTCGCTGTCAGCTTCTCCTTTTTCATTATACATTCAGCAGACTTGATAAAATCAGCAGGACACCTCATTTGAAACTGTTTAATCGCTGCCTTTTTCTTTCTCTAAACCATTGAGGTGGTCAAGCGATATACACAAATCATTTTAAAGAGAAAACACGGCGTTCTGCGTGACCCAGCTAAACAGATAGCAGTATGCAAAACAAGTTAAAAAGTAATAAATGCCAAAAAATCTTCTAATTGGAGTAAAAAATGGCAGGTAACTTTGTGCGCTCCCCAAAAGTAGCGCGCTGAAATATGGGCAGGGCTGCAGACAGACGAGAGCTCTTCCTGAAGGTCCTGAACAAAGCAGTTTGCAGTTCCGAACGGTGTTGTTCTGCTGCTTGTATTAATTCATGGGAAGCGTGCTGACAGCGCGCGCCCCTGAGCGCTGTGGGTGCAGGCGGGCTCTGCTGTGGTTCTGTACCTGCAGCGCTGCCGTGCAGCAGTGGCACCAGACTCGGTTCTCATCTCTGCCATCTGGTCTGTCAGCTGAGAGTAAAGCGGATGGCGGGGAGCGGTGGGAGCAGAGCTGGGCAGGAAGCCCTGGGAGCGTGGCGGGCGGTGTGTGCTGGGAGCAGTGGAGGTGGGTTGGGTGCAGCAGGTAGGTGTGCGGTGGGCTTTGCCTACGTGTGCTGCTGTTTGTCAGCTTTTCCTTTAAAAACCTACCAAATAAATACACAGAACCAAACTCCTGTGTCTAATAATGGTATCTCAATATATTGCCTAAACGTCCCAATTGTGTTGCTGCAGGTTCTGGCTCACTGGCAGCTATGGCCATTTTTGAAGATAAATACAAACCAGACATGGAGGTAAGAAATGTTTTTAACAAGTGTTTCTTTCTGGATGATGCTTGGTGTTAAGAACTGAAGAGATTTGAAGCTATAAAAAAAACCATTTTGGTCTGCTTTAGCACTTTAACGTATTGATGTCAGCCTACTGCAGAGCTGTAAGAAATGTGGGGGTGAAGCGGGCTATAGGAAATGTGTAATTTCCTTCAGATCTGTGTGTGGAAAAGCTCGTGTGGTTTTAATGCAGACGAGAACTTGAAACTGACTTCAGGAATTGAACGACCTTAGCACAATCAGTCCTGCTGCCTTCCTGTCGGTCATTGGTCAGTCTCTTTTTTTTTTTTATGCAACTCTTAATCTTTTAAAAAAAAGAATACATGAGTGTAAACCAACAAAGTGCTCAAGTGCCATAGGAAACCCATTGGATGTTGGGTTGATTGGGTTCTGAACACAGAACTAGCAGCTGCTTTCTTACTTTTCCTATCTACCTAAGAACTGATCAGTGGGAGACTTGCAAGGTTGTGAGTTGTGTTTTTGCTGATGATATCCATCAAACCCGAAGGATGTTCAGGTTGCCTGGGCTGTTTTCCAGCAGCAGAACTGCTGAGGATGCAGTAGTGAGCAGTTGTTCGGTTCTTCCTGGATGCGGCCCTGTGCTGTCTGTCTGAAATAGCTGGAGGTGCACATGACTACCAGTGTGCAGTAAGATGGTGTCTGTGTTGCCTCAGTATCTTGGGTAAGATCTGAAGAGACCAGACTTCTGGCCTTTGGGATATTTATAAATGCTGTCCAAAAAGTGGTAACCTTTTAATAGGCGCTCACAGACCTTCTGCGTGCAGCACTGCAGGAGGAGCCTGACAGGAGGAACCACTGGGTGTCGACTTCCTGCTCTTCTGCTGCTGGGAGAATGACACAGTCTCTTTTCCAGCCTCTTGTGTGACTGTGCACTTGGCGCTTGTGCGCTATTCATACTGAAAACAGGGATAGAAATCCTCGGAATCGACAGCTAAAGCATAATAGTCCCCTTTCAGAGACACAAATGCCAGAGAGCTGTGTGATGGAACTGAAAATCTTACCTCATTCTCAGCTAGTTCTCAAGCTTGTATTTTAAGTCATTCTTTGTGTAAGAGCAACCAAAAAAGGCACCAAAAATTGGTAAATTTCCAACTTTTCCTACTTAGAAAGGTCATCCTAATTAAATTGTCTTCATACGCAGCCGTAAATGGCAGCAGATACTCACTGCTGAAACGGCGTAGGAAGGCAGCGTACCAGTTTGTTAAGCAGATATTTGGATCTTAACCCTTCCTTTGTTTTCATCTGACATTCTGTTGTCTGATAACAGCGTAATAATCTGAATATCCACACCAGTGGGGTTTCAGGTGGTCGAGCCCAGCCCTATTCTTCAGCTTCTCTTCGTGTTGTGGCTGCCATCTTCCAAGTTTGCCTTTTGTGCCAAGTGTATTTTTCCCCGTAGCGTATCCAGCTAGCGTGCTATTCCAGTGGAAATCACATCTGAAGTGTTGTGTATTCTGTATACAGTTTGCTGTGAAATGGCAACGATGATAAACTTGAAATTCCTGGAGATTAATTTAATCCAGTGGATGGAGGAGTATTTTTCTGCCAAGATCAATGCTGCTTTCTTGTGTGCTAATTGTCAGAATATCTTGCTAGGGCTACTGGAGGGGAGTGGTGTGCTGCAGGACCATCACATCACAGGAACGTGATTCAAAGGCAGACTGTCCTGCACCCTCTGGTATCGACTTGCAAATTAGCATCTGGAATGTAATTAAACAAGCTTAATGAAAGTAGCAGCTGAATACTACTGGAAAAGACAATCAGCTTTTTTCCCTCTGATATATATTCTGTACCATTGAAGCTGATCACCAAACACATCGTGTGAGCGCAGTTAAAAAAATTAGCATTTATTTGAAGAATAGGAACTGTTTTTCATTCTGTTATGCTTTTGGCATGCAATGGTGTCCCATGAGAGCCGTGCCACAGCAGATAGTGCACAATATTTATAAATCCGTGACAGGCAATAATAGCAACTTGAAAAATTCTTTTGCTAGAATTTCAAGTTGAGAGCTGCCAAAAGCTGAGAGGATCAAATCTGCAGTGGCAGCTGCTGTGCCCTACAGTTAGAATCGTAGACTTTGAAGATTTCAACTTAAAGAAAAGGGAAGAAAAAAAAAAAAAGAAAAAAAAAGACTGCAGGCTTAGCCAATTTCTGCAGGTTTCTGGAGCCCTGGCTCTCTGCCTTTTGAAGATGAGTTGCTGAAGCTTCTACCACTGCCTGAGGCATGCTAACACCAGCAGGATGTGTTTTTTTTCCACAGACTTAGTGTGTCTTCAGATTTAAGCAGCACATGCTTTATCAGTGCCAGCTGTGATGGTCCTTTCCCTGGTTGCAATGCCGGGAGATGATCTTTACCCAACATCCTTCAGAGAAACTGCGAAGATGGATGGTGACGTACACAAGTGCCACTTCTGCAGTCTGATTTATGGAGGCATGTTTCATTATGAAGCAAGTGCTGGCCTCTAGAGGAACCATTATAGATTGCTGAAGATGTGAACACTTTCAGCCCTGAAGGCCTGTAGATGCTTCAAAAATGTAATGCCAAGCACCTAACTACTGTGGAACAATATTAATCTGTCATGTGGGCAGCTATAGGTCTGCTTTAAAAAACATAAGTGGAGGAACAGCACATCTAATAGAGTGGTTTGAGCTCAGATCTTTCGTTGCAGCCAATTTCTCTTTCAGGAGAGTGGCCACATGGTTTCTAAACCTCAGTCAGAATTTGCAAATGCATTCATGCCTTCCGGTGCTGAACAGCAGCAAGGAGATGTGGCAGCCATCGTGATCCAGGGGGAAACTGTCTGCGGTGGTAAATGCTGGAAGTCAGGCTTTGTCTACGTTGTGGTTGTAGAATTCCAGGGGAAACTGGGGGGCATTGTATATTTTATCCTGGTATTTGACTTCTTTGGGAAGGAGGAGTTTTTGGCTGTGGAAGAATAGCTCGGTGTACGGTGAGGCTGTGTGGTCGCCATGGACGAGAGCTCCGTGTGGAGCAGGCTGCTGCTACCTTCCTTTGCTGTGATTCAACAAAACAGCCAGGACAGTAACGAGAGGATCTAAAAGGAAGAGAGAGAGAAGAAGCCACAGAAAGCAGTGCTGTTGCAGCGCAAAGAAGTACACCTTGGTGTGATGAGTTCAGGGGCACAGAAGAGGTGGGGAAGATGGACGGAGGTGGAGCCTGGTAGATATTTGTAATTGTAACTAAGACAGATGGCTGCAAAGATACGAATTACATTTACGGTCATTTAAGATACCATTTTTTTTTTAGCATGGCATTAAGAGGTGATGAGCAAGAACCAGAAGCCTCTGGAGGGGCAGGAAGAGATTGACTGGGGTGGTGGTGCTGCTGTGGCTCGGCCGTTGCAGCTGTGCTGTCCAAAAAAGTGACCATCTTCTGCAGCTTGCCCTTGTACCAGAGGTGTGCTCCTTCACCTGCGGCCGGATTTGATCATTCTGCCTTTGCTAACTTGTTTGGTTTTGACAAACACAGGTTGGGAGCAGCCCTAGGAGCAGGTCAAGTGGCAGATTTGGGTAGGTAACCCTCTGTGGGAGAAGCGACGAGCGGTCGGAGGCAGCAGCTGTGGCTGTCAGTAGGTGTGCTCACAGGGAGATTGTGGGGGGGAAGAGGGCTGGAAGTGCTCTGGCTGTACAGTGCATAGGCCCAGCTCTCCTGGTCCAGCTTTGTTCCTGGCATGGCTGCTGTCGTTGAGGGATGTGAGGGCTGTGCTGTGTCCCCATGACAGAGCAGTGATGTAAAGGAAGCCTTCCTCCAGGCTCTGCACCAAAGGGAAGGCTGCAGAAATGCCCATTTCACCACGTATCACATATTTATTTTACCAACACAAGCATCAGACAGTGTGAAATTGTATAAAATTGTGTCATTTTCTTCCATTTTTAAACAGGTGATGTACAGATCATTCTGTTATATTTCCTACTGCCCCTTGGTACAGTGGCATTGTTTTCATTGACTAACTACTGGCAATAACACTGAGCTATTTTTGGAAACTGTCAGAACTCTCTGATCTGCAACAATAGTTGTCTCATCAGTCTTATTTAGGCTGCATCTGTGTGATTCGAGGCTCAAGAGCAATGACAAGCTGCATATGAATGCTGTATTCATTAGTGATGGTGATCAGAATGCCTGTGTCCCACCACAGGGCTCAGGTGTGCGGGCTGCAGGCTAATCCCACCAGCTGACACCGCCAGCTTTAATGACTCTGGAAGGTGACTCCTTGCTGGGAGGTTTGTTGGCTGAACTCGGGCAGCAGACAATAGGGATCAAGCCAGGCTCTGGGAGGTAAGCTGGAGAGCCTGCCTGGGATACTTGAACCCCTATTGGTGTCAAACACAGAGATTAAGGAAATGGGGGAAAAAAAACCTGATTCTGTGAACAAAAATAAGTACTTAGTATTTATGTGCTCTATGTATCTGTTTATTCCATCAGCAGTGGCAGTAATGGAGATGGTTAGCAGCACATCTCCGCTGCCTTGTGCTGACGGAGCTCTCTGGGATGGGGTTTGTTGCTGTCCATGTGTACCTGTGTTCCTTTCTCGTTGGGAGACCTGCATGTCCATGGGTAAACATCAGGGTTACTGCGGTCAGACGGACGGGAAGCGAAGGCTCTCAGTGCTGTTTCTTGGATTGAAATGACCGTACGCTCACTCGGTTTCTGCGTGGCGCGTCGGGCGGTCGGTTCTGTTCTCACTCTCATGGCATTGCACCTTGCACTGATAGCTGTTGTTGGACTGCTGGATTTAAAACGTTCTGTACCACTTCATAGCTGGGCAGGCTCTGAAATGGCTGAAGTCACTGGAGGTGTGTTTTGAGGTGTTCTTTTTGAGTATATCAAAGTACAATTTCTGTGCAGAAATCAGGCGGGAGACAGCTGAGGGGATCCATGTGGTACCAGCAGAGCACCAGAGCGTGTTCCTCTGCTTCTCCATTCACAGGCTCGAGATAAACACATCTTGCCTTGGTTTAAATTGGGCCTTGCTAAATGACCAAGGGCAGCAACCATGGTTGCTTCACCTCTGCAAAGTAATACTTAAACTTTGTGCACAATAGTGTAGATAAGCAAGTCAGACACAGGGCTCCACGTTAGGAGATCATCTCACTGCCAAGGGGGGAAGCAGGACAGGTCATTATTTTTGATGCATTTCTCAGGAGCACGTGTTCCACCTTCAATTGTTGGGGTCTGTGCATCTCCCACAGCTGCAGAGCCGGAGCCCCGTGGCTCCAAGTGCTCTGGATGATATTTTGGGTGGTGCAGAGCCACTCGTGCAGTGAGGACAGCCTGGGTGGGAGGGAGGGGAGGGGTGCTGCTCTGTGCTGGTAGGCAGCTGTGCACAGCCTCGCTGTGCTCGAGGGCAGCGTTAGTGCTGGGGGGAGAGGCAGCTTCGGTGGCTGCAGTGCAGGGCAGTGGAGCAGCCCAGGGCACAGCGTGCAGCAGCACAGCCTGGCAGCATTTACTGCTCAGTTACTGTGGGGCAAGTTCATTTTGTTCTGAGCACCGCCTTCCTGGAAACCAGGAGCTTCTCCCCAGTATAAGCAATAGATTAAATGTGTTTTCCTATTAGTTCTTACTTCTGAGTCTGGAAACAGCATTAAAAAAATCCTGCGGCTGTGAGAGGAGCTCGTGATTTAATTCTGTTCCGCTGGAGCTGGAGGTTGTGCACGTCTCCATGTAAGGAATGAATTATAGGAACCGGTGCTACCAAACAGTAGTTCCGAGCCGTATACGTTTTTTGCCTTGGCAGGTAATTTGGCATAAATTGTTAATGTAAATCCAGGTTAGTGGGGAAGACATTATTTTACTAAAAAAGATAAACTGCTGATTAATTCAGTATAGAACTCTATTACAAATTGAAAGTGTCTCTGCGGGACGCCAGTACCCTAAAGACAGCAGATGTTGAATTGATACTCCAGCATATTTCACACCGGTATGAAATATTAACGTGGTTTATTGTGGTAGGGAGGAGGAGCTGTGATGAGTCGGCGCGTGCAGGCGGCCGTTCCGATGGAACAGGAAAAAATGGAGTTACTGAGAATGGTAATTAAGGACTTTGTATGTTACTTGAGAAGTTCTTAGCGAGAACAGTTAGGAAAACAAACATTTACTGTAACACACCACTGCGTTACAGCAAAGCACATCAGCTGCAGCGCGGGTCACCCAACCCGTTGTTGTGCCTCAGTGGAGGCTGCAGCGCTGTGGCCGCTTCTGGAGCAGCTTCCTGGTCCTTCACAGCTGCTCAGTAGTACTGAATGCTCCTGTGGATGATGTTTGAAGGCACATCTTTCTTTACAGATTCTGGTTTTCACAGCACCTCTGCCTTACTTTGTGGCTTTCCAGAGAACCAATGAAAGATGGTGGGGAAAGGAGTAGGGAGCGGCCGGAAGGACGGACTGCTTCCAGATGGTGTTCACTGTCAGAGATGAAGGGAAAGCAAGCTGTTCTGATTGTCTGTTTTTGCAAAACGCGTTCGTGAAACAAACTTTGTAATTCATCTGCTTACGCAGTGCTGCCTGGCACCTGCTTTATGGGAAGGTCTGTGAAGCCTGCGTGGCTGAAGGGACGCATCCCAGCCCGTTCCAGCTCAGCTCTGTTCTCACTGGGTGGACTCTGTCGGTGTTTCCTTACAAGTGAGAAAGCAAAGTGCTTTTCTTCTCAGTTCTGTTCCCTCTTAGGAGCTAGCGCAGGTTTTAGCATCGCTTCCAGTTACGTATTGATCTCTACCTCAGTTCCTCCCTCCGGACAGACTTACACATCCTCTCACATGCTGCAGCCTGCCGATTACTCTTCCAAAGTCTAATTATGCTTCTGTAGGTGCTTATGTCCTTCAAGAGGTATCGCGTTCCCAGCCTCCAATTCCCACCACTTCTCTATAGATTTTTTATTTATGTGTATTTATTTTTAACTGTCTCGGTCCTTCCCGAAGCTTCTGATTTCTTCCCCTTCCCTTCGGCCTGCCAGCCCGGAGGACTCTTCCTTTAACAATGACGAGTGACAGAATTCGAACAAATTTCATTCTGCTGTAAAAGTCAGCTTTTATAATGGCTTTTTTTGCACCCTATGATATTCACTGTGCACTGATATTTCAAATTCCTGATGAGGCTTAGTGCTGGAGAGCGGCACAGCCTATTGCATACCCAGAGGATACTGGTGGCTGCAGAAGGCACTCATTTGTTTTTGGTAAGAATTAAAAAAAAATGCTTTCTGCAGCTTTGAATCTGGAGAAGATGTCTTGTTTGACTCGTGAAGTGACAGAAATACTGCTGGTGAAGCAGTGCAGCCTTCCCTTCGCTGCTGCAGGCAGTGATTAACTTGTGTCAGAGCTGCTGGCGCAGGCTGCAGTAAGGCGAGGTAGAAATATCCACATCTGCTGTAGAAAAGTCTGTTCCAGGAGTATTTGAAATCTGGAAATTGCTTAAGTGAGAGGAGAAACTTGATTCAAGTCATATACAAGAGTGATGTGTAAAAGTTCCTTATTGGTGCTGTTTGGGACTTGCGCCGTCGCAGCAGTGGAGAGGTAATCCATCAGTTCTGAGCGTCTACAAAATGCAACTCTCCAGATAACAGGTTTAAAGTAAAGATTTAATACAGCCTCTATCTACTATGATGCTGCAGTGACAGTTTAAAACTCATTCTCTAAATCTCAGCAGACTTTATAGCTAGCAGTGGGCCCATATAAAGCTTAATGGCATTACAACACATAAATCATCTTTTAAAGATGCTACCAGTAGCTCCAATATTAAATGCAGACAATTGTCTGTGTTATAAATAATTTATCAAACACTGTTTCAGATTGGCCTTCCACGCTGAGTTATTTATTTTAGCCTTTACTGTGCTATTCCTCAGACACGCTTTGAAAGATCCATTACTGGTCAGTTTAATGAACTTGGGGTCTGCTTTTCCCCCTCAAGTGCTGCGGTGCATCTGTGGTGACCATTACACGGCTGATCTGGACCTCTTTGCGCCTTTTACAAGTGCTGCCCGTTTGTCATGGAGTGGTAAATGGAGCTGCACATTGGAGTCCTGGGACACATTGTGTGATGCAGTGATGGAGACAAACAGATAGCTCTATAAAGCGCTGCTTGTCACCGCTGACTGGTGCTGCAGTACATCACTCTTGCTGTAATCTCATTTAAGAAGCAGCGTGGACCCGAGAGAATGATATTCCCAGTTAGCTTGGTCTTTGCAGCCGTAAAGTAGGAAGTGCTCCTTTTATATACTCTGAACTTTTAGGGTTTTTTAAGATTAATTATTACAGTGACTCCTTCCTGCCCCCGTCCTCAGGACTGTGTCAGCACTTATCCCAAGAACCCCCTATTTTCAGACTGTAAAGCAGCAGTCCTTGCTGGAACTTTGTATGCAGGATCTCTACCACGGATTTATTTTATTTTTTTCCTCTCGTGGCTATTCTGGTCATCTTTCTAAATCATGGGAAGGGAGGAAGAGTAAACAGCTCTGTGGCAGGGTTTTCTATAAATAAAATTACTCCGGGTTCACGCGCTGGGCAGCACTCCATCAGATCCGAGAGCTGAGCTGACATTTTGGGCTGTGCACCACGGCGCAGCAGAGCTGTGCTGACTGCGGCCGTCGCCTTGGAACTATTTTGCCATCAGCAGACTGCCAGCACCTCTAAAAAGGAGAGAAAAATGCCGTGAGGTGACTCTGCAAGATTTTACGTTCTAAGAAAAGATTGAATTAAAATTAAAGGGGGAAGAAGCACCCACCAGCCTGCTGTGCTTTTCTGAGCTGTGGTGCTTCTCTTGCACTAAGCTCATAGAATAGCATAGACTAATTCTGGCTCTGCTGTCGGTTAATTCGTAAAATGGATTTCCAGCCCCCTCCCTGCATGGAGCTGATTGCTGCGTGTGCTGCAGCACCCATCGCTCTGAGCAGCGGAGCGGCCGCAGCACGGAGTTGTGCTGCACAGAGCCGTCCTGCAGGAGCAGTTTCTCCAGCATGGTGGGTCGGCTCAGCTGGAAGTGCGGTCTGGTGGTGGAGGTTGTAGGTGTTTGAAGAGCAGGACTGATAGAAATGGATGCTATTTCTGTAGTTTTCCCGCTGCTGGCCAGTACCTTAATTAAGCTGTCAGAGGAGCACTGCTGCTATTAAAGTTCTTGCAGAGCGGCCGGTGCAGAATGCAGGTATGTGCTGGCAGTGGCTGGTGCTGAGGCAGAGCCGGCCGGGTGCCACTGCTGGGTGCCCCATGGCTCTGTGCCCTGACTCTGCTGCTCTGTGCCCTGACACTGCTGCTCTGTGCGTGGAGCTGAGGCCTTTAACATGAGGCAAATGGAGCTGTGTTTGTCGAGGCGAGTGCAGGATAGCTGCTGTGCTGAGGGCAGATGATGACTCAGATGTGTCAGGGCAGCTAGCAGCATGGGGCTGTGTGGGAGCTGGTGGGGTACAGCCGGGGCCAGACCTCTGTGCTTGTGGGCTGCGTTCAGCCTCGCTGCTGCCCACAGGGGACATGCATGTTGTGCATGCAGCCTGCCAGTGTGTCCCTTACGAGTGCAGGAGAGAAGCTGCGCTGGGGCAGTGAGTGTGCTGTGTTCTGGTGCTCAGGAGCTGCTGAGGGGAGTGGGGCTGCAGCACGGGATGAAGGCACAGCCAGGCCCTGAGCCCCCCCTGCCCCATCCCCAGGGTTGCTGCTGGGCACTGAGCTGCAGGTGCTGTGACATGGTGGGCTGCCCACATGCGGCTGCACAGCGCTTTTGTGGCAGCTGAATGGATGCCACAGGAAGGCGGTTTTGCAGCATTTCCTTGTGCTCGCTGTCATTGGTTGTAGTGTAAAATTAAGGGTGTACCAGCTCCACCAGGCGATCTCAAATACTGCTGGATCTGACCTATGAATTTCAGCAAGTTGCTTTCGAAATAAAAAGCCCTCCTTGGGAGCTGTAGAGGGAGCCAGTGCAGCTGGAACAGCCTGGGCCGGGAAAGAGCTTATGGGGAGCATTAGAACTTGTTTGTCTGAGAGGCCTTTGGCGATGGGGGAGTGACCACAGCTCTGCTGTAACTCAGTTTTGATGGTTTTGAAATACTTGTATGTAAAAGACGTTAACCTGGATGTGACTGTTTGTCTAACAGGTTCTGTCCTGTTTCGGACTGTGTAGACAGCTTATAAACAGTGAAAACTAAGAATGGTAACCCCCAGCATGCATATTTCAGCTGCTGCGTGGTTGCACTTTTACAAGAAAGCAGCTGATACAAACCTGTTAGAATGGGAACCTCGGAGCTTTTGTGCCTGGTTTTGGTCAGCAGCTGCCTTTAAATTCTCTGCACTTGTGTTCAGGACTGGAATTAGAACTACTGGCTGCAGTTCAGGCTGGAGCTAGGGCTGCCTGCACAGTTACTGTTCAGATGAGCAGAATGTATTTTGCAAACCACGCTGCATTCCAAAATCATATAATTTTGGAACTACAAAGAAGGAGTACAGTGTCCCTACCTGGGGAAGGCAGTAACTGAACTAGTATGGGTGTTTACCTTGTATGCAGCTTTTACACGGGGCACAACAGGGAACCTGTGCATGTGTACAGAGGCCATGATGATAAAACGCACACATTTAACTTCTCCTTTAATTAAGACAAAAACCTTGTTTCCTTGACTGTCTTTACTAAATTGTATAAGCCTGTTGTAAAGGGGGAAAAGAGGTGGACAGTGAGCAGGAGGAAGGCAGCCCACTGCTCAGTACGCTGCTGTTAGTGCTCTGTAGTACTTATTTATTGTTGTGAGAGCTCACAGCTTCCACTGTCACATGGACAAACATTTCTGTGAAATGCCAACACTTGTGCAATGACAGCTTTCTTAACTTGTCCAGGAAGAAGAAGCCAAACAGCTTGTGAGGGATGCCATTGCAGCTGGCATATACAATGATCTGGGCTCTGGCAGTAACATAGATATCTGTGTTATAAGCAAGAGCAAGTTGGATTTCATCCGTCCCTATGACGTGGCCAACAGAAAAGGAGAAAGGTTGGTATTTCTGAAGCTGTGCATTATCCACGGCTGCTCCCAGCAGTTCCTATTGCCCATGATGCTGCATTAGGGCACAGTCAGTACGTGCTACATCGGTGTGCTGAACTTCAGCTAACGAAGAAAATAAAATCAGTGGCTGCGTTTGGCAGGTGAGTAGAGGCTTAATGGCACCACAGGTAAGTGAAAGAAATTAACTGCCTACCTGTCACTTCTTTACCATGTTGGGAAACTGCCTTTGGAATTTCCAGCAGTTTGAGAGTGAAGTTTCACATCCCGGACTGAGTAGAGGCTTACCCACTCCGTGCTTTTCAGTTCTCAGTGTTGATTTCCCACATCTATTGAAACGACATCGCTCTGTGCCTTGTTTCCTTAAGACAATGATTTTGGATCCTGAATATTGATAACACAGAAACTTACTGTGGAACTTGTTGGGAACCAAGGCTCCATTTAAATACATAACATGGGCTTGCAACACTGAGAATATTCAGAGTAGAGAAGTGCTGAAATTCTGAAGTGAGGAAAGCTGACTGTTAGCAGAGCTGACAGTATTACCTCTAGATGCTCAGAGGTTTTGTCTGGTGAACTGCATTGCCTCATCAGTGAAATCACAGCCCCCTGGGCACTTAACATAAAAGTACATGTTGCACATAAAGATTTTGCAATAAGTTGTGCAACTCTTCACTGCTCTTCTACTGCCAAATAGTAGAGCTCATTGAAATCCCTTTTCCCTTCTTTTTAAGGCAGACACAGTGGCCAAAGCCACAATGTGCAGCTCCAATAAAGAACCCGCTGTATTTCTTACTCTACAGATTAACGTGCATCACTGCTCTGAGCAGAAGCTGCTATGGTTGATCAGCCAGGAGGGTGTGTTACATCTTCAGAGCGAGATCTGGCTTCTGCTGTGCCATGCCATGCCAGATGCAGCAACATTTCTGAAACGTGGCTTGGTTACAGGCTGTCTTCCTGTTAAATGCTGTGTGTAGCACAGAAACCCAAGGTTAATACATTGGTAAAGTTAATGTAAAGCTGAAAAAAACCACAATATTTGCTTTTTCTTTGAGCAAGAATACACACCAAGAATGGCCTGTCCTATAATGAAATCCAGCTTATTTAAGGATGATGCAAGTTCTGAAATGCTGGGTTAGCTGAATCAGTTGTTGCCGTCAGGTTAGATTCGCAGTAACCGCAGTGCCTCACTCACTTCAGGCTTCTGCAAGAACCTTCCATATCGTGGCCAGCTAATTAGTTCTGGCCTTTTAAATGTGCTTTCCTAGGCGGTACCATCTCCCAGATTAACCCTCCTGCTTTCATTTACCAGGTATGGCAGATACAAGTGTGAGAGAGGAACTACGGCTGTTCTCACAGAGAACGTGGCACACCTGGAACTGGAGGTGGTGGATGAAACCGTGCAAACCATGGACACTTCCTGAGCGCCCAGTGCAGCCGCCGTGTCACTGAGGGCACACACGAGGTGCGTTTCACTCCTGGAAGCCTTCCTGCCTGCCTGGAGAGAAACATGTGACCCATACAGAATAAATAAAGAGGGGTCTGACCATTCTCTTAATCAGTGTTTCATGGGGTGCTCATTTCTTTTGCTGCTTTTCCATTTTTACCTGTTGTAAACACGGGGCTGGTGCAGAACAGCTTCTACTTTAATTATCACAGGGTATTAAGAGCTGTATTGTGATGTTTACATCCGTTCTTCCCTGTTTTCTGTAGACAAGGACAGGCTACTGAGCAGATCCAGCCTCCACCTCATATAAAATGTTCTCATTTCTACATTACATCAGAGAGGAAAACACAAATGAAAAGCTTTAACTGTCTTGTTACTTACCTGAGGCTTTCTGCAAACCTCCACTTGGACGTGTCCTAGAATCCTGAGCTCGTACTCGTGTTTGAGATAAACTCATTTCATGTTTTACACTTACCATGCAATCTGGGAAGGAAAAACCTAGCTGAAAATCCACCTGTAAAGTTATTTTCTCATTTACTCAAAGGGTTAGGCTGAGGCTAACATTCAGCCTCAGAAGCTTATGTGGTACCGGCCTGCAGCTGCCCTCCAGGGAAAGCACCTTCAGCTGAGCTGTTCCCCTGGATGAGGTTTTCCATCAGGACAGTTTATGTTGCCCATTTTATGAGAGCAGGACTTTGCATCAGGTATCTGCATACCAAGAAAGCTGTTAGCAAACCTCACACATATTCAGGCCTGTTTGGAGTGACATCTTAATTTTTTCCCCTTCAATACTGAACCTTTTTTTCTTTTTTAAACAAAGGTGTTTATTTTGTAAATCATTTTTTTTTTTAATTAAAAAAAAAAAAAAAAATAAAAAAAAAAAATTACCTTTTGAAATACATTTACTTATAGGCACTAATAAATTTTACGTAGCAAGACAGTGAGCGGGCGCTCGAGGCACTGCGGTGTGAGCTGTGCCCCCCTGCTGGCACAGCAGCACCACCAGCAGCACAGCCAGCCCAGCCCAGCCCGCTGCTGCCATGGCTTAAAGGAACCTGCAGTGTAAGGGTGACGGTCTGAAGTCTCACACCTAAGAATTGCTAAAGAAGATGGCTTTAAATTAAACAAGTTGGCATGGGAATGTGGGAAGCAACGTGCCGCCTCTCCTCCATTCTCGTGCTGATTTGAATTTCCTCAGGCTCTCAAGAGAGCAGCAGGCTCAGCTTCCTGCTGAGAAGCCACGATAAAATGGCACCTTGCATTAATGATACCAACATCGTTCACAGCAATTAGTAGTTTTCCTTGCTACCCTATAAAAATACACAAAATTTGGTGGAAAGTAGTTGAAGATGGCACTGCAATTTTCCTTTAAGTAGAGAAAATCAAGTTAAAAAATCCACTAAAAGCATATATGAGTATATAACCCTCTAACCCTAATCTTACTGAAAAAAAAAGTTCAGGCTTGTATTCATTTCTTGAAGAAAACCAAAAGAGGCAGAGGCTGCACTGGGACTGCAGCACAGACTGCAGCTCAGCATCAGCAGAGCAGCGCTGCTCCCGCACTGCGCCGCCCGCACCGCTAACACTGCGAGCCCAGGGCTGCTCCTGAAGCAGGCAGTGCTTTTCATTGGCAGTAATGAAACAAGTCATTGATTCAATGAATGAATTTAGTTGGTTTAAAGTTTTAATTTAAAGAAGATGACCCCTTCTAATCAGCTTGAGATTTCTATAAAAATTCACATTCTAAATCAGCTTTCACAGTTAAATAGACGGGGCTGATCCTTGTGTGGAATAAGATACACAGAGCCTTTGACTGACTTGGTTTCTGTATGTCTCAAATAGTTTAAAACACTGCTTTGCTTAAAGTTCTACCTACTGGTACCTAATATACTACTGAACGTGTACAAGCAACTTCCCAAAAATCCAGCTGGGGGAGAGAAGCGCTGCTTTTCGTAACAAGCTGCTGTCTCAGAAGAGCCGTGACAAACAGGTGCTCAGAAAGGCCCCGCTGAAGCACGCTTCTGTGGGGTGGTTTGCACAGGATTTGTGGGTTTTCTTCCCCAGCTGTACGCTGAACTCAGCTCAGTGGCTGAATTAACAGCCAAAAGCATCAGCAAAATACTCACTCAAAGTTTTCAGTTAAAAAAAAAAGAAGTCATGAAATAAATGCATTTCTACCCCTCCCACCCCCCAAACCCCTCCCAGTCCTAAGTCTGAAGGAGGGAATTATTAATAAAAACACATAAATGGATGCTTTAAAATACACAAAGTAAAAACTGAGATTTGCTATAAACCATCTGCGGAAGAGGCGAAGTAGCAGTTATACAAACGACACAAAATCTACTGCAATTCTTACATTAGTATAAAGTGATTTCACTGAAGGAATTATTTCAGTATTTCACATTACAGTTAAGATAGAAGAGGTGTGCCCAATGCTGCCACCCCGGTTAATATCATCTATCCTAGATTACACACGACAGTTTAAGAAAAGACCCTTAAATGATCTACACCTGTAACATCTTATTGGCTTAAAAAAAAAATCACTTGCAATACCTCACAGAATCTTCACTTTAAAGCATGACCACCTTGTGAGAGTCCTTGTCAAATAACCTGCAGAAATAATGGAGCATCTTCTACGAGCGCTCCCTCACTCGCTGACTATGCACCAGTCGGTTTCATCTGAGAAAAAAAATTCAAGTAAGACTAAGCTGTGCTGGCTTTTGAGAGTGTCTGCAGATGGTTCAGGTGCTGGAGGTCCAAACATGCATTTGTTTTGCTATTTGGTGCACGTAACCAATGTCGGGTCTCTGATCTGGATCAGGATATATGCACATGCTGACCAGCTCCCGGAGCTGAAAGACAGAAAGACATTGGAACAGAAATGGATCAAGCTTATTTCTTACTGACAGAGGATCCGGGGCTCCCCCGGGTGGGAGCGGAGAGCCCTTCGTGCAGCTGTTGCGGCTGATGCTGCACACTTCTGTTCCACCCCACCTCTGTGGAAGAACCAGAGTTAATCTGTACCCACATCTTAAGATACAGGGTGCCCGTGCGTGGCTGTCAGACCCCAGCGTTTCCTCGAGAACCTCTGTGAAGGAGACTGGTCATTGATTATGTTTAATAAATAAAATGCAGAAGGGCTGAAGTACCCCCCACCTCCCTGCCCTCTTTATTGTGCACATGAAAGATTGTAGCTTTTAATTATACAGACATTGAAAGCTGCTCGTACCCCCGAGGCATAGGGAGAAACAGCCTTGAGCCTCTGATCTTCTCACATCCTCCCAGTAGCCACAGTGCCAATTATTTTAATGGTAATTAAAAGCATGACCCTACAGCTATCAAGCACACAGTTCAGCTGCATTACTGAACGCACCCAAATGAGGCTGCAGCTCTGCATCCCGAGCGCCGGGTCGCTGCGGGGCCTGAAGCCATCCCAGCAGGAACTGGCAGACCCGACCTCAACATGCAGCCCCAACTGGTGCCAACAATTACCAGTGCATTTGTTTCTGAGACAAAAAAAGAATCAATCTCAGCTCCTCCAGTTCATCATGAGATCCAGACTGGACAAAAGGCCACAGCCAGGAGGCCATCACTGAAAGGCAACAACAATCGAGCGGGCATTCCTCAATTAATGCTCTGTCCCATTCATCCGCAACAATGCAGCAAGGAAAGCATCCAGGGGGTCAGCAGCTCCCCAGCAGCAGGGCTTCATTTGGGGGAACATCACCAAGCACTCTGCTAGCTTCATTTGGCCAATACTCATCTCTGCCCCGGGAAGAGGACAGAAAGGCGGCTGTCCCTCACCACTACCAAGCCTGCCCCAGTGGCAATACTGGAGTGGCCCAAAGAATCTGACCCATCAGCCTAGGGAAAATGAACGCGTCCACACGGGGACAGACAACCGCCGTGGGCAGCCCTGATTCCTGCTGGCGCAACTTACTGCTGCAGGAAGGCACTGCCACGCTTTTTTCCGAGCCCTGCAGCACGAGGGCTCCCACCAAATGGCTCATCCTGCTTGGCTGCTGGAAGACACCGACCCACCTCTCCTTCAGCTCTGCACTCCAGAAGCATCTGAAAATCCAACCTGGATTTTAAAAACCAGCACGAAAACAAACAGCATTCGTGGCAGAGACATGTTCTAAGACTCAGGAAATTAGAGCTCTTTGTGGTTCACGTAGGCAGCAGCAGCTCATACAGCTACAGCCAAAGGCACAGCCCTCTCAGACTTTGTCAGGCATTCTGTTAATAGTGCATGAACACCATCTGGAGTCTGGTTCTCTGGGACCTGGCGCCTTTGAGCTTTAAACCATCCTTCTCACCCCGGATTGTATCACTACACTACACACACTCTTTAGCACAGCCAGAGGGAAGCAAACAGACAGTAATTGTAAAGACAGGAAACACATCTGTCAACTTACACTAATTCTTGCTGCCAGCAGGCATATCCTGAGCTGCACGCTACAACAACACGGCAAACGTGAATGCACAGAGCCGGGACGTGCTGCTGCAGCTTGGGAAAAAATAATCCACTTTTCCACAACACTTCTCCAATTATCTTT
This sequence comes from Pavo muticus, assembly GCA_016647715.1. Lineage (NCBI taxonomy): Eukaryota > Metazoa > Chordata > Aves > Galliformes > Phasianidae > Pavo > Pavo muticus. The sequence goes on from JACDJE010000064.1 coordinate 1,114,328, forward strand.
TTGCAAGAGTTCCTTAGCAAGAGAGAATGAATGCAAACTGTGCGGCACCCAGAGGACGGGACAGCACAGCGCCGTGACTGCGCCCAAGGATCGCAGCCGGGAAGCTCCGTGCGGTGCAGGCAGACTCCTCCGCAGCCCGAGCGGCTCAGCCCTGCACAGCCTGCAGTTTGAAACATCTAAACCTACGTTAGCCTTTTCCTTTCAAACAGGAGGCACCAACGACTGAACGAGAAAGTAAGGAAAACAGCTGGTTTACCGAGGAAAAGGGAAAAAAAAATCAGGAAAAAAACCAGCTCAAAAGGCCTTGCATAAAAACAACCCCCACGTCTGCAGCCCAAGTGCAACATCACAGAGCAAGCAACGCACAGCAGCAATTTTATTTCTTTTAATACAGCCCAGTTCAGCTACTGCTCTCCATCCCTTACTTTCATATACATGAAACTCAGACTTCAAAAATCCCCCTTATGAAGCTTGGGGAATCGACAATTATCTTATTAATTAAACTGTTTTCCTCTTCTCCCCATTTTAAAAAAGCAAAAAGTAAAAAAAAACTTCTCCCTGTAACAACTGCAGACAGCTGGAACAAAAATTTAAGCACGGTTTCATGGTATGTTATTTTAAGCGAAGGGAAGCAAAGGAGAGGGCTTTCCCACGGTTCATTGTTGGTTTTTGCCAATGTAACAGACTTTCAGTCTCAAAATCCTCTCCACGTTAAGAAACCACATTAGGAAATCTTCCTTTCTGCCTTACTTCAGTGTGCTGACATTCAGAGGCTCAGCAGCTCCCCGGGCAGCCGCAGGGCAGCGCTGCACTCCCCCACCCCTGCACCCGGGATGGGGAGGCTCTTCCCCACACCCCCACCGCCTCCCCTGCACAAATGCTCCCAATTTACCTTCTCAGAATAATGTTCAGCTGGAAGAGGCGGGTAGTCACATTGCTCTATTTTTTGGCAAAGAGAAAACAGGTTCATTTTATCTCCATAGAAAGGACTCTGAAGAGCTGCCATCTGGAGAGAAAAACACAGAAAGCATTTCAGAAACGGAAAAGATGTAACAGCCCTCAGTACTTACGATTTGCAAGAGCAAATTCTGTTCTCTGATGGCGAGCAAGCAATGCTGCTGCTCTGCCAGCCCATGCAGCAGCTCAGCTGCTCGGAGCCGGACAGCCCCGCACCGCGCACATCCCTGCGCCTCAGCACTCAGCGAGCTCCCCACGCTTCCCCATCACCGTGGTTATTTCTGCTGAAAGCACTGCAGGTGTGGGACGCTGCCGGTGGGCCATTCCACAGGTATGCAGAAGAAACGTTCTCTTAAGTTAAGTGAGAAATAGGATGCCTGTGCTGCAGGGAGATCCGTCAGACACCAACGGCTCAAAGATGGCCACAAAAACCTCTCATACACATGACCACCTTCTGACAGAGCAGCTCTACTGTTCCTGATAATGTTGTGGCTTCAGCCCTCCTTGGTTACTACCGTGTTCAGAACTGCCAATGCATTTACTCTCTATCACTGGTAAATTTTTAATCAGCCACTACAAGGAATAAGTAGATTAATTCTGAATTAGGCTACCTAGAATAAAAAGAACCTTATAAATGTGAGTGATGCAGCTCTGCCTTAAAAACAGACCTCAAAACGAACATCCTCTCCTCCTGGAAATTTGCTGCTTAGGAAGAAACATCCCAGGCAGATTTGGGAGCCCAACCAGAGAACCTTTTCCTCATCAGCCACGTCTTCGGCCTCTTTAGATTCTGTTTTATTAATCCAGATTTGTGTCTCCAAACCCACGACAGATGTCTGATGTAAACAGACCGAGCACACAGCACGGAGAGCACAACCGACGGCTCCTGGAGAAGAACTTCCAGCTCTGTACAGAGTGGTGTTTATCTGACACTGAAGTGTCGGGAAGGAAACTGCATCTCTGCGTGGACTATCATCTACACTGCAGGTTCCTGGCCAGGTCTAAACGAACCCCAAACCATGAGCCTCAGGAGAACAGCAGCTGCAAGACATGCTGTGTGAACCTACAAAGTGTGGCACAGGACATGTCCACCACGGGGCAATGGCCCTGGAGGCGGCACAGCAGCAGGGCAGGCAGGAGCTGAGCCCCAGGGCCACACTGCCCACGGCCTCCACGCAAAAAAGAGGGCAAAAAATGAAGGCGTATTCCTATTACAGTCATAACATAAATCGCTAATTAGAGACTGACAGCAAACTGCTCCATCAGTTACACGGAAGTGGAGAGCCCAGCACGCAAAACTGTTCCAAGAACAACGGTGGGGGGCGCATCGGGGAGGCATGCACGGCCAGCACAGATCAAACAGGGTCTCCCAGATTTCAGCAGAAAGATCAATAACTCCCATCAGGTTCAAAGGGATTTTTCCATTCCCATCAACTTGGCTTTCCACATGCAGTGAAGTGGTCACGTGCATAAGAGAAGGAATTAAAGGGGAGCAATGCAGGTTTGTGGGGGTGGCGGGGGTTACTTTGGGAAGCGATGTCCCCCCGTTCTGGCTGACACAGCTCCAACTGGCGGCGCTGCGCACAGCACTTTGTGCGGCTTTGTTTGGGTTTGCTTCCGGCATTTTGATTAGAGCAATTACTGAAGGACAGCAAGATCTCCATTGGAAATGACCACCATGCGGGATGGCTGGTTAAAAAAATTCCTATGCAGGAATCGTTGGTGTTTAAATTGATGGTCTTGCCTGAACCGCTGAAGTCAGTGCTTGCAGCTACGTTCTGGGAATTAACAACTGATTTTTATTCCCCGAAGTGATCTTGCTGACAGATTTCTACAGGAAGTGAGGGATGAAGACAGTCGCTACTGTATTGATAAGATTTAATAACGATCACTGTACGATCATCAATGTCAAAGTTAGGCGGTGCCATCTGACATCACGGCCCAAAGCCCTCACTGTTATGTAAGCAGATTCCACCGGACACGCGCAGCTCTGACAGCAATTTGTGCATTGCATCCCCCCGCAGTTATCTGCACAGCGGATCTGGAGGAATATCAGAAGTGACTCATAACCAAACAAACGTTGCTTCCTTACTTTTAAGCCAAATGGAAAAAGATTTTCATTACAAGGAATTAGTGGGGGGGAAAAAAAATAAGGCTCTTTCAGCGATATGCGAGCTTGATTTTTCATTTTCCAACATCTAAAAAGTTTTAAAAGTCAAGTGGCTGTTTATCTGGTGAGCACAAAATTGGGAACCATCCAGTCCTTCTTGGAATGCGAAAGCTCTCGAGCTCTTGCTCACAAAGTAAAGGCTTACCTACGTAGGAAGTACATTTAAAAATGCCTTGGATGCCAAATCTTTCACGTTATTATAGTACTGCTACTGTTCAGCACGCAATTAAGTCAGCTCCTTGAAATATGAGGAGCTCTAAGACTACCGTGCCATAAGGGGACCATATTGCCTGCAACAAAAACATATCTTAGCACAACGCTAAATATTTCTCTCTGCATAAATCTGGAGTCCCTTCCCCAGCAGTGCCCTCAGTCTCAGGGATGCCTGTGCCCAACGTGGGCCATTCCCTGTCGGCACCCTGGGTTAAGTCCCACGCGCCGTGGCAGAGCCCATGTCCCCAGCTCAACGCCCTGTGCTGGGAACTCCTGGTGAGGTCTGATGAACGACACGTAGCTGAAATTCTTCAAAACAGTAACTGACTTGGTTGGAGCTCAGGTTCTTTCCCCTTGCTCCCACTTAAGAGTCTGCACTCATTTTCAAATGGCCACAGGAGACCCAGGTACACACAGCTATGTTTTGTCATCCCAGTATCTCATCAGAAGTGTTGCAAACAAAGCCATCCTCCACTGAAAACATCAGCTTTTCTACAGCTTGTCACTGTTGCTTCAGGACTTATCCAAACTCTTGAATTCTTTCTCTACAGCTGAGAAGAATCTGAGGACAGGCACAGAAACACTCAGTTTAAGCTCCCACTTCTCCAAGTACCTCCGACAAACACCTTTGGCCGGGCTGCACCGCTGCCCCTCGCGCGCACAGCGCGAGCTGAGATTGCTCCGATCGCTGTCTCGGACTTTCCAGCACCGCTCTGCCCTGCAGGCGTGCACCACGCGGCACTTCCACACAGCGCCCGCAGCGATTCAGCACCCATCGAGCTGCCAGGCTCAGTGCTCATCGTGCACCAACAGCAGCAGCAGTTCGTTCTTTGAGACAAACATCCTTCCCACAAGGAGATAACAGTGACAAGCACTGAAATCCTGCCGGGAAGAGATCCATTTTCCGAGCGTGTACTTTTATACCCTCTTGTCCCAAAAGACAGCTTTTTAAACCAGCTGAATGACTTGCTTAACTACCACTGCTTTCATAGCTGCTCACTTGCAAAACAATTTGCATTCCTGCTTATTCTCTCACTCCGTGTGGTTATAAGAAACTGCAGTGAGGAACAGAATCTCATCAGTTCACACAATTCCAAGTAACCCAGGAAAGCACGACCCTGACACTCGGAGCTCTGATTCCCAACAAGGATGTGAGCTGTAGCTTTACAATTCAACATGCCAGGGATTTCTCATCCTCGGGGCCAGGATCGAACTTTGCAAATGCTGACTTGCACCTTCACTTAAATTCACAAACGATACATGCATTTAAAATAAGTGACTACAGTATTGTTCTGACTCCTGCAAGAAACCAAACCACAAAGTCCAGAGCGCTGGGACAGAATCCTAAGCACTTCTTTTTAAAATGCACGTACTTACTACGTGTAAAGAAAACCAAGTGGCTTTTAAGAAGAAAGTTACAAATCGTGCAGTTCAGTCGAGGAGTGCCCACTCCGCCACCCCACCTCTGTCTGTAGGACAACTGGACGATATCCCAGCTGAGCTCTGACAAGGGCAGAGAAACAGCCATTTCACACTGCGTAAAAACTGCTATTCTTTATTGAAAGCTCTCAGAGTTAAGATATTCCAATTAGTCAGAATTCAATTAAACAAACCAGTGGCTTACATTCAAATGAATTTTCTATTTGTAGAACAAATGGTATTCAGGAGAAACTACGAATATGCTGCCCTAATTACAGCTCTGCTCACAGTAGGAAGAATGACTACAGTAAACTGGCTTCTTTGTGTCTACATCCTCAGCATCCACCGTGACCCACTACATTAACTTTGCACAAGCACTGCGTGGCACAAATCCCTTGTTGTTCGTGCTCACAAATCACGCGATGAACGCGAAGAGTTAACTTCCCATAAGGGTTCTGAACAAATAACAGAAAATAACTCTGACCTATTCAACTGCTGATTCACTGTATCGTCTGGCTAGGACAAACGGGAAAAGAAGAAGATACTTACTTCATACAATAAACAGCCCAAAGACCAGATATCGGATTTAAAGTTATAGCCGTTTTCATGTATTCTTTCTGGGGACATATAGTATGGAGTTCCCACTGCAAAGAAAATGAACAGATGAGGAGTTACCATCCAAGAAAGAGACGGTGCAACCTGCATTGTACAGAAATGTGACTTAGCTGAAGGATGAGGGTTAGCAGAAACAGCTCATTAGAGGAGTCTGGCATAAGAATTTGGAAAGAAATCATGCTTTCAAAGGCATATTCTCATCTAGAACCAAAAATACAATCACACGAAACACTCGATGACTGTTGAACATTGCTGAAAACATCTTTTCTATTTCGGAAATCTGAGGAAAGCTTTCCTCCCTCCCGAGCCACCGCTGCGTCTCCCGTGGGCAGAGCCACCATAAATGATGGTTCTCCTCTGGTTCACTCAGCGGCGCTGGAAGCGGAGAGTTCCATATCATGGATGTACAGTGCTACAACAAGGATCCCGTGACAGCACAGCACTGAGCGTTCACTTGCCATGCCCTGCACTAGCAGCACAGCAGCCCGGCTCCAGAGATGCTGGGGTGCCCTTGCTAAGAGCTCGGGAGACCACTGCCTGGAGCAGGGAGGTGCCAGTGACAAACCTGACACCAGACACGTACTCACAGCTTTCCGGAAGAGCCAAGAGCGTAATTCCAAACTTTTAAACACTGCTCCAGCTCCAGTCCCATTAGGAGCTGTTGGATTTCCATGTACTTCCAGAAGTCTGTGTTTTATCACAAGAAATTTACTACAGCATTTTGGACAGGACTTGCAGGAAATTATTAATAAATTCCTTACCTCAAAAAGGCTCTTTTTAAAATCCTAAATAAGTTTCAGTTGTGGTACTGAAAATATAAGACATCCTGGCAGTTTCAACTACATCAAATAACCCTCAGATACATCATTTATTAAAACATCCGAGGACTTTCTGTGCTCTCTCCTTTCTCATGCTTTCCCATCCTCTGTCAATTTTGTTTTTATTTTTATTTTTTGCTTTTGGCATTCCAGCGCATCCATCTCTTAATTAAAGACCTTTCGCACAAGATGGCAAATGTTTATTTTGCCTGTAACTTTCAGTTTGCCATTTCTTCATCCAAAGCCCTGACTGCAGACAGCTGAAAGATTCCTGAGCAGATGAACAGCGGTGCTGGAGGCAGAGGGGGGAGAGCTGCACCACCTTCCCTGGCTTTCCTAAGGGGTTTGCACACGGTAGGAAACAAATTACTTCTGGAGTGGAAAGCTCCTGAAAGGCAAAACCCCCCCAGAGAGCACACAGGGCCCACCACAACACAGGGTGCTGCCGCCATCGGTACGAGACCCGAGCAAAATCACCTCGGGCTCCTGGAGCTCAGAGCACGCTGCATTAAGTAAATAGGTGAGTCCAAAACTTGGTTGCATTCCCATCATCCACAAAATCGAAACATGGGCCACGAGCCCATTGAGACACGCACTGATATATCACTGATAGACACCCATACAATGTCCAGATTTGTGTAGAGAAACTGCCCTTGGTTAGAGCAGCAGTGATCCATTTTCCTCCTTAAAAATATGCAACTGGAGAAGAAAGAGCAATTCGTTATAAGAAGTTCTTGGACTGGAAGTCTCCATTAGACGCAAGCACATAAGACACATCCCAACTTTTAAGTCAGTGCTTCTTCTCTTCTCAAATCTGAAAGAAACCTACCAGACTAGATGGAAGAGACTCCTAAATGGAAGAGAGCCTGCCCTGACCGGCAGCACGTAAAGGAGCTGTGTGCGGGGCCTGCAGCACAGAGCCACAGGAGTGAGCATGGAGCCCATTCCGGCCCTCCCTGCCCGACACCCGCGTGCTGCAGAGCGTGTGGTGCCAGTGGTGGCCTCCAGCAGGAGCTGTTCTTGCTGTCAGTTATTCTGGGTCACTGCGTGACAAGCTCAGAGCAAATAACAACGTGTGGGCTCTAAAGTTACAGTCCTGCCTGCCATGTTAGCAGGGGTCTGCTTGGTAGGCTAAAATTGTCGTTTCAGATAACGCCTTAGAACAACCTTGGATCATAGCAAAATGACAGGGTTTGTAACACGGATGAGTGCGTTATAGTCCGGATTTGATTTTTTGTGCATTAGTCTGTTCCATTATATTAATAGGTCTGCGGAGCAGTCCATGCCTGATCTGATTTTATGAAGTCTACCTTGCACATTTACCTATCATTACTGTAGTGTTGTCAGCAAATATATGAACAAGCAGGGCTCCGCATTTCAGAACTGATGCATTAATTTTTAAATAGCCATCATGATAAAAGACTGACAAGCCCAATTCTCTTTATGGCCTGTCCAACATTACGTGGGAATCTCCTGTAATGAGCATCTTCTAGAGAACCGCACAAGACTTCCAATGCAATCAGTCAGGGCTCACCATTGCATCACATTAGTCAATTTGACAAGAATAGTCTAATCGGAGACTATTAATCAGAAACTTTCTTTGGCATTTGCCCAGCTGAAAATACAGAATATTGTTCAGATTCAATATTCATCACCAGCTGCTAGAGTAATGCCTTTAAAGTTACAAAGGTTGCAGAGCCGTAGAGAAGATTATGACTAAGCAAGCATCTTCCTATTCTATTCCTGGAAGTCAAAGCACTTCGCCTGAATATCAGCCTGCCTCAGAGATCTCAGAACAACATCTCTTCCTGCCCCCCGAGCACTGCGTGTGCAGCTAAAACACCCACATGGACCAGAACGGCTCCGGTGCAACATCCAAGGGAGGGAAGCGCTAATTATTCCGAGTGAGATGAAAAGCAATCTCGTTTCTCCGGGAAAACACACAGGCAAAGACAACCAAGTTATTACAGAAATAAAACTCACAAAGCTTTGCTTGGAAACAGAGTTTGAAACAAACAAACAGATAACGGTGCAGCTCCAGCAGCCACGGATACCCCACGCTGAGTTCCCAAACCTGCCCCAGGAACGCCAGGTGCAGAGCTGCACTGCCTCCAATGCAGAAAGGCGCTCACTACGTAGGGAAGATTATGCTCAATGATCTTGAAAACATTCTTCAGAGGATCAGAGGAGTTCTGTTGTGAAAGTGACAGCGGCTGAGTTTGTACGTACACAACTGTTATTTTCTAAACAGAGCTTCCCCCCGCACAAATACAGTTTAGCCAGGGATCAATGCTTCCCATGAAATTTATACTTGGCTGCTCACAGGCAAAAATAAGAGAAAATCTGATCCATGTTTTTAAGCTGCTCTCTTACCAAGAGCCTCATTCACTGAACGTAACGCAGCACAGATTGGTCTCTCGCAGCAGTGCTCTCCCACACCTTGGGCAGATGCCAGCAAGCCGAAATCAGCGCAGAACATCTCCCACTTTCCTCACAGCCTCTGTACGTTTCATAAACAACATTATAAGATATAGACATCTCTTGAATCTAGTCAAAATACACAGCCATATTTGGCTAAAAAATACAAAACCAATTGATAAGGAAAGCTTTTATTGCTTTGCCTTCACCAGCACCTTCCAGCTAATTGTTAATATGGAGCTGAAAGGTGTTTCTGAACCTACAGCTTTACTTTCTCACAGCAGGCAACAGTTCTGCCTATGAAAGAACCTAACAAGTTCTGACCTTTATTGAATCTTTACACAGTATTCCCAGTTTCAAACCAAGAGATATCAGAGCACAACGTGGGCCTCAAAGGGGTAATGCTGATTAAAGCACTCCTTCCTTTTAGAGATGCTCCGCTCCTGTCAAAACAAACTTTGTCATCAAATACTTGTGATTTTTGAAACATGTTCATTACAAAAGGAAAAAACAAAACTATGCTCAAAAGCCAGCGATGCCATCCACAAGTAACTCTGTTGTTAAAAACAAACAAAACCAAAACAGTTTAAAGATACTAACACGGTATCTTCTAAGCGACTAGCTTACAAGTGCCATGGCATTATGAAAAATATTTTAATAGGTTTTAATACCTGGTGGTGCAAATACTGCAGGAAAGCAGTTCTGCTTGCAAGGGCACCGCTCCCACCTGCCTCATCTTTCCAAACAAGCTCACAGGCTCCCAAAAAGTCTCAGCATTATTTAATTTGTCTGGTTTTTAAGTATCAGTTGCCAAAAGTTTGCATTACTTGGAGGATATTTCCAGATATTTTTGCAGAATAGTTTGGGAATCAGACCAACTTTCAGGCATTAATTTTTGTATTCTGCCCTATTTGCAGGAGACTTAATCTGTCCCTAGTCCTCTGTGATCTGTGAGAAGACACAAAGCTTCCCATGTTCTCAGCTGTCAAGGATAAGCTTCTTTTGACTGATGAAGAAATGTTAAATAACAAAAACTAGATATGATACAGCTTTTCTTTACACCGGGATTATAAAGCGAACAAACAAAAGAAACCACCGAAACCTGAGCAGCTCAGCTCAGGGAAAGCATGAGAGCATCTCAGCCGCTGCTTCCCCCGCTTCAGCCGTGCATTAGCGGCAGAAGCACTGAAGATTTGAGAGTGCCTGACAGGAGATGGGCAGGCTGTGTCCCAAGGACAGCCCTGCCAGAGTATGTCAAGCAAAATAAAAACGAAGCTGAAGTCAAAAGCATTAAAATGTACCTTAAATTACTTCAAACTGCAGTGAGGTACCCAGGCTAACTGCCTCAAGGAAAACAAAAATTAATCTACTTATTCCTGCAAAGAAGAACATTTTCTGAATAGTATTTCAGCAGTTCCTAAGAGACCTGTAAGTTCTCTATTTTAATTTTTTTTTTTTTAAGTTACAGACACAACATGACTTTCAGTCACACTTCTCACGTGTAGGTATTGCAATATACCTGCAGTAACTCTGCAGCAATTGTTTCTTACACAAACAGCACCTCAGGAACACATCCAAAAGCCAAAGTTTCTCAAGATGTGATGCAAGGAATATTAGCTGTTGTAGTATTAGGAAGATTTCTTGTGTGTGTCTCTCTCTCAAAAAAAAACAAAAACAAAAACAAAAAACAATTCCCCCCCCAACCCGAGGGACTCATACTTTGTTTCAGATGACAAACTGGCTCAGCGAGCCAACAAAAATAAAGGAAAAAACCAACAAACAATCTATTTACAAACGAGTTCCTCTCACGACTGCAGAGTTGCTCCCCATTCACCTGCACATCCAACAAGGAACTGGGGGACGTGCAGCACCCCATGCAGCACCCCACACACCGACCCACGGCGGAAGGCTTGCCTCGCACGCATCCCAAAAGGGGAATCCGCTCCGAGTTCCTTCTTGTCCAAGAACAATTAACGAGTCATCTGCTCCAAAACAAGGCTATTCTGGTTTTTGCTTTTCAAGATGCAAAGCCCATCAGAAGCTTTGGATAAGCCAGCTTTATTTGGCAAAAGAATGAGCACGTTACTAGGTAAAATGGCCCATTTTAATATTAATGGAACTCCTCTGTATTTACTGCATTTATTGTATTTATTAATCCTCCTACTAAAATAAAATCTTTCCTTTTATTGTCAAGTTTCCCAAAGTCCATGCAGTATTAAATGCGCCCTATTTATAATACCACAGTAATATTTATAATATTCATAAGTAATTAGGCTTTACAGCAAAACCTAACAACGAGGCAATTCTAACGTGCCTGTTAGTCACACAGTAGGTGACCGGATCTGCCTCTGGATGCCCTCCTCAGAGATTACCAAACTAAAGACCAGACATGAAGGGGCACTGCCAAGTAAGCAGGGCAGAGCAGAACGTCCTGGACCTGGGAGTGCTGAAGCATGAAGGATGGAGAGCAGCCCAGGGAGCACAGCCCAGGACAAGGTGCTGCCCACGGTGCCACACAGCCGCTCTGGGGACACAGTGGTGTGCAATGGGGGGGAAGAAGACCGGGGATGCAGCAGAAGGCAGTGGCCATGGGCAGGAGGTGCCCAGCTCCCAGAGCAGCCATCCCACGCCACACAGGGCTCGCCAGCCTCTCCTGAGCCGTGTACGGGCAAATCTTTCATTTTTCTTTCATTACCCCGGCATGTACTGTCACTTAATTTTTATGTATGCAATCCTTCCTGACAAATATGATCTGCTGCCTGGTAATTCGTCTGACATTCATTCTGCTCCTTGCTCTAATTACGGCTCCCATCCCCAGTGCGGCGGCTCGGTGGTACACCTGTCAGACGGGTCGTGGTGTGGCCAAACACCCCTTTATGCCAGCCCGATGCTGGCAAATGCAAGGGAGAGAGAAATGAGATGGCTCCATTTGCACAGCCCTGAGCTGGATTCATGGGTCAGAGGCCAGCAGCAGGCCCAGGCCAGTTGCCGGGGCAACAGGGCTGCAGTGAGCACCCAACTCAGTCCGGCCTGTGCTGCCATCCCTCACGGCTGCTGACACAAACGTCTTCATCATGCCAAAACTAGGATCAGAAGCTTTCCTGCTGCCACACAACCTATGTGCCTGGCAAATGGACGATAAACAAATAAACACAGCTTCAAGCATGCAATACTTTCTCTGACTGCAAACACACTCCTTTCACTTGCAAGGACTGTGAGTGACGGTCTGCCCATCCCCACACAGCACACACTGCCTCCAAATCTGCTCGCTGCTGCCCAGCAGCGCTCTGCATCCCGCCCGCTCTCAGGATGCCAGGGTGAGGAAGGGCAGAGGAGGCCCACGTCTTCCCATCTCTTCCCATTTCCTAAGGAGCTCTCAACAGCAGAGAGCAAGGCTGGTGATGGCCACGGGCCGGGAAGCTGGCTGCACATGGCTTCCCGGCCCCAATTTATTCTTATTAATGTAGTAAGCGCAGCAGTCAGACTAGATAACATCACATAATTAGACAGTCCCATTTTCGCCTGTTCAGATGATGAGGTTATAACTTTCTGTGAAGAGGATTCATTTTAACCTAGTGAGTTCAGTGCACGTATCTGAGGGTAAGTTGATGCAAAGGGAAATCTAACCTTTTATGAAAGTTAACTGGCGAAATGCCTAAGCTTCTTCTAAGCACACAAAATAAGGCATACATCTTCCTCCTTTGTGCACTGAGAAGCCCCAGTGTCATTAGACACTCTCAACTAAGTTTGCATTCATATAAAGAAATAACAGAGCAAGAGTTGCACTCAATGGAGGAAATCGAATGGGTGAGGACAAACAGGGAAACAAAGAAGTTCTGTGTTCCAAAATCAACAGAGTGAGCTACGTGTGGGAGCTCTGACTGCGCTGAGAGGCAAGGGTCCCCCTCTGCCGAACACGGAAGGGCATGACTCAACGGACACGTCAACACAAACAGAAAACGAGCCACCACTCCAGTGCAGGCACTTAGCACAAAACTAACAATTACGAAAGATTTTATACAGTAAGCCAAAGAATGAGCTCTGTATACTGAACACTTTTCCACAGTGTTGTAATTAATGCTAATAGTATAATTTTTATGAAGTAGTTTCCACACAGTTCCTTCACGCTAACAAACCATCATTATTTATCACTTGATCCATGCTGAAATACCTTCTCCTTGAAGGAAAGGATTTGTCCTAAGCACCTCAACTTGCAGACAGAAGAAAACATGAAACACAAAATGTTTTTTAAGAATTCTCTTACAGGATGTGAGAAAAAGCATACAGCCACTCTGGTTTCCTAGAGCTTTTACCTTCTCTTGTAAGAACACGCACAGAGGTTCATTTGTGTAAGAAATCAGTTTGCTTTGCCAGCTTTATAGACAGCTTACTTTCTAGAAATCTTATTGGAATTGTAATTTTAAAATGGTGCAAGAAGTTACTTCTCTGCAAACAGATGAGAAGGTAACACCATTACCTAAACACGGTATGCATATCATTTACAACTGTTGTTTTTGTTTTTTTTCCACTGACTTGTCCAGAAAACTTCCTATCACTCCGATTCCATGACAAGGCCATGGGCTTCAGAGGGAGGGAAAGATGAGCAACAGATATCTTATAACCTTTTACAACAACATATAACTTCGCTTATAAGTAAACTGAAATCTGCCTGAATGAAACCACTTCAAAAATGAAAAATTGGTCAGAAAACAGTTCACTTTTGTAACAGAAGGCTACCTCCAGCGATGTCCTGCAAGACACCCAGTAGCCCAAGTTCTGTTGAATATATCCATTAACTGTGGGAATGCTTGTGGATAATGAGAACCTGGGAAGAACCAAAGCATAGCAGAGTACAGAACAAAATTTCAGAGAGATGAGTATCAGAGTCTGAAAACAGCATACAATTCAGTAAGAATGAAAGTAGAGTACTACGCTTTGGCAGAAACAAAGCTGCACACACAGCAGTGCAGGAAAACAACCTTCAGATACATGGAAGGCATTAAGAAAACTCGGACCTATTAAGCTGAAGCTGAATTTCAAAGTGAAGTCCCTCTTTGGAACAGACAAGCTGTGAGGGCCTTAAATAACTCCCTCACCCACAGCACCACAGTCGTTGTTCAGAGGAAGACAGCTGAGCGGCATCTGCTAGAAAACAGTGGTGGTGTAACATCTAATTCTAGTAAGCAGAGTGCAGGCAACTATGCTATTTAGAGTGGAAAAGCTGCAATTGTTACATTTGCCATAAATCACAGCTTCAACAGGCCAGACATTCCAGGAAAAAAAAACAAAAAAACCAACAAAACCATCAAGCGCAAGTTTTAAAGCAAAAAACATTAAGAATTTTTATAGGAATACTCCATCTGTTTCAATACTATTCAAAAAGGAAAGCACAAATCAATGTATGTGCCCACCAAACCAACCTTGTCATAGTAAGACAGCAGATACCACTTCCTTTGAACATCACAGCTGACAACTGTACAGTAGTGCCTGCTTAATGTTGAGAAGAATCATCTTACCTAAGGAATGTGCTGCAGTGGTTTTAGAACTGAAAAACCGGCCTAATCCAAGATCTCCCAGCTTCACCACCCCTGTGGCTGTTATAAACACATTGGCTGGTTTTATGTCTGCAAGAAGAAAAAAGTAGAAGGTCAAAGCCACAAAAGGTTATTTGGTTCTAATACTGCAATAGAAGCATAGCCTGGAGCATTGCCTGTACAGGACAGACTCGAACAGAACCGTGTTTCCTTACAGCTTTGATAGGCTGAGTCTTTTACGACTTCAAGTTCCATACACACACAACAGGGCATACTTCTCAACACACAAAAAATACCAGTGAGGAGAAGCGATTGGAAATAGCATCACACAATAGCAGCAACCTCTTTAACGGATGCAATCAATCAAAGCAATGCTGAGTTGTTCCCCAAAGGAAGCAAACAATTTTCTGCATGAAACAGTACTTCCCACCACCTACAAACTACCGTCCTACTACACTTAAATTCTGGGCTCTGTACAGCCCATTTTACTTGTGTACTGTGAAAATCACTAGAACCCTGGTTTCCCAAGAAGTCACATAAGGCTAAAAGTTAGGGAGGCTCTTTCTCACAGTTAGAGCAGCCCAAATGCACAGGATTCCAAATTTCAGTTACCTACAGTACAAGTAGTTCAGGTACAGATAAGCTACACGAGGGATGGAAAGAGGAGCAAAAATGTTATCACACTGCTGAAAAAACTGGTTAAGAATTCACTACTGCCAAGAAGGAAAGAAATGGCAGAAGCAGCAGAGGCTGGTATTAGTGCCTTTTGGATAACTGCACCTCTTGGGTCAGGTCCTTCACCAAGCATTTCATTTATGCTGAAAGAAGCAACATAATTTTTGGATAAAGTTCAAAGCAAAAAGTTCTCAGACATGAGATTCAAAATAATTAACAGAAATGCAGAACAGGCAGTCAGAGTGTGGGACATACTTTGTATTAATACTTGAGAAAAGCCTGCAAGAGAGGAAAACTCTCCTAAACTAAGGTCACAACTAACATAATGAAGACTATTTCTTAGAGAGTTCACTGTATCCAGTAGTCTCAGCATTTTACTTCTGACACTTTTCTAATGGCATGTTTGACACTTCTACTCAATATCAGTGTCTGGAATACAAAGCAGCTCATCTTCCTAATAGCACACTCACTTCGGACTGAATCCTTTAACAATGAGGCAAAAAGACAGAAGGAGAAATCCATCTTGCAAGCTCCAGCCTCTCTAAACATGCATTGGCTGAACATCAGCATAATTGTTTTTGAATGTAGGCGCTTACTAATTGGAACATTATATTATTATTCAGTGAAAAGAGACTGAATTAATGTTACCTCTGTGCATCACCCTGCGGGAGTGCATGTGTTCAACCGCACTGCATAGCTGCACAAAATATTTCCACACCGTCCTTTCTGGGATTAACCGTTTCTGCTTCTTAAAATACTGAAGAAGGAAATAAATAAAAGATCAGTGAAAAAGCAACACATCTGACCAGTTCCTGGGCTCGTGTTCGTCCGCTGCTGGTTGCTCACGTCCTCCAGACCTGCAGCAGCATGGCTTTTTTTCTGATTAGCTTTAACTCCTTCTCTCTGTATGCAAACTTCAGTGCAGTTCACTAATTAACAACTATTACGAAAAATACGCTTAAATAGGTTTGACATTTTTGAATGGACACCAATTATAATCAGCATTAATCTCCTTAATTACCTTGCAAAACATATTTAATGCCTCAGAACAACAAATGTCTCCAATATTTTGCCTTAAGTAACAAAAGATCATTAAAAAAAAATCTCATAAACACTCATTATTGTACAGTCTATTAACAACAAAGAAATGTGTTTCCTCTTCTATGAAGATGGCCATAGCATCAATAAAGTATCTGTATTTCTTCCATGATCAGGTAGGATAATATATTCCTTTTCATGCATAATAGGAATATTAAATTAACTGAAGTATCTCCAGCGAGATGCACAGACACTGCTGACAAAGACACACACGGACTTGGAAGGAGATCATTTTTATGTGCATTTATGCAGCGTCAAGCATAGCCGAGTCCAGATTCTGTGGACCTCTGGGTGCTAAAAACTCTCAGATAAAATAATCATAAACATGATGCACACAATAAGAAGTGGTGCAGCACGGGGATGGTTATCGCCAATACTTCAGTCTTCCTCCCCAGTAACTTATTACAGGATAAATAACCAGTCGTACACTGCAGCGAAGGCTAAACATGATGCACCTTCAATGTCTCCATTTCAGGATTGCACTGCAGCTGTGCGCATCGTGCAAAGTACCACAGCCTCCTCCAACGCTTCCCAAAATTGCACTACTTCCAATTATTGGTCCCTGACTTCTCATTCTTCCTGTGCTAGATACCAAGCACGTTCTTCCTCTGCAGCACTAACAAAACCCACTTCCAACACACTTGCAGTGGCTTAAGATTTACCCTCAGCCTTTGATATATAAGGTATTTCTGGATAACAACCAGCTCTGAAACGCTGTACATCCTTCTAGCACTCCACAATCGCATTTCTTTTGCATCATACCCTTGAGAATTTCAGTCAGCAGCATGCAGGAGCAAGAATAAAGGAAGGAAATTGGCTGTTGCCCCTTTCTGCATCTCGCGCTTTTCCCTCTCAGTACAGACATCTGATGTCCGTTGTCACATTTTGTATTTTATGTGAAATGCTGTTACTGGTTCATGTTTGACTCAAGTAATGGCAAATTTTATTTTGCACATCAGCTGTGAAGGGGCACGACCGTGCAATTCCCCAGGCAGCAAGTCTGACAGCTTGCAACAGTTTCAAACCAAAACTTGATAGAGAGCACAGAGGAATTACAGAGGGTGAGGGATAAAGTGCTATATACATGATAATATTATTTAATTTTCAGTAAAGTATTTAAGAGTGGATATGCAAGACCACAAGTGATAATTTTCTAAATGTCATGTCCAATAAGACTTGTCTGACATTTACAAGAGAGCCCCAACTCTCCAGTGGGTTATCCAGCGGCACTCCCTTACATCAGCTTTACAATACCTCATAAATAATGCAGGCAACAGGGGCGTGACAAAGACAGTCCCTGTTTTTATCACTCTCGCACCTTCAGAGCTCTGCTGCTGCTGCTCCCACCGCCTCTCCAACACTGAGAATCCTCACGTAAGCCTGAACTCCCCAGGGACGGGGGGAGCGGCGGTGCTGCAGAGTTGCAGGCAGCAAACCCAGGTTCAGCGACTCTGCTTCCAACTGTGCTCAGGAGGAGAATTTAATTCCCTCCTGGTGTTAGCTGGTGGGTATTTCATTTGTTTCCCTTCATTAAAAACAAATAAACATCTGAATTCAAATATCTGCATCACTGAAAGGCATGGTTTATATGACCCAAGAAAGGCCCTGAGCATTCTCCCCACTCATGTGACAAAGGTGTGGGAGAACAGACCGGAACTGGGAGCACTGGCAGAGAGAATGTGTGCTATGCTGCTTCCAGATACGAAACATGTAACTCCAGTATATATGACATAAAAATAATTTTACGATAATTAAACAGCCAATTCTGGCAGATGAAAAAACGTATTCATCAGTAAGAAAGGTTTTAAACTAAAAGCTGAAAATTGCAAAAAAAAAAAAAAGTGCAAGTACTTTCCATGATGATATCTGACAATTACGTCAGTAAAACTTCTTGTAAGCTAAGATTTAAAAACAAGACAAACACCTGCATGGCCAAGGAAGACGGCAGCCCTAACTCTGCCCTCACAGCCCCACCACCACCGCTACCAAAGGCCTGCGACAAATTGCAGGTTTCCTATGAGCTGTTCGGAAAAGGGGAAAGCTCGTCATGGGAGGAGCTTGGTGCTGGGATCTGCCCCAACCTGGTATTTGGAATTCTTCACAAAGCTCCACTCTTGGCCGCAGGTAACTAAGTGAGGCTCTCAGCTCTCAGTAAGGAATGACAGGAAGCTCTGGGCCTGCTCTCCTGTGGCCCTCCCCAGAACCTGCCGAGCCGCGCCCCAGCGCACTCACCGCGGGCACTTCCCTGAGAGGGAGCATATTGTCATGGGAAGTGTAAATCTAGCCACTGACTGTGGACTCAATGTGTAACTTGTTTGACAGCCTTTGGCCTAGTGCCTCATAGCTCTGCTGGCAAAGAAAACCAATCTGTTAATAAGATATTTTAACTGTGACAACAAGGAGGAGGAGAACTTTCCAAACATTCATTTATGATAATTACAGAATAATGATGGCAAAAAAACAGGTAAAACACTGAGAGAAGGTTGAGAGTGCTAACAAACGTGATATAACACATCTGTTCTCACAAGGGATGTATGTCTAAAGATTAACATGTCAAAGAAAATATAAAAGCAGGTGGTAACAGCTTAACTAAAGCTGGTTCGCAGCGATACAAGTATTCCTGAGAGCAACATAAGAGAAGAGCAAGAACTTGAAACATTTTCTCAAACCCAAACCCCTGTTGCAAGGAAAGTCAATACATCGCCTTGAATGTCTTCAGAGTGGCAGACATGCTATGTGAACACCGAATCCAACAAGAATTAAGTGTCCCCATCAGAGATGGGACAGATCAATCCCGTAAGGAACAGCATGCACCACCACCCCACTCTGCAGCCTCTGCTTTGGGAGAGGTTGGACTGGATGACCTCCAGAGGTGTCTTCCAACCCCTACAGTTCTGTGACCCACCCGGGTCCTGCCACCGTCCTCCAGGTGAGCAAACCCCAAGGAGCACCAGCACGTGCCATCACAGAGCTGCCTCCTGGCCCAACGACTGAGCACCCGCTGCCCCTCAGAATCAACATGTCCTTACCTTTATCATCTGGGAGAGATCACCAGCATCTGCCAGCTCCAGGACAATGTTAAGTTCATTGTCTTCAATGAAAGAATCCAAATATTTAATTATATTGGGGTGGTTCAGTTGCTGTAGATAGAGGGAGTGCAAGAAGATGTATAACGGTGCAGTAACAACTCAAAGATACACACCTGCACCATTTTTGTAATTGTTAGGCAAAGCAGTTGATAACAGATACAACTACAAACCATGCTCTGGGTTATCCCAGCAAAAAAGTACATGAGAGAAATTCATTTATTAAAAGCACAGCAATAATAAAGTGTGCTTAAAGAGCAACATGGCCTGGAACAGGTGAAGCTGCCTTTCCTCTTGTAAACACATTTTTAAAGCAGCGTTCTGGGAGAAACTTGGTAAGCAGTAACACCAGACATACAAATAACCCAACAGAACCACAAAATCAGTTACTGACTACAGTGCTCCTTCCTAAAAACAAAAGTAGAATTCAACTAAAATTTGATGGAAGTAAAATAATGTGCAAATTGCTTGCAGTACACTGGTCTATTTTTCCCATTATTTATGCTCACCTATTTGTTTCTTACTTTTATTTAAGTACAGTTTTTTTCTCACGGTACCTTTTTACTGTCAATGTTTCTTAAAAATCCGCACCTGCTCAGACTGTTGGTTCACTCACAGATCTAAATTAAGAACCTCACTCGAATTGAAATTGATCTTAATATTTTATGCCTGAATTTCTTCAAACGGAAACCTGTGATTTCTTAGGAGAAAATGGAGAACCCAGATTTCTCTCCTCGTTCCCTCTTGCTCATTTTGCATTACATTTTCTTTCACTCGCATTCTTAGAAATGCAGTAAATTTAGAAACTACTGAAGTGAGCATTTCATCTACTAAACAGCTGTGACTCAACCTGCCTATTTCAGGGGTTACAAAGCCAAAAGAAACACTGTTACAATCCATCATGCTAATCAGGCTCTCTGCATGCACATTAGGGGATAGATTCTCCTCTGCGATGCTTCGACACTGGCGCGCATTAGCACTAATGGGATCCATGCGCAGGCATCAGGAGAGGAGCATTCCCACCAGACAGAGACATAGATAAATAAAGAAATCGCAGAGCCCATCGTCTCCGGGCAATTTCTCTCATGTGTCTGCCCTCAGATACATCAGTCTAAGATCAGATTCCAGGCAAGAAAGCACCAAAGCCCCGAGCAGAACGGGTACCAACACCCAACGTGCGTCAGGACGCCTCGCATCCATCAAAAAGCTCTCAGGGCACGGCTGATGGCAGGGCACCGCACACTGCTCCTGTAGATAAAGCTAAGCCTCTGATTTGAGAGTTCTTTTCTGCCTTCTGTAGGACTTTCTGATGTGAAAACTCTGCTGTAGGCATCGCAGAGTTCGTGCAATCCAACTAACCAAGCTGTAGCCCTCAGCACCACGTGCCAATGGAACACATCAAAACACCACAGCAGTGACCAGGACGGCAGCCTACACCCTTCCCAACTCCTCCCATGCTGGCACTTCTCTCTTCCTGCGTTCCAGCCTCTATTTAGTTTATCCCATAAAACAAACCTCTAACAATGTGTAGGTCTGAGCAGTGTTAGCTAGGAAGATTCATTTGCCTTCAACAACAAAAAATAATTAAACAACCTGCACAGTAATGATTTGCATAACAAGCAAGATACTAGAATGTATGCAGACTGTCAGCAAATATCCCTGCTCTTCCCTTCACCCTAACTAAACACATTTTTTGGAATGTTGTCTGGTCTTCTCTAAGATATTGTGCAAACAAACAAACAGTCTGGTATTATCAGCTGGTATTTTTCCCCAGAACAAAAAAACTGAAAAATAAAATTCTTACCTTCAAGAGGTCAATCTCTTTAATGCAATCTTGCCTAGCCTTGGCATCCATCATTTCAAAGATCTTCAAAGACAAAAAAGCAGAAGATTAAAGTGAGATGGTGACAAAATCCAAGAACTTGTTCAACAAGGAACTGGTCTTTGCTTCCCATCTTTGTATCGCATCTACTGCAATGAGGGTACACACACACAGCCCGCAGACCAAAGACAAATGTTTTCTTTATTTTGAAGCCACCAAAGGGCTAGCAATAGGGTAGTAGGGTACACCTATTACCTAAAATAGGGTAAACCAACCTTAGAAGCTGTAGGCAATATTCCAAGCAGCGGGAGAAACAGAGCCATTCTGTTCACTAACAGAAAGACTGAATTCCAGCGCTCACCTGAACTTTCTTTAATGCCACAGGTTTTCTGTCCAGAAGACAAGTTGCTTTGTAAACTTCACTGAACTGTCCTCGTCCGATCTTTTTCTCTATCTGAAAGTCTGCCAGCGTGCAGCGATACGGGTACGATGTTAAATGTCTCTGTTGGATTTAAAACAAACCAAATCTTCAGCAGCCAGCCCCAGACCCATACCCAGGCAGAGCCAGCCGCAGGAGACAGCCGCTGCCGTGACCTCCCAGCCCAGAGGGGTGCAGGTGGGAACAGAACTGAGTGCAGGTACAGCTCCCAGCCCAGCAACTTCTACCAGTGCTGCACACACACCAGCGTTAAGGATGTCTTACAGGATGCATTCCTTGTACCAGACTTAGGGCTCCAGAGAACACAATAACACACTGCCCTAATGTCCACGCAATGCCTGCTAATTAAAGTAGGCACATAATTGGATATTTATCTCCAGGCCATCAGCAGCAGCTTAAGTTCCCTAAAAGAGCAAAACCACTCCTCTTCACATGAAATGACACTCTGAGTAATCCTTTCTGAAACACCAATGCCACAGGTACATTTTTCCATCTAACACGACAGGCATTTCAGTACTCTCCTACCACGAGAAATGGTTTTTGTTTCTCCGGGCTGAGGACAGCATGATGAGAGCTTAATTTGCAGTTATGCATAAAGGCCGCTCCCAAGGAAATGAGCAGCTCGTTCCAGCATCTCCATTGGAACTGTTCAGGCAGCGCCCCCCTCCCCAGACACAGCTCAGCCCCCCACGCCCTGCACAGCCCCACTGCCCCTCAGCCCCCACGCAGCTCCCCTCAGGTAGTGTGAAAGCTGGAGAACAGCTTTCCTGCCTGGGAGGAATAAAGATAATGCTTCTAATGAGATTTTATGAAGCTGCTACGACAAAAATTTCTCTTATGAAAGAAATCCATACTAGGATCAGGGATGGTACCTGTTTGCCCCTCATTAATCATTAAATTGTGTTGTTTACATCTACAGTGCCTAAGTGCAAATTAGTATTTTAAGCATGTGCCAAGAAATATCTAGCAACTCCTTAACTTGAAAATGTAAATAAATGTTAGTCAAGTGACAGGACGTGTGTGTCCCCACCACATGCCATGGTTAGCAGCTGAAGTCTGCTTGCCATGCTGGAGTTAATGCTGGGTGACGACTGGACACCTCAGCTGATATGTTCTGGCATCCTCCAGGACTACAGCTGCACATTTACATATGCAATGACCTAGATTTGCATTCGCTATCACAACCTATCAGACCTAATTAAAATAATGGAGCTTTCGTCCAAGCTGGAAGATGTTTGATTGCAGCACAAAGCAGAGAGCATGCTCGGGTCGGGCCAGGCCGCAGCAGAGCTCCCTCCAGCCCACAGCAGCACCGCTTTCCCACGGCTGTCTGAAATCCTCCCGTGCTTTCTGCACTTTGATGTAAGCAGGTAACACTGACACATCACGTTACACATTTAGCACACCTAAGAAACACCGACCTTCTCAGAACATCGCCCATGAATCTGGTCTTACACACACTGCTCTTCTGTCATGACTTCTGACAAAGGGGATTTTTTATTTCCCCCAAGCTGAACCACTAGAACTTTCTGTAAGGCTGCCAAAGAACCAACGCCTACTTAAATAAACTCTGACCTTTACTTCTGCAAATCTAAGAGGTTCCATACACAAATTGGATGTACAACTGGATAACACCATTATTTCCAGACCTATCTGTCAAAGCTAGATCTTCTCATTTTCAGACAAATTCAGGCTCAGGGAAGTGTTAATGTCTGTGTGAACACTGAAGGACCACGAGCCATCTAGGGCGAGGACAGAGCTCAGAAGAAAAAAAAGAAAAAGAAAAAAAAGAAAAAAACCTGAAAAAGCGAAGCCCCAGAACTGTAAGGACATTGTGAAACGTGGCTGTTTGCACACGTCTGCTGGGGCAGCTGGAGGAAGGGACAGGCTGGGAAGAGCTCGTTCTGAGACAAAGGCTGCTCTCTTTATCCACACAATGAAGACTCATTTTTCTAGAACTCCATTAAAAAAAAAGCCAAAGATTAAAGTCAATTAATTCCTCATTCAGATAAAGAGGCTATTCATTTTTCAGAAGAAATGCAGAGCTCACTCCAAGAACAAGCTATTCTGGACTACATCTCCAGCAAACACGCTCTCTTTTAAATGTAATAATTGATGCAAAAGCAAGAATTTTGCAGAAGTTATGGGGCGACAGCCCTCCGCAAACCCTTCAGGGAGATGTCTGCCACAACCTTCAGCCTTTCAGCGAGATGGAACCAAGACCAAAAGTCAGCAGAACGTTAGCATGCTGCAGAGCAGCGCCTGTGGGACTGCTGCTCCTGGAGATGTGGAAGAGAACACCAGCCCAAAAGTACACGGGTACAGCCACTGCCCAGTGCTCAAGGAGTAAACCCCGAGAGTTCATACTGATTAATGATACGTTCAATTGTTTTGCTGCAGTCTGACTGCTGTGTGGAAAACTGCCACTGCTCAGCAGTCTGCACAGGTGCTACAAGGCTGCAAGAGGCTTACATTATTTTTAATCAAGCTAAAAATTGTTAAGGATTGGTTAATCAACGGTTAAAAGTCAGGCACTACTGCCTTTCGATACTAATAAAAGCTTCTTTCCTGTAGAGCCATGCAATGAAATACTCTTCAGAAGAGTAAAAAACATACTCGCCCAATTAATTTTCTGAAATCTCATTAAAAAATTTAGCCTGACGAAGTCATACAGTTCTGACCCGAATTTTAATTATCTTTACGCTGGATATAAGTTTTTTTTCTGATATTTGCAATGCATCATTAATTTTAAAGCAACTGTTTCCTGGCTTCTAAAGTGCATACTTCATCTGAATGACATTTACCGTAAACTAATTTCACCTTTAAAAGACATCTGTGGTAGGAGATAGAGAAGCTTTAGCCCCTACAGCTGAACACGTATACATTATAGGCAATGATTTACTATCAGCATCAGCGTTTCAGAGCCTCTTTACGACGTCCCAAATTGTACACCCATCTCCACTCAGGAACGCTTACCTGAAAAGAACTTCGTATACTTTGAGGTTGCAATTCCAGTGTGAATTTATGAGAACACTTTAGAGCACACTGATTAAAAAAAGAACTTCTAAGCTCACGAGAGATGAGGAAACTTTTAAAATATGGATTATCCTTCAAGCGGGCAGTCAAGTAATTACTGAAGAATACATCAGGTTTTGCATTTCGTGGCTTCAAAACCAGACTACACTACAGCAGGAGGTATCCTTCACCTGAAATCTTACCCACAAGTTTAAGTTTGCTGAAGAACCTGGCTTGAATTTCCAAGTTTCACCATCTCTATGAACAGCTATTTGTAGTAGTTCACGACAAGGAAAGAGAAATTCATAGGAATGTGGAAATAAGCAAAGCAATTTGGAAAAACCAAAGAGCCTCTGCTGCGGGATGGCACGTGACAGGCCATCTCATGCCATCAGCAAAGAGGGGCCTGCCCTGTGAGCGTGACAACTTGTGTTCGTTTCTAAACCACACTTACTGCATCTTTTAAAACAAACAAAACCAAAAACAAAATCTAAGCAAGTCTCCCTACAGTCCTAATCCTTCTCCAGACAGACAATTTACTGCGAGAGTCCCACCACCACAACCTGCTCACAGCCTTCGGGGAGGTTTCACTGCATGGTGACCACGCGGCGAAATGAGCCCACTCAGCATCAGCACAACAGCAGCACGCAGATTACTAGCTACTAATTACATTTAGCTATGTCATTACAAATTCTAACATGTGCTCCAAGATGCCATGAACATATCTGCTACACAGGAACACTTCCTAATCTTGTTCATGAAATAATTACAGGGGCTCTATCCTGCCAAATGAGGCAGTAATTAACCCTAATTGCTCAAAATGCAACTGGCTAATTCTAGGAGATTAATCAAGGGGATTCAATTATTATTAAGTGACTTAATATGACAAATTGCTACATTAGGAGAGGGGGGCTTTGCTCCATACGATGTATTTTCCAAGCAGTGCTCCATAAGATACATTCACTGCCATGCTGTACATGCAGGCAACTCACCGTTGCAAACCCTACGCTGGGCGTAGGCACAGCTTTCTGAACAGCCCTTCCTGGTCCCAGGAGCCACAAGCACTGCTGGCTGCACGGCTGGAGCGCCCAAGCAGCACCAATGTGCCCTCCTCAGGGTGGCCCTACACCACAGCTCCAATGCTCTTCTTTCTAACAGCTTCTGCTTTCTAATTCCTCTGCTCTAAAAAAAACCTTTGCGGTCTAAAAAACCGCAGAAAATACAGATCTCCTGATCCCATGAAAAGTCTCACTGCTGGATACAGGTCGGGGCTCTCTGCCCCAGTGCTGCAGGGAAGGAGGGAAGAGAAGGGGAACCACTGCTGGGCAGGATGGGAACAGAATCCACCCAACACATCGGGGTAGAAACCTCCTAGAAACTCTCTGAATACGGAGTCAGAGCCTTCACACGGAATGAACTTTGTCTGGTATTTTGTAACTGCCTCTTCAGCATTTACTGTCAAAGTATGCAAGGAAATAAAATATTATTTGTTTACATTCAAACAAACGCTTTTCTTTGGCCTTTTCTTTAAAGAATCAAAGAGGAGAGAAAGCCAACGCAATGCACGTATTTACAGGCTGTTTTAAAAATACGTGCACTAAGCAAAATTTAAGGTGCTTCCTTTTTCTCTTATCATCATCAAAAACTGGATTCAGGAAGCTGGCTGGCTGGCAGTATCCCAAACTGGATATACCTGGGCTATAAACAGAGGAGAAGGGGAAAAGAGCTGCAGTGCTCAGAACTGCAGAGGTCTTTGTGGAAAGAAGGGCAGAGAAGGGAAGGTGAGGGCTGGCTGTGCTCACCTGCGGGTCGTGCTGGAAGTCCTGGCCTGGCAGCTTGCAGAGCGCGCTGGTCTGGTCCCCCAGGTGCTGCGGGTGCTCGTGCTGCCCCTCCATGCCCACATGCCAAGCGCTGCCGGACCTGCGGGCTGTGAGCAGAGAGAGCCATCAGCACGCACTTCGTGGGAACATGCAGTGGGACACCATCCGTCCCCTGCCTCCCTCCTCTAACGCGCGTAATTCCCCAAACCAGAGCAAAGCAGAGCCAACTGCCCCTGAGCAGCAGCTGCCAGGTGAAGACAAACCCGAGTGCAAGCATGTCTGCACGCAAGTGGAGGGAGCGGAGCAACAGGGCGAGCTGTGCCAGTGCTCCGGAGGGTGCAGGGCAAGAACACCTGTATCACAAATACTATGGGTGTAACTTCATAGTAAGAAATACAGCAGTTTATTATTCTCTCTCTGGTACACTACAAAAGACTTAAGTATGAAATCTAACAGCAGTGAGTGTCACTTCTGCGGACACCTTTGCTAGGCATCAGGAACTCACAGAGGACTGCAGCGTGCCAGCTTCCAGCCGGTTCTGAAGCACCACAGCAGTCCTTGCAAACCAGCAGAGCAAGCTACAAGCCAGCAGAGCATTCCGTATGCTGGAGCACAGTGGTACCCAGCCCTGGAAAATTTCCAAACAGACGCACACTGCTTGCTTCTGAAGCATTTAAAGCTCTTTGAAAATCTGAGGCATGCGCAATCAATGAGGCATGCACAGGGCAAGGAGAAGGCACGCGTTTCCCTACATCACGTCTGCTAAGTTCTGGTTTAGGGTCTGCATCTTCTAATGACCTGCAATACCTTATATCTTACGTTCAACATGAATCCAACTCTCTGTGTGTTCTTCCAGAGATGGTAATATGTAGTTCAAACACAGAGAATGCCCAAAACTTCCCTTGTGATTCTTATGCACTTGGTAAGCTGGGAATCATAGTTACTATCTATTTTGTTATGGACTCAACAGAGAGATGTGGGAGCTGACACACCTCAATTCATTTGGAAGAGCAAAACAATGCCCAGGTGCTACTCAGAGCCGGACAGTGCTCGAGCAAAAGTGCATGCTCCACAAACCCACATCTGAAAGCGTGAGAAGGCCACTGCTGAGGACATAAAGGGCACTGCTGAGGACGTGGGAACTGGAGCGCTCCGCTCTGCATTACAGCCACAATACCCAGCAAAGGGCCACAGCACGAGAGAAAAGAATCCCACAAAATCATGAGGAGGAGAACTTAAAGTAAGCTCACCAGCAGTGAGGAGGGATCTCAGCAAAAAAGCAGATTCACCAGCTTCACTCTGACATCACCCTTCGTACCTCATGGAGACCAACCCAGCAACCTCTCCATTTTAAGCACGAAGATCTCATTTGTGGAGTTCAGAGTCACAACACAAACTGAAATGTAGCCTCACTCATGCTGCGGACAGCACAGCAGAGAGTGTGAAATCCAGCACCTGTAACACAAACCCCCCAGCACAGCATCCTGCACCTCCAACAGAGCAAGTTATTCCTCAGCAAGACAACACTGCATGTATTTTGAGCTGTATTATAAAAGAAGGTAAACGCCTCCAGGTAACAGGAAGAGACAAGCGCTTGGATGGGAGGTTCAAGAAGAATGCCATAACCAGCCCCAGTGCAGCTGCAGGTTTTGGTGCCACGTGGCACTATGTGACCTCAATGGGCAGCACTGCTTCCAGAGAACAAAACCTTCCGTGTCACCCAACCCAAGCCTGCCCTGGGACACAGCCTGGCTGCGCTCTCCATTACGCAGGGGCACTTTCAGCATGCACTGCACTGCTCCTGCAGCGATGTCCGGGCTGGGACCCGGCCCTGGGAGCAATGCCAGCCCAGAAATGCACTCCCCACATACACAGCACATGCACAGTAACCACACTGATGTCCTTTCCAATAGGATGCTGTAGATTTTTTGTGTGATTAAGGAACGTTATTCCTAGCTAAATATTCATCATCCACACACGTTCTAGGGGAGATCCATTTTAGAGCTGCATTGCTGCTGTCCCTAGCACTGACAAGGCAACATTCAGTGGCAGCCCCAGCATTTTCAGAACTTTGTTTCAAGAGTTTTGGCAAGTATTCACTCAGCGAGAGCACAACCTGATCTCATTAGTGTATTAATAGTGCACGCCTGGCATCTGAGCAAAGACTAATTCTTAATTTAAAATGCAAAGGTATTTTAAATATTTGGGGGGTGGGGTGAATGGGGAGAGAGAAAATACGATGCAGAAGAATTTCTGCAGCAAGCCAGGCTCAGCTCTTCTCACAGTTGTCAGCCGTGCTTGAGGTAGCCGTGCTGGACCCTTCCAGCCGCAGCTCCTCGTGGGCTGCAGCAAACAGACACACACACGGCCGCAGGGACAGCTGCTGCACGAGCTGCCCTCAGGGAAAAGCACTTCTCCAAGTCAGTACTCTGCAGCTCTGCTGGAAGCAGGCTGGCCACTATTAGCACAGAGAAGTTCGATTTTGATTTCCCTTTAGTTTCAGGTATCCAACGATTTTTTAGCAGCAAAGGTGAATATTTAAAAATGAAAAATGTGTCTCAATATCAATATCGATATTAAACTGCCCTATGAAACTGCTACCTTGTGTTACACTGCCAGAACTATCTTAATTACTTTATTATTTGTTATTTTAAGAAAGGCCGTTCCCTTAAAGGCAGAATGCAACACGCAGCTCTTTCTCATCTGAGGCCACAGGCAGAGAATGCTGCAGTGCACCTGGAGCTCAGGCAGCTGCCCTTCACACCACACCCATCTCTAAAGGGATTCAGGAATTTGCAGCCTACAATCCAAAAGGCGCGTCCACGCAGTGCCAGAAGCATCTGCAGCCTCACACCGACCCAACACGGATCTGCGTCCTGCCTCAGGACGGGAACGGAGCTCAGAGAGCAGAGGTGGGCACTTCTGAATGTGAGAAACCACCACCCGATCCGACACACGTCCGGGGTGTTCCTGGGGAACCCAAACTTTCCGGCTGCCACAGGAAACTCCAGGCTGTGTCACTGCGAGGGCTGAGCCGAGGAAAGGCAACGAGCAGCTCAGGGCAGAGCAAATTCATCAGCTGGAGAGTCTGGGTTTGATCACTGTTTGTTTAAGGCACTGCAGCTGGAAGCAAAGGAAGCAGTAAGAACCAAATATCAGCTCTGAAAAGAGATACACACAGCTCACATGACAGCGGCCCGCTGACACCTACGGGACAGCGTGTCCTCCCGAGCGGCAGCCCGGCTATTCTGGGCAGCTGGCAGCGCAGCGGAGGTGGCCGGGATCCTGGCGAGGTCGGCACCGCAGGGCCCTTTGTGACATCCAAAGAGGAACGCACGCTGCACAGCGCAATCCTACATAACACCGCTGGCTTTTGGAGAGCCGTGTCACATAACCTGTGCATTACGTTACCCCGTGGATTCCAACAATTAGCAAGACACATTTCCTTGCAACTCATATAAGTACTTGAATGAGATGCAGCACACCAGAAGCCACGGAGCTGGATGACTTCTCCAAGGAAGGCATGAGTCCCACCTGTGTGCGGTTACCAGCAGCCCCGTGTGATGGCTCAGCCAGGTGAAAGCATGCAACAACACTGCAACCCAGGCTGCTATCAGCTGGTGATGAGGTGTCCCTATTATTCTTTGAAAGGTTGGAAGGAGGTTAAAAAAGAAATAGCAAGATTTTAGCAGCCTCTTCTCTTGAGGAAAATAGTTGTTCATACCCTGGTTCTGGGTTTCATATGATCTGGTTTATTCCTTCAATGACAAGATCCTTACCAGGAGGTGGGAGCCTGCATCCTCCCTGCTAGGCGGAAGCAGCAATGCTTCCCTCTGCGCCAACACAACAGTACCAAAATCGGAGGGAACTCTCGTGAACACAAAACACACCAGAATTCCCTGTTGCTGAAATACTGGTACTGGCTGTACACTATATTGTGCACACAAAGGGGCAGTTCCTACGCTGCTGAATGTGCGGCCTGTGTCAATATTTGCAGAGATGTCAATGGTGGGGACAGTCTGTCTGCACCCGAAGCACTGGAAAAAACAGCTTCTGACAACAGTGGAAGGAAGAGAAAGGCTTCCAGCTGGACCAGCACCCAACTTGCAATAAACTCATCTTTGAGAAAACGTACCCGAGCTCACTGAGAGCTGCTTCGCTTCTCCCAACAGATCTGCGCCCTTCCTGGGATGTCCTGGGGCTGTGTGCACTTCCGACCTGCTCCAGCACCCTCCAGTATAACGACAGATGTACACAGCTATGTACGTATGTATGTGCTTTTCCACTCAGCTGCTCCCCTCTCCCAGGGAGAGCACCTCCCTCTCCCAGTCCCCACGCAGCTCTATTCGGGTACCCAGAGTAAAACACAACCAAACACGCGTCCTCGCATCGTCCCAGCAACCCACGGGCATTAAACCACAGCTCAGAGCAGCACGAGGCTGCTGCCCCGACCCCGCAGGGGCAGGAAGGCAGGGCCATGCTGC
This sequence comes from Pavo muticus, assembly GCA_016647715.1. Taxonomy (NCBI): domain Eukaryota; kingdom Metazoa; phylum Chordata; class Aves; order Galliformes; family Phasianidae; genus Pavo; species Pavo muticus. The sequence continues at coordinate 1,144,911 of JACDJE010000064.1, forward strand.
AGGGCAGGCTGGCTGTGGGCTCAGGGTCCCCAGGGGCAGAGCTTCAGGGTTTGCTGTCCCACCAGCACAGCCGCGCCAGCAGCGCTCCTCCTCTCCACTGCCCAATAACACTCTCTCTCCTGCCTGCTCATAAAATAAATCTGTCAGGATGCTGTATGAGATTACCTATATATTTAAATGATGATCTTGGCTCATGATTACATTATCACTGCGGTTCAGGGTACGTGCTGTGCCGAAGGCAGCCCAGTCCTGGGAGAGTATTATTTCCGAGTGACTTTTATTGTCCATTATCTTACACCATTTCTGTCACGGCTGTGATGTCTGGTAGGAATAGTTCACAACAGAAATATCTCAGTCGTTAGTATTCTCATTGCAATTTAGGCAGATCAACCTTTAAATCTCATCCATCATACTGAAGAGCTTTGGCAAAGCAAGCGCAGCCATGCACGCCGCCGTGCAGAACCTCATTACAGGCTGGGTTCAGCCGCCTGCCCCATCCCTTCTGCAGCGCCAGGTGACGCAGCCCTGCAAAGCCCCGCTTCTCACTCTCCCTTTTGCCTGGTGGGAGGGCACGACCCGCTCCTCGCGGCAGACTGCTTCTGTCTGGCGTGTGACAAACTCACTTGAACCCAACAATTAAACTTCTGACAGTGTTTCCAAAAGCAGGGAGTATTTACAGTAAATGCTTGACAATTTTTTTCCTCTCCGCTCATCTCTCTCAGTCACCTTATGATGACTGGAAATTACCATAAGCAAATAGCCGTCTAACATCCAAAAACCCCTTGTGGCAACGCGAAATACACACCTGCCAACACTGGAAAAAGGCCCCTATAAATACAAACGTTAAAGGAAAAAAACACGAGGATTGCCACTGAAATGCACGGGGCAGTGAAGCAGTACCGCATGGGGAGGACTTGGGAAGGACCTCCCCATGGACTGCTGCCGTCCTACCGCCTGTCCAGGCTGCGCTGAGCGAATCCAGGCAGACACTGCTGCACAAATGCTGATGCGTCATCAGCCAGGAGCATCAAAATCTTAGGCTCTGCGTTAAGAAGAAACCATATCCACGTACACACCAGCAAACCTAACAGCGTGAATACGGCACACCTGCAGAGCCCAGGAAAGCAGAAGCACCAACTTCCAACACGGAAGCACCAACGAACTCTTGAAAACAATACTAATATCACCCAGTTACACAACTTCATATTAGGTTCAGTAATGCCATCCATGACCAAAGGCTAATACACTATCTAATAAAATGTTATTCATTCTGAATGACATAAGCTCTGAAGGACAAACCATGGCAGGCAGAAATTGGCTTCCTCCATCTGTGGAACCAAGGAAGCTTCAAATGGCAGAGCCTGGATCTGGTGCTGCAAGTAACAAAGCATCAGTCACCAGACACATCTAATAATTGTGCTTCAAACCAAAACTGTCAATAGTCTTAAGTCCTAAGGACACCGCGCTGTGTTTTTTTTAATCAAAGTTCATGAGAATGACATTTAACAGAGGATGTTTTTGAAGCCTTTCAGAAGGTTATCTTCATCCAACTCATATGGATGGAAGTTACAAACGTTCCCACTACGGAAACGACCTCCAAGAACAAAAATACCAAAATACTCTTATACATTCACATATTCCTAATTTCAGAGGTAGTGCAGAAACCAAGGCACAGCCATCAGTGAGAACTGCACCTGTGGTTCCAAGCCCCTGAGGCCGAGGTGATGGAAGCATCCATCCCCTGCCTGCAGGGCAGCACTGCGCCTCCCGCACCGGGACGGTGCTTATCCCGACAGCGCTGCGTTAAGATTTCATGCTGACTTTTTGTTGAGATCCTAGTTTGCACAGCCTTAGCAGGCAGTAATGGGGTGCTGGCCTCCTGAACACCCCAAACCCACCGAGAATGCTGCAGCAAAATGGCTGAGAAGCCCTATAGCTTTTTCATGTCAGCAACTGATATTCATTAAACAAATGCTGAGACAGACACTGTAATTCAGTGTTCCATACCTAGAAGCAAAATGACATTAAGTCAACAAACTTCAAGCTACCCGGAGCTTATTCCCATTTGTGGCAACATTATCTTTTCAAGTACTCTCCAGTCTAGTTCAGGGACAAATCTATAGTGCAACTTGGAAGTATTCCCCGAGCAGTCCCTGCTTCAGTATTCCCCTTTTTCCAACTATACCATACACCTGAAGAGGGTACTTGAGCTGACAAGTCTGACAGAAGGGTTTTCACGCCGTTACCTTCATTAGCTCCCACCACCAAGCAGGCAGGCAGACCGGCTTACTTCCAGTTTTGGTTCCGCATCTCCCACATATCCATCCTGCCTCCCTTCACACACGGCTCCTCGATGCAGCAGCACCCACCCCAGCTGAGAGGGCTCTGAGGTGATGAGCTCTGCGTGCTGTCCTCTATGGCTCCAAACACACCAACAACCACTGAACAATTTCCTTCTCCCTTTTATTTGATCCTTGCTGCTGTTGTCACTATTTTCTTGCAAAACCTCTTCTTGTGGCACACAACACACAACAGGTTTAATGTGAGATTTTTGCTGTTAGGGCTATTTTTCTTTGGTTGTGTGCTGCTTTTCTTTAAACATGTTGTGAAATCACCTCCTTAGAACTTGGCCCCAAATCAGAAGATAGAATTGGTTTTAAAAGTCTTCTGAACACACTTTAACACTACTTAGCTCCATCCATTCATTGCTTTCATGAATGGATGGAGCTAACACAGGGCTCCCATGAAACCAATGCGAGGGGTACTCAGTGATTTATGGCTGAGTAAGGAATCACCGTGACAATGAGATAAATGCTCCTCTCCACCAGTCCTACTGCTTCCTTCCCTGCACAGAACTTCCTACTGTGCCACCACCCATACATATTTCTGTACACTCTTCCTACTGTAGGCAGATATATATCAAATGCATATTCACATACAAAATTGAGTATGGACAGCAGTCAGCCGCATTTGAAGTGAAAAACAGTTCCTCTGAAGGTAGGTAATACAGTAAACACTGACCAGCAAGAGCGGGCTGTATTTTTCTCCAGCCAGCACTCACATATGCATGCAATTCAGACAAGAAGCCAAGGCTCCTTAATTCATACTCTTCTATGTGCAATTCTGAGCCTCCCAAAAGCTTTGGGTTGCCCAAGAAGGCTGTGGATGCCCCATCCCTGGAGGCATTCAAGGCCAGGCTGGATGTGGCTCTGGGCAGCCTGGTCTGGCGGTTTGGCAACCCTGCACATAGCAGGGGACTGGAACTGGATGATCATTGTGGTCCTTTTCAACCCAGGCCATTCTATGATTCTATGATTCATTTTCACAGTCTTTGAAACAGCAGACAGACCTCGCAGGCCACTACTAGCATTAACGAAACACGCTGAAAACAAACACATACTCAATCTACCTGGAATTTTACCGTGTTGCTTACTAAGCATGCAACAGCATGTTTATCTTCTAACTTATAATGCAGTAGAGCTTTCAAGCTTGAAGCCAAATTATTTAAGAACATTTATGTTAACGTCCTCATAACTCATTCATTTCCGATGAAGGAAAGATTAAATATGAGCTGGAAATATATTCGTATCATATCTGTTCACTGCCAGACACTGCCACATCTCCCCACCTGCCTGCAGTAACCTCACGCATGGCCATGAGGGATGCTCTGCGCCGCGGCCCTTGCAGCCAGCACACCTGGCTCTCATGCAGGGCAAAGGAACCCGGGGGACGTTTTTTATATATGCACACCCAACTTCAAAACATCAGGATAACAGCTTGAAGTATTTACATTTCCCATAATCAAAAGTCACAGGAAATGATGCTGAAGACCACGCAGCACAGCCAATCTGAAGATGCATACGATTCAAATCCAAAGGCAACTTCAAAGCCACCTCGTAAAGCCTGCGTGCAGCAGACACAGCAGCCAGATGCTGCAGGAGCTTCCCGGCATCCGGACCTTGCAGGAGCAGCCAAACGGAAGCAGAAACTCTTCCCAGAGTAAAAAGGTTTAACATTTTTCTACTTGCAAAAACAGCCACATTAGAAACAGGTTTGGATCCTTCCTCCACTAAACACGGTAAGGACAACTGTATTAGCATCTATACTAGTAAAACAGTGTCTTTCCCTACACATTCCTGAGGATCTGGAACTGACAGCACGCGCTCTTCTATGCGTAACGCTGCTCTAGGCTCCATCTCCCCAGGGCACATCCGCCGCCTCTCCCGCAGACACAGCTCCTGGATCAGCGCTGCACATCGCGGCTGCGGGGCAGAACAAGAAGATCTGTTCTTCGGGAAGTCTGCACAGCTACTCTGACTCCTTATTTTGCTGACAGACAGGGTTAATGAAGTTCTTGCAGAGAACTCTCCCCTTCCTGGGCTAAATGCCCAAATTCTTTCAGGATTCACAAGACTGTCTATTTAAATTGGGTCCAATTTTTCTTGCTGCAGAGGCCTGCACAGAATGTTCTGACAAGAAGCTGGGAATCAACCTTTTGAGAAAATCGCAACTGAACGCACAAGCTCTGTGCAACACACAGAAACCACTCAGTGCCACATTCTGACTCTGTTATGTTAATAAGCGCCGATGCTGGAGCATGAGCCCAGCAGTACCAGCGGACCATTTAAACCCACAAGCACGTAAGCACAGGTAAACACAAACCTGTCCTCCACGTGCTTCCATCACATGCTTTGCCACGATCTCCTCCTTTCCCCACCTTGCACCTGCAGCTGTTTCTCATGAGCGGTGGATGGGAACCAGGAGGGCCGGGGCTTTTCCCAATGCCAGGAAGCCTTCTGCCCAAAGCCACGAGAAACAGAGCTGCTGCCCAGGCACAACCCTCTGTACTTCCCAGAGCACAAGTACCAGCCTGTGTAAGGCATTCGCCTTACAAGAGGATCCATTATGCAGTCATACCGTCAGGTCTTCCTATAATATAAACACATCCAATGCCTTTATTACATCTTCTATACAAATTAAAATCACTCTGCCTGAAATTCTAGATTTAAGTTTTGTAAATTTTAAGGAATTTTAAGTGCATGCAGATATGCAGAGGGCCTTCAACAAGGCCGTGGCTCCCAGCAGCAGCCCTGGCCACATCCTGCTCTGCAGCTCTTCCCAACAGGAGAGAGGGGACTGAAGCTCCTGCCCATGGACAACAGCTCCCGGCTGCCCACAGCTCAGAACTGCTGCTCGTGGCTCACAGACCGAGTTACAGCAACTCTACTGCTCTGTCTTTAACCCAGTTTTGTTTTGTTGTAGAACCAAACAGAAAACAACACATTACATACACGGTTTTCAAACCACAAAGTTATTTCAGACACGTTACACAAGAGTCAGAATTTCAGTGCGCAGCCTGAGCTCTAATTCCAGCTAGCCTTAGACATGGCAGCTCAGAAAAGCTGGTCTTCTCACTGCTTCTAAACCATAATGGAGTTTCTAATTAACTTGATTAACCCACCCTGCTTACTCCTCAAACACAGCCTCACGAACAAGTGATTTTTCAGCCCTGCAACATAGTGCTTGCAAGAGGACTTTATAAATCAATGGAGCTGAACTGAGGTTAAACAAATGCATTTGCAGCCAGCACAGTGCTCACGTAGGAGGGATGACACACCTGACACTTCAGGAAGAGGAAGTATTCTGAGAGGCCTTTTTTTTTTTTTTTGCTTCCAGAGGGTGTCAGAAGTCAGAGCCACAGGTGAGCAGACCCAGACCACCTCAGATCAAACCAAGGCACAGGGGAGCAGATGTGAAGTCCCAGCACAGGGAACACAGCGGAGAGGAGGCAGAGGCAGGGCCGTGCCACTCCGCTTTGGAGGTCAAACAACCTCTACTGCACAGGAGGCAATGAGGAGCTTGCTCTGCCACAGCACGGAGTGACTCACCCCTTCAAGAGTTTGCAATCTAGCCCAAATGCTGCTGGCAAAGTGAAGCTGCCCTATGAGGAAGAGAGCGGCCACGTGCGCTCAGCAGAGCACTCAGCCTCAGACCCGAGAGCAGCAGCAGTCTGCTCTGCAGAACAGCGTGAAGGGAAAGCCATGGGCAAAGGCAACTGAGTCTGGAGCAGAATGAATGCCACGGACTGGATGCACAAACAAAAGCTACCCGAGCTGTGCCTGCTGCTGGATGACTTCAGAGTAAATAGAAATCTCAATATGGTTCTATATAACAAATTGGAGACAGTCTCCAAAGGGAAAACATATTCCCACATCATCTAGCTGCTATTATCAAACTCATTAGCGCTACCTGTGCCAGCAATAAAAGGAACAAGCTGGCACTCAGCTGTCCCCAGCCTCAGATGAACACAAGGAAAGACAACAGGCAACCGTGCCAAAGCCTGATGAGACCAACGATCCATGGCCCATTTTGAACCTTGCTTCCTACAAACACACAGCTCGCACAGACACACACATGCCAACCCAGGCCTGCCTTCCTCACGCACCTTCCAGCTACCCCACCTCCCCACAGCCCAGCCCCAGGGATGCCCCTGAGACCCCACACCCCAGCCATAAACACCTTCCTATTCTGAAAATAAAGTTCTGTTTCCTTCATTACCCTTTCTTTTTTAACCCATAAGCAAAAAGAGTATTATGGGCATTAATGGAGGAAAAAGAAAAGGCTGAAAGGGAATGCCATGGTGATGTGCTCACAAAACACAACCAACTCCAGAAAGAAACACCTGGCCAAATCTTTGAAAAAAACACTGTTATACCCAAAGTGCTACAGGTCTGCTTGTACAAGAGAACACATCATGGTTTACCTCTGGGAAGAAAGAAAAGCACAACCAGACGACAGGTTCCTGAGGGGATTCATTAGATCCTTGCAGAGCCATCACAGACACTGAAACCTGCTTCTGTAGCAGAAGACTCATCTTACAAATACAGAACAGAAAAGCATGAAAGAAAACCCAGCAGACTGCATGTCATTTACAAAGGTAGCAGGAGGAGGAGAGCTCCGCATGACACTGCTCAGCCTCTCCAGCCCACCAACCCACCGCCTTCCAGAAATCTGCCACCATTCTACTTAGTCGAGAGCTTGGCTGCAGCACAAGCCATCAGGGATGTCCCCAGAAGGGTTTCCAAGCCATCAGCGATCTCCATGACAGCACACCCCTCTGCCCCAGCACTCTGCAGGGCCAGCTCTCAGCAGGACGTGCCCCAGGGACACTGCAGTGCAAGGACATTGCCTTACTGTCACAGGCCACCAAAACCCCATCGACTTGAACAGATTTCCACTTTGAAACCGACAGCTAAAGAGAGAAGAGGCAGAGGTCAGCGCCCATCTCATGGGGCCAAGGCCTCCCCCGGAGAGCTGTGCGCTGCCAGGCACGGCGATGTTTGACTTACAGTCATCAGTTACAGCAGTGGCCAACCGAAAATACCTAAGCACTGTTTGCAGCAGTTTTGGCTTAAGTAGCTGCCATGTGATTAACAGTGTGTTCTTCAGAGAGGGCTGCGGCAAGTTTCCCCCGCTCCCTCCATTAGCAATGAAGCACAAAAGCTAAAATAAGTCATCGCAGCCACTTTAAAGTACAAACCAGGAAGAGTAAAAGAAATCCCAATAAATAGGTCACACTGTAAGTTATTGCATTCCGCAGCACACAAAGAACCAAGAGCAAACACAGGTAAAGAACTGTACCCAGCACTGTTTACCCTTTGGACGGTGAAGTTCTTATGCCTGACATAACGTTATAAATTGAGTAATTGACCTGTAAGGAAGTAAGGAGCTCAGGAGAGTTAAAAATTACCCCATAAATACCATAAAGATTAACAGATTTGTAATACCCACCCAAGAAGCACTTACTCTAAGTAGAATGATTATGAAAACACAGCAAGAATATTTACTACATAGCACCGACTCCAGTATATACAGACTGCCACGAAAGGCAGCACTGGTTCTTAATATAGTGACAGCTGAAAGTCACCACTTGGATTTCCCGACTGACTAAAGGGTAACACACAGCCGCACACGGCTCTGACTTACGTGGCTGCTCTGAAACAGACCCGCATGCTCCGGAGGGCCTTTCCAACACTCTGCCGTTGTTGTTGCTCTAGTTTAACATTTTTAAGATTCACATTTTGAGCAGCTGTTCGATAGAAGATCTAATTAAATACTGACAGCACAGGAGGATGAAAACAGAAGTATCATGAAGGAAAAAGGGATTTCTGGTGCCCACATTTGCTAATATCTATTTCAGTCCAAGTTCCTCCCCTTGGGGGAAAAGGAACGCTGCAATACCGATGGCTTTTTCCTCCCTGCAGTAACAGCCAAAGACCCCAGAAACCACCGGAAGGTCTCCACAATAGCACTGACACCCACAGCCTTTCTATGTGGGAAATACAAAACATCCCAACAAGGAGAAAACCGCTGCTTTTCGGGATAGCAGAGAATTGTCCACGGGGGAAGGACACAACTGAGACTACACCTGAAGTTCCTCACAGGAGTGGTGCTGAGTTCACTGTGAAGCGGCGATTGTCCGCCTGCAGGCCAGCACTCCTCAGCTGCTGCTGCACCACCTACAGCAACACTAACTTTCAGCCAGGCAGCTAACACCACCAGGTTAAGGAAGAAGTACTCTCCGAAGTCACGGAGAACATGGAGGGCAGCAGAGAACCAGGAACATGCGTTCCCCACCACTGAGGCCCTCCCCACGTGCACAGCACTCACAGAGCATCTGCACCGCACAGCACCCGCTCCTCGGTCAGTTGGGCTCAGGGCTCTGCCCACCCCACAGGGCATTCCCCGCTGCCCTGAACAGAGCAGCGCTGAGCCCCACACGGCCCACATGGAGCCCATGGCTGAGGGCCACGTCAGCCACTGCAGGAGCACAGCAAGTGCTGTGGGGTCGTGGTCCACTGCCAGCAGTCCAGAAACGAAAACAAACCGATGGAGAAAGAACAGTCATAAAGGGAAAAGCCGTACAGCAGCAGCCACCGCTTTCACAGTTAAGAAAATAAGAAAATAAAAGTGCAATCTCACCATCTCCTGCCTTTCGTCTGGGCTGTGCCGTAACGCCCACAGCACCCTGTAGCTGTCACAGCATACACAGAAATACGGCAGGACGCCCAACTACCCCAAGGTCTGGTTCCAACACAGAGCTGCACAGCTCTGTGCACAAACTCCATTTCCAGAACAGCGCTGTGGGGTCCCCACTTCCCCAGCGCGGCCCTCAGCAGGCAGCCGTGGCTCCAGCAGATGTGGAGGGGCCCTCCATGCCGGGGCCCGAACTGCGCTAACAACAGGGATCTGCTGCACGTCCTCCAGCTTCCAAACCGCTCCAATTCTGTCATGCAAACAACACAAGAACAGGACTGCCAATACCACTGTTATTCTAATGAAACGCTGCAGAACCCAAAGAGGTCTTTGCAAAGTACCCTCAGGTCACCGGAGGAAAAACAAATAAGCAAACAACCAAACAGGCCGTCACCTCCAAGTCTGTGCAGGAGCACTGCTGTGGGTGAGGACTCTGCTGCCCCAACCGAGGAGGGGAAGCTTTTAAATCAGTACCTACGTCCTGCAATTCTATTTTTTTTTTTTCCCCTTAAAAAGAGACATAATAAATAACGCATTCTGACTTCTAAACAAGCATTTGTGAGGTTTCAAGAATGCTACGGAATGCAAAATTCCTCGAGTCTCTTTCACTTACACCATTTGGTTTTGGAGAGATACAGTCTGCCGTTGGTTCACTTAAACATGTAACAGGAAACTGGGATCTGAGCTCCAGGTAGTGTTACGTTACCGCCGGGTCTGGAAGGAAACCTTTTTAGAAGTAAGAAGCAAAGGGGAAGGATTTCTTCTCTCCATCTGCGGCAGACAGCTGCTCACTGCCTGGAATCTGTGGTAGCAGACAGTCAGAGCAGCACCACGCTGAAGTAAACACTGCAGAAATCTAATTTCTTTAATTGCACTGACAGTGTAGAAGTACTCTCAATATGATAGTTGCCATGTGATACATCGAGTCATCTGATTAAATGCTGGAAGCTAAACAGGCAGTTGTCATCCATTTCATTTAAAAGTATATTTTGTTGAAATACTTTAAATATTCTGAAAACTTAAAACAAAACGAAAACTGTCAGGACAACTCAAGAGAGCTGTGCGTGTACAGCCACGCGCTGCACGGCCAGGTGTCTGAATGCTCAGCACAGGTTAGAACTTGAAGTAACCTCCATCCAAGCCAATATGCATACAAGAAATAAGCCAAGATAGAAACAGCCCGATCGGGCCATAAAAAGCTTTGACAGTTTTACAGACTACCGTGTTGGAACCACCATTAAAAGCAACTCCCCACAGCTTTCTGCCTTCACACAACCACCATCCCATGTCGCAGGGCCTCCCCGGCCCCACAAACCTCCCCCACACCTGCCCGGCATTTTTAAACAAGGGCTTAAGGTCTGTGCAATTCACTCTGCAGCATCTGTGACCTGCAAGGAGGAAAAAAAACAGCATGCTTTTAAAAAGCAATTTAAAATGTAGATGTTGCATTTTGTAGATTCTGCTGCCCAAACCAAACAGCAGTGGGGATACCGCCACTTCCCGAGGGAATCTACTGCCACTGTTGGTGGAAGAGCTTTATAATCACTGTCCATTTTTTTATGGACCATGCCATACCTGCCATAGCACTGCTAAAGCAGACAGCAAACCCTGAGCAGGATGCACTAAGCCACACACCTGGTATAGGGATGGCCTCCCCAGGCTCAGCTGAGCACAGCGAGGGGCAGGGGCTGCCTGCTGCCCCAGCTGCACACTCTCAGCACTCCTTTGTGAAGCCATCCCACCTGAGTCTGCTCCCCCCCTGCGGAGAGCCATGGGAAGCAGAAACTGCCCCTGCAGCAGTTTCTCTTCCCCAGCAGCCTCATGAAGTGGTTCCACAGAATCCAACTCTTTGCCTTCTTGGTTTCACAGCAGCTCATCTCATGGAACCAGTTCAGCACTCGGTCGCTCCCTGTGATGTCGAGTCACGCTATCTCTGTTATCCTCAGTTTTAAGCTGACCCACACTTACTGTCCCAGGCACTGACAACACATGCATAAACCGTGCCAAGTGCTTCCATGTGTGCTGCAAGCTTCCCAACAGAGCCAGTGAGTGCAGCAAGCACACCAGCACCAACAGGGGTTGCTACAGAAGAAACTTTTCAGGGCCTCTGTCTTCCAAAGCTTTTAGCCTTTCTCATTCACCCTCAGCCTCCCTGTGCCTTTATACAGGGGAAGGCCATTCTGTCCGGCACTGAGCATCACCCGGTCACACCAAACACCCTCTGGCCCCAGCACATCAGCACCCCTCAGTAAGTGCTATCAATGCAATCGAGAGCCCTACTTCAGCTGCACAGATGTTCTGTGTTTGCATTCCATATGGTAATAACGCCGCTGCAGTGTGCGCTCAGACTGGAGACAAAGGCTGGCATTCCCTACAGACCAGCACAGCGCCCAGACAGGTGTGTGCTCCATCAGCTGCTCCCACACAAGGAGGAACGGACTATTTCAGTAACTTCATGAGACAAACGCAGGAATGTGTCACAGGTAAAATGCCCATTCCTGACTTCTTGAACCAGAATTCTGTGCCCACACCCTACACAGCATCCCACCCACCTTCCATCTCAATGTGCTGAATTTTAATGATACTGAAGAAGTTACATAGTAAAGATCAGCCCAGCTTTCCAAATGAAGCTCCTGGCTTGTTTGGGTGTTTTTTTTTTTTTCATTAACTGGA
>JACDJE010000064.1:1167684-1327684 GCA_016647715.1 Pavo muticus
GAAAAGAAAAGAAAAGAAAAGAAAAGAAAAGAAAAGAAAAGAAAAGAAAAGAAAAGAAAAGAAAAGAAAAGAAAAGAAAAGAAAAGAAAAGAAAAAAGAAAGGCAACTGACTCCAGATTGCGCAGCTCCGGTTTTAACAGGCCCAGGCCCTTCCCCTACTTCCCTGACATTCCTCCTCGTGACCCTTCCACGAGTTTTGGGTGAGTTCTGTAGGAATGCAGTGCTCTCAGCTCCGCGCTCCGCCGCTGCTCAGCTGCTGGCAGGGCTCGGCGGCTCTGTGCCAGATGTTAGGAGTGTGGCCCTGCCAGGAGCTGTGCGTGCACCTTCCCGTTCACAGCCCTGCACAAAGGGGAAATTTGCTGAAGAATCTGATACGGGTAATGCTTTTCTTTTGTGAGTTGTTCTTCACTTCTGAGGTCTGCTCCCAGCACTGGTGCTATAGAATTTCACAGCTAGAGAAAGCAGGATGCAGTCTGCCATGGGCTGCAGCAGGAGCAGGGCAGGCTCAGGACTTTTGGGTCCCACTCACGAGTCAGGGCTCAAATGGCACCCAGTGTTGTGCAAAAAAAAAAAACACAGAACAAAGGCAGATTCCTGCCCAGAAAAGGCTTCAAAGTGCGTGTTACATTTCTGACTGACAATATGGATACGAGACATAAGAATGCAAATGAAAAATGAGGCAGTGCTGGTCAGCGTAACAGTTGAGGTTCATACAACGGCAACAGCTTTTCTTCCATCTTTCCGTCACCCTTTTGTGCCCCCCTCTGCCTTATCAGCAGCGATGGCGATGCCCACACCAAGAAGCACAGCCCCGACCCAGGTCTGGGAAAGTGTGGCAATAAATCGCCGCACACAGAATGGCAGCACTTCAGCTTTACAACTTTACAACAGCAACCTTCTGTCCTACACAGTGCATGCTTACATCAGATCTGAACAGTCACAGTCAGCCAACCTCCAGTTGGCTCCAGTGCCTCCTCCAGTTCTGCTGCTTTTCACAGTTTTGTATTAAATTATAAATTCTGTGAGACCATCTCGAAGTTTAAATTTAATGCCATTTTACGATCCCAGGAAACAAATGACAGATTTAACCTTTAAAATAATACTACGAAAAGAAATTAAAATAATGGCATTGCACAGCTCTTAATGGTCAGGTGTTTTTTGTCCTCCCTGTGAAAGGTGCCACAGAAATGCAGAGCATTATGTTTATTTATTAATAATTCCACAAAGAAATTTTCATGACCACCACTGGGGACGGTCTGACAGGTGACACGGGCGACCTCCTGCCAGGAGTGACATCTCTCCCCTACAATTTACATTCTCTAAATGATTTGTGATCATATTACTTACAGCACAGAATAGCTTCTCCCCCTGCTATTCACTCACGGCACCACATTCATCTGTTTGTTCCACAGAACCATAAAAATAATAATATGGAAAATTGGTGCCTTGGCTTCCAGGGTATTCCAAGATGGAAACAGCACGCCGGCCAGGAGATCGATTCCTGCTCTCGTTTTCTCAGGCACTGGGATTTGCATCTGGGGGAGATGCGGGTCATTGGCTTGAAAAGAGCATTCGGAGTTCACATTTTGATTGCACAACCAGACAAACAAGCAAAGTGTCCCAATTAGAGGAAGGAAATAATCAGCCTGCAGCTCGGTGGCACGGGGACTGAGAGGAGAGAGGGTTTGGAAGAGGCAGAGGACAGATCCCCGGCATCTTCCGGGTACTGGAGAGACAGCAACCACTGGTGGCACGGAAATAGTTAAGGGAATATATTAAAGGTGCAAAGGGTCTCCCGACCTCTGCCACTGTCAGTTCTGTCAATGGGTCTACAGATGCCAGTGGAATAATTACGGCCTATATTTAGATTATGGATGCGCCAGGCAGGGTGAAGGTTGAACATGAGGAATATGGTTGTTTGCAGTTCATTAGCGATGGGAGCAGCCCAGGGTGGGAGGAGGGCACTGAACTGGATTCATCCCACCTGGAGTGCTTGCGCTGAGCTGCATAATGTCAGGGAAAGAGACCTGACTATGTGTGGAAACAAAAGCAATAAACAGGCGTTGCTGTCACACCCAGCAAGCCAGGAAAGGAAGGAAGGAAGGAGAAGAGAAAGCAAGGCAAGGCTCCGTCTCTCAGCCACGTCGCTTCTGCATGGACAGATGCTGAGAAACGGGCCGGGTGGAACAGGCAGAAAGGCGGATGGGGTTGGTGGGGTGCCTGCATGCGGCTGTGCGAGCTGCCTCCAGCTGTGTGCTGGGCAATGCAAGTAGCACAGCCGTGGCTCACTGAAGGCTGATGGGATCCTTCTCACAGCCTCTGCTGGAGACTGTCAGTGATGGAGCAAACCTCAGGGAGCCAATACTGCAAATACCGCTCACGTTAGGAGATCATGAGTTTTCCTTTCACTAACTACAGGACATCGAAGCCAGAAGAAATGTGAGCCCCAAATGAATTAAAGCTCAAAGCGCCCCCTGGAGAGAATGCCATTGCCTATTTACGGAAGAGGAACCTACGTGCTCTGTGTTCTGCATTTTCCCCGCTCTTCTTGCAGTTCCTTTCTGATTTGGAAAGCAATCCTGACAGCCTGGAGCTGAAACTTTCCCAGGTTTAAACTTATTCACATTACTGATGCCATGGCATGAAGGTCTCATTGTTCTAATTCTTTATTCACATCATATTGTTTTGCTAAGGTCCTAGGTCTTTCTAAAAGAGCCAGGAAGCAAGACCCAGAGCTTTACCCAGAACTGCATAAAGGGCAATGGTCAGGAGCAGGAACCAAGCTACACTGCTCATATCTACTGTGTCTACTTGGCCCAACATATTTCCCTTATTTGAAATTTCCTTATGCATGCAGGTTTTGGTGGGGCAGAAGGAAGATCCCTTCTTGTCTGCTGGTCATGCCAGCAGGAAGCTCACACAGGACTCTCCCCTGCTATCCTCCTTTTGTAGACGAACAACTCAGAGGCACTGAAGTGGGAGATCATTCGCTGAGGGTCACAGAGCAGTGGTGGGCAGCAGGAGATGAGGCTCCAGAAGGTCAGATTTCCATTTTAAAACAGGAAGGAAAAAAAGACTGTGTGCAAATCAACAACTTCCAGCCCAAATCCAACGCATATTCTCTTCAAGGGAAGAGATGGAAATGGGTTTGTGGTGTCCAGCCTTGCGTATGGCCATGCCAACACTGCAGGTCCTCAGCTTCCAACCAGTTGTGGCAGCTCCGAGCAAACAGCGTCAGACGGAGGAGAGGTTGCAGTGAATGGAAAATGGAAAACAGATGCCATACCACTGCATTATTTCCTCAATGCTAGCTAAGAGCGACTGATGGTTTCCCATCACGCTGACTACACAGGCCCCAGTCAGATGGCTGGCAAAGTTTCTTTACTCCAAAACACTGGGGATAAAGAATTCAGAAGTTCTGAACAGCTGCTTTTCATGGATCATTTAGAATTTGTGATGCAAATATAAAAAATCCATGTTAAATGCCCTCAACTAATTGAGTGCAGTACAGAAAATACAAAAGAATAGATCGCTGACCTTGGTGAAAACAGCACAAAAGCCTTCATCTGCCCAGAGAGACCGAGAAGGGAACGGAGGAGTGCAAGAGAGCAGCAGCCTCCATCCCTCCCTCAGGCTCTGAGGGGTAACTGCAGGGCTGTCCTTCTGGGAACACAGAGCAGCCCCCAGTTCCCTTCCTTACAAAACACAGCAATGCAGAAAGAGGTGGGGGGCACCGGGATTCCACCACATCGCCAGCGTCAGCCCTGGCAATCCAGAGCAGAATCAGACGTGGGAGGAGCAGAGGGAGCAGTTACAGACACCATTTGCAGAAGATGGGGAGATGCTCTTGCACAGCTCAGCAGGCACAAGCAGAGAGCAGGAGGGCTGGGCTGGGGCAGCGGGGCGGGCAGGAAGCAGGGCTGCGGGCTGCAATGCTGATGCCCACAGACAGTGAGAGATGGAGAGGGCAATAGCGGCAAAACCGAAAGCAAAGGTTAACTGCGGCTTTCCAGGCTGACGTGGCAGAGCCATTCACCTTGGAAAAACAAGAGCGAGATCATGTGGCCTGGCTGTATATCACAAAGCCCTCGCATTTTTCCTTAGCTACGTGTGTGCTCCAAAGGTACTGACTGTGAAGCACCAGCTGCCTGGAGGAGGGGCCGTTAGTGCTGCGCACAGATAAGGTGTTGCCCTCCCAGGGCTCCCTGTATGGAAGAGAGCAGCAAGGTCCAGCAGCGAGTGAGTCTCCCCAGTTGTAGTTTTCTAAAATTGGAGTGTCACGTCCGCCGGCCGCGCATACCAGCCCTGCTCCTGTCAGCTGTTCCCCACTTCATCACCACGTTCCTTCGAGGAGAGCAGATCCCCGTGCTGCAGCTGCTGCTGCACCACCACACCTTGCCCAGGTTGCGTCTGTGAGCAGTGGCAACACAGCAACACGGGAAGCAATATGGGCCCATCTATTATTTATGCCAGCTGCTCCCCTTGGGCCTGAACAAGCAAGAAGCTCTCTTTCACATCTTATAATTGTTGGTCAGACTCCAAGAGAGACAAAGGGATGTTGTAAATGCAGTTTCATCTGAGCTTGGTAAAACACTCACTGAGGGCAGAGGCAGCAGATTTCCTTTGTGTGGGGAGGCAGGAGCTAGAGATCGTGTTTAAATTAATATCCACAAAGAAGGACTTTTCTCTCTGTGCTTCAATGGCACTCATCCCAATTTACCTTTTCTAGAGCAGTTCTCTGCCCTCACAGGGTTTGGGTGGCACTTCTGCAGCAGCAGCCCCAGCTCTGTGCCCTCCGAGCGGGTGCTGCTCAGGAAGCTCAGTGCTGACTCAGCCCGGGCGGCATCTCCGTCCTTGCTGTTGTGAGAAACCACAGGGCAGAATGTGCTGGTGCCCCTGGTTCAGATGTCGGACAGATGCAGGGCTTCCTTTGCAACAGGAAGGAAGCAGTGAGGCACTGCAGCAGTGCCACTGCTGTCAAAAGTAAGAGCAGGGACGTGCAAAGAGCCCGAGGATCCAGAGCACAGCAGGATGGCAGCCAGGTGTGTGCCAGGGCTGGGAGAGCACTGGAACGGAGCTCACACTGCACCACGATCAGTGAATGCCCAGACAGGGCCGGGCAGGCTGCCAGGACAACGGCGTTTGGAAAACCACAGTGCTCAGGTTTGGACAGGGCCGAGGAACCCATTCCAATTACTGTGCAGCATCTGGAGCTGCAGCCAACAAGAGAGCATACACCATTGGTGACACCCAGCGGGAACCAACACGGACGTCACAAAACTCTATCTTATACTCAGCACAACCCACATGGCTTTCATTATGTCCAAATTGTAAAAAAATATATATACACATTAAATAAAAACAGCAGAATTCTGTGAACGTGCGCTTGGCAGCCCGCATTCGGGATACAAACGTTTGCTGTGTGCTTTGAAGGGCTGCGATGTGCCGTCACAGCACGCCATGCTCTCAGATGCAATTTTGGCCAGCACGTCCTCAAAAAGCAAATAGACAAAAGCAAGTAACTAAATCACTGAGCGCTTCAACAGCTTGTGGGCTTGGGCAGCTCGGTGCCTGGGAACAAAACTGGTGTGGATCACAGACCTCAGCTCTGAATGCAAGCCTGGCTTCCTAAGGATGCAAACTTCTGCATCACACTGTCCATCTGCCACCCCGCCTCCTCCAGATCTCTTTCTTTAACTCACTGACCACCGAAAGAAGTGGTGAGAACACCACTGCTGAGCAGTGAGCTCAGCAGCAACGTAAGCAGCATTTACACCATAGAAGCATGCTGTGCTCATGAGATGTGTACAGAAGGAAGCAGCCTCTGAGAAGGGACTGTTTCATGAGGGGCTGACTTCAAAATGAGTCATTTAGTACAGAGCAGCGATTGTGACTTTGTTAAAAGCTCCAGAGTGGGCCTGCATCCCGGCTCCAGCGCCTGCCCAGCTCCCAGCACGGCTCCCAGCACCACGTCCCCAAGGACACCCCAGCCCTCACAGCTTCTCTGCTTCTGTAACAGCTTCAGGTACAGTGAGAGCAGTGCTCAGGCACCATGCAGCGCTGGCACCGAGCTGAGCACGCACGCTCCCATCAGGCAGAACCAAGGCTCTCCACAGCAGCTTTGTGAGGGCAGCAGCTCACCCCGCCGGGCAGTGGGCACCGATCAGGCAGCACTGCCACAGGACAGCCAGCGTGGGAGAAACAGGGCTGCTCCTGTGTGAGCTCCACAGCCTGTCACAGGACCAGCAAACGCAGATACAGAACGGATTGTCTGCTTGATATTTTAAGTGTGTGGACTTTGCGTGGCCACTTTAAAACTCTGCACCGAACTCCTTTCTTCTTTCCCTTCCCCCTGAAAACAGGTTTTGGGGATGGAAATTCTGATCTAAACCAAATCCCAGGAGCCCGACAATCCTTCTGCAGAACTTCCCTGAGAGCCTGGGATGTTGCCAGCTCTGTGCGCTGGAAAGGAAGGCTGCCAGGTCACAGGGCATGCCACAGATGGGATCTGCAGCCAATCAATTTAGGCCTGAAACGAGATTTACGGGAGTCTATCTGAAATCACGGAGAAAGGAAAAGATACGGGGAGGGACGAGACAGGAAACTGTGTGCTCAGATGGGACAAAGTGTCCAAAGTGGGGAGAGTATTCCTGCAAGTTTCCGTCTCTTTTTTAGGGATGGGGAAACTGATGTTTCCAGTAAAAAACAGCCTGCGAGCACAGCGAATAGCAGCAGAGGGAAGAACGCAGACATGCCAGTCCTACCACACAGCCTCACATCCACCCCACTCTCCTCCTCCTGCCCACACTGCCCTGCAAGGGAGGATGCTCTGATAGGCAGGAGCTCTCACTTCCCTGCTCATTTCGGGGACCTGCTGGTGGAGACGTGGCCTGCCCAGCAGACACGTCCTGCAGGGACGCCCCCCTCCAGCTGCACCCCAGGAACGGCCCCACCAACCACCTCCGCTGTTCATGTTGCTCCTCCTGTGCAGCACCTGGCCCTGCACTTGGTCCTCCCAAGCACTTGTCATTAGCTCTCTGCCCTCTCTTCCCCTCTTAAGAAAAGAAAGAAAACAAAACCGCTTCCCCGCGGGCTGCAGACAGGAGATGCAGGTGCAGGCTGCACAAAGCTAATGAGCTCAGACCCCGGCGCCCTGCACACTTGCATGCACAAGATGCCCAGCGCTTTGAAGAGCACAAATGAAAAGAGCAGGAGCACAAGTGCGTGCACCTGTAGGAGATGCGGGGCTCCTCCTGGCCCGTGGGCAGGCAGACAGACAGACAGACACGGTGTGCTCCAGAGTCCACACAGAGCTCTCTGCCGCTGGCAGAGCGAGGGACCACCACTGCCCTCCTGCCCCAGGCTCACACTGCCCTGAGGCTGTGCACCTCTCCCTATTGCAAGGAAACCCCCTGGGGGAGTGCTGGCAGTGGCATATCTGAATCACTCCGTTGGTCAGTGAGAAGGAAACACGTTCCCCAGCTTCAGCCAGTCCTGCCCAGATCAGTTCCCGGCTTTCCTGCTGGCACCTCGGGATCCTGCACTTGTTTTCCTTCTTTGCTTTGTGTGGGGCGGAAGGGGCGGAAGGGAGCTGCCTCCTCCCCTGCCAGCTGCCCACAGCCGCGTCAGCAACCAGAACCCGCAGCTCCCTCCCATCCTTGTCCAGTGCTGGGAGCCCCCGGGGATGGGCTTTGTTTTGCACAGCCCCCGTTTCTTTGAGGCACTCGGTCTCACGCAGGGCTGCAGGGCACCCACTGCTGGACTCAGCGCTGGGTGCAGAAGGCAGCACGGAACCGCCCGCCACGAACCCCCTGGGCATGGGGCTGCAGCTCCAGGCAGTGAGCCCGAGATCCTCCGATGGTTCCAGGCCCTCGGAACGGCGCTGCCACTGCTACTCCCGACTCTCAGCAGTGGGAGCACGGATGGTCCCGGCCCCTCCTCCCAGAAGCCTGGCTGGGGTTCCTCACATTTCTTCTTTGCAGAATGTACCGAGTCAATTTTTTCCCTGTTAAATCATCTGATTTTTTTGGCTTCCCTTCCAATAGGAATTCTTTCTTTCTTTTGCATTAATTTTGCCATGTTCCAGCGCTGACCCATGTTTATGAAACGGACTTATGAGCTGCAATGTTAACTAGCCTCAGTTTGCTGATTCAGCAGCAGAATAAATAGGTAATTACACCCCGCCATATGTGTCTCTAATTCCGAATAGATGGTGTCCAAAAGGCGCTGTGCATTACCAGCGGATGACTGGAGTTGGGACTGTAAAAATGAGTAAATTGGTCCCCAAGGCCAGAAAAGGCTCTGTCAAATCCCACTGTTTATATCATACTGAGTGGCTGACTTGTGGTTATTTTGTAATTTAATACTGCTAAATGTCAACGGGAAATCCTTTCAACTACAGTTTGATACCTAGTGACAGAAAATCATTCAAGACTTAGACAAAGCAGCCAGCTCAGAGAGGTGT
Organism: Pavo muticus; assembly: GCA_016647715.1. Taxonomy (NCBI): domain Eukaryota; kingdom Metazoa; phylum Chordata; class Aves; order Galliformes; family Phasianidae; genus Pavo; species Pavo muticus. The sequence continues at coordinate 1,176,149 of JACDJE010000064.1, forward strand.
GCCTTCTCCTTTCAATCTCTGCACATAGGGCACTCTGGCAGCAGCTGCCCAGCCCCATGGGGAGAGGTGAGCTGTGTCTTGCAGCCCTACAGCCCAAAGCCCTGCAGCCTTGCAGCTTTACAGCCCTGCAGCCCCAAAGCCCTACAGCAAGGAGAATGCAGCTCCATGTCGCAGGAAATCACACTGAGCTCGTGCCATGCCAGCATGTGACAGGGGGACGCTGACCACAGCCTGGTCCCCAAACAGGGAAGAGCTTTTCCTCTGTGCACAGTCCCAGAGCTCTGCTTGGGGCAGGCAGCAGCACCTGACATCCCTCTCTGTCTCCAGCACATCTCTCGTCTCAAGGGGCAGAGCAGAATAATTAGAGCTGGACAAAGCCTGTCTGCTGGATGGGGTAATTTACAAACACTCCCACTGCCCACATCGCTAAGCCAAAGAGAAAGCTTAATTAGAGGCATAGGAGAAATTCACCTGGGAGGGCATTAAGGCAGAGAAGTGTCCCTGCCCCACCTCCCCCAGCAGCACGGCCAGGCAGCAGGGTCCCACCCACAGCTTCGGGCTCATCCCAAACCTGTGTCCGACCCCACCGGCCCACAGCCCCACTCCTGTTGTGTGGGGCAGAGGCATCCAAATTTGCTCTGCAGGGCTGTGAGGAAGATGCCCACCATGCAGTAATCCTCCTGCAGCCGGCACTGGCTCCCACTGCTGCTACCTGCAGCCAAAGAGGCACAAGGGGAGTGTGGGCTGTCCTCGGCCACCACAGATTCCTGCTCATCTGATCTTCCCTTCCCCGCAGCCTGATTTGGCCCAGAACCCAAATTCCGCAGCACCCACTGTGCTGCATCCTTGGGCTGTGCTGTGCCCAAAGCTGCTGGGCTGCCTGTTGCACGCACACAGCCTCCTGCAAGAGGAGATAAGGCTGCTGGAACTGAGATATGGCATGTAGGGGGATTTCCTAGCTCATAGCACTATCTCAGATTTCTACTTCTGACATCAGCAGACAGAAAAATCCAGTTTGCACAACAGTCCCTGTACAGCAGGGCAGCCACTCCTATGCAGCAGAGCAGCCTGGCTCAGAAGCTCCCAAAGCCAAGTTAACCCCGAACCGCTTCCTGCCAGAGCTCCCCCCGGCCACATCCAGCCCAGGGCTGCAGGTGGGTGTGGGACGGGATGGCCCCTTAGCAGCTGAAGGTGCCCCAAACCACTGCTGGTGGTGAGGCCGTACCCCAGCTGCCATCTATCCTGCCCCACATCCCTGAGCCTCGTGCCAAGGGATACAGATCTGTGCCTGTGGGAAACACATACCTGAAAGGATGCTTGAGCACACGCCATGGCATGAATCCTTCCCACAGTGGGTCAGCAGCAGGTAGGTGCAGAGCTGGGAGCACGCTGGGACCACTGTGTTAACGAACACCTGGCGTGGAGTAACACGTCCGCCTCCAGCCCAGGGGGTGACAGGTGAGGAGGAACATACCCAGAGCTGTGGGGACAAACATGGCACGCGGCCACGCACTGCCTGCCCCGGGCTGCCGTGTGCCCTTGCCTGGAGTGACACCTGCCAGGCCCCTCCGCTCCAGCTGCGAGAGATTAGAGGATGGTGAGGCGGCAGCACGGCCTCAGTTCATTAGAAAGAGTCCAGTTAATTGGGTATTAGCTGGCCTCTGCTGGGGATCGGGGACACATGGGCTGGGAATATGGGAGCGGCGGTGTGACGCGTGTCAGACATCTGAACTCTGGCGGCTGGCACCGAGCGGGCAGCGCAGTCCTCAGCTGCCACGCTGTGCCCCTCCGAGACGGGCGGCCATTGTCTGCGCCGGGTAATCCCCGCACCACGCCGCCTCTCCTCCCGTCCCGCATTGTGTGCCGCACCTCCTGGGCTTCGCTCAGTTTAAAAATACATATTTGGGGCTTAATTCGTGCTGCTGCAGGGCACAAAGACTGGGCCGGCCCTGAGATCACCTGACATTAAGTCCCGAAACAAAGCCCTTAGGGCAGAGTCCTCACACTCTGGCACTAAAGTCTCAATTCCTGTCTCCTGGAAACATAACTGGATTGTCTTCGTTTAATGGGATTAGGTCTGAAAAAGCCTTTTGTTACTGCCACTCTCTGCTGCGAGGCTGACAGCTGACTCGAGCCAGATGGGGGTCCCCCGGTCAGGGTGATGCTGAGCTGACCCCCACCCAGCCACCCCTCGCCCCACACTTGGCCTCTCCTCCTGGGGCAGAGGGGAGGACCGCAGACCAGACACCTTTTGCCCCAGGTGCACCAGCAAGCTGTGTGCGGCCAGAGGAGGGCAGGGGTTGTATCTGTTTAGTCCCTCTCTGCCCCAGCGAGTGTGTGCCACAGGTACATCGGGCACAGCATCCCGCACAGGAGCTGCAGCAGCCACGTCTATGGGGCTGCAAGCACGTCCATGGGGCTGTGACCCCGCAGCACGCCCGGTGCGAGCACGCAGCCCACCCTGCTCCCCATGCGGGCGCATCTCTACCTTTAAGGCATGAGGTACGCTACACACAGCAAGAAGGTTTGCCTAATTAACTCCGATTGTATATGACACTGTCATGTTGATTTACTAAATATACGCGGGAAATCTCTTTATTTCACCAGCTGATTGGTGACATAATCTGGGTCTGCAAGGAGCAGCCTTGACACCAATTCCCTCTGGTTATGTTACCTGTCTTTTCCACCTGCAATCGCATCAATGAAGCCCACAAGGAACTTCAATAACTAATTTATTCATTTTGCTTCTGATTTATAGTAAAAAGGAAGGGATGTCAGGATACACTTGTCTAGAATGACAATCAAGCCCAGAACCCTTCCAAGCAGGCGCCTCCTCAAGTAGAAGGCTTCGCCTCACAGCAGAGCACCGTGCAATTACCCACCCCTTCACTGCTCCTGCAGACTCTCACCAGCCAGGAGAAAGCTTCCAGGTAACACCAGCCAGGAGCAGTCAATTACCGCGCTGCTCACCCACGGCAGAAGCAGCCATCCCCAGATGAAATGGGGCTTCTCCAGTTGTGCTCCTCACATCCCCACCTGCCCCACGACAACGGCTTCATGTCCACCAGGCTGTGCTGAGGACACGCTTTTCTACCACCCTATGGTCTGAAGTGCCCCACGAATGCTGGCATCACTGCTGTGAGCACTGGGCACAGGTCACAGAATGTTGGTGCACAGAACTCACCGCTCTGTGGATGAGTCCCAGCAAAATCCTTCACTTATACCAAAGTACAGATTTTCAAATCTCCCTTAGGTATGTGAAGAAAATGGACTTTACAACAGTTCTGAAAATTTCATTCTAAAACATGGGAAAATTTTGAAAATTTAGTATCTAACCGTGCACCAGAAGGTCAAGGCTTTGCTTCACAGAGGAAGAACAGAGAAACAGTCACCAATCTCCTCAGAGACACCGCAAAATCCATCCGAGCAGAGAACATCACCCTTCGTACTCAGCAGTGCCCAGTGCCTGGGCAGGTGTGCAGCGCTGGGGCTGGGCTGGGAGTGAGCTGGCTGCTGCACCGGCACTACCACTGCCCACAGCTCCGACTTGGAGCATTTTCTAAGGCCCAGCCTGCTGCTGAAGCCTGGGGACAGACAGCGGAAGGAGCCGTGTGCTGGCACCCTTGGACACCATGAATGTCTCCTTCAGCACTTCTCTCAATTGCTCCAATTACTTCCCAAGCAAATGTGTGGAACAACAAAAGCCACAGAGCAAAGCCGCTAGGATGGCCCTCATCACTGCAGCCCCCTCCCCGCAGTAAACCGAGCACCTCACGTGGCACAGCCAGCAGGGAGCGGGGCCAGCGCTCGGGGGCACACGCAGATCCCCTTCCCAGACATGCAGGGGCAGGAGATGGGGATGCATGCCTCCATTGGATGAGAGCCTAGTTAAGGTCCGTCTGTGTCAGCCCAAAGCTTAATCTGGATTGATGCAAACTGCAGAAAGTATCATTAAAGACTGTCTGGGGAAGCCAAAGAGCTTCTCTGCTCCCTTCTTGTCTTCCCTGATAATAGAGATATTTCTGTTTACGAAGGTGGACTTGATCCTCAGAATTTCCTCTGCAGATCTCTAGTATTTGCATGTGTCACCCTGTTTTCCCTGGCTCATTAATCACTCACTGTGCTTGTCAAACCGGAGCAGTGCCTGCTGTGCTCCCACAACCTGCTCGAGGGGCCCCGGGCTGCGCGCTCCCAACACTGCGCGCTCCCCACGCTGCTCTGCAGCAGCTCTGCAGAAGGCGGATGGCTCTCCTGGCAGCAATGGCACACAGAGCAGTGCCTGCCCAGGGTGTGCCATGAAAGCCCTGCCCGGCCACCTGGGACAGAACAGTGGGAGAGAAGAGGGAGGGGAGCCCAGGAGAGCCCCTGGTAAGGGCACAATCTCCCCATGTTCCCCATGGGGCAGCGCGGGGCTCACAGGGTGCAGCTGGGGAGGAGCAGAGCCCCCTCCTCTCTCTGCCCCCCCCCCCCACAGCCGCAGGACACACACAGGAGCTGCTCCTTTCTCCTTCCCTCGCCTTCCTAATGACTGGTCTCTGCGAGTGCCATGAAGCTTGGCGTCCTGGTAGGGCCAGGGAAATTCAATATTGCTGAAACCAGGGCAGGAAACGGCAGTGTGTGCCTGCAGTCACAACTCCACATTAAGCAATTTGTGTGTTAAATTGAAGATGACACAACGAAATGCTGAAATTACCTTGGTCTGTCCCAGCTTACAGGGCTGTATGAACTCCAAAGGGTTCAGTTCGGAAACTGCAGGTATTTCTGGGGCACCCGTCACCCATTGCTGAGCTCTGAAGCACGCACACACTTCGGCATCTTTCAGAGCTGACCTGTTTGGGGTGGGAGCAGCACTGAGGGATTCAACGTGCGCTGCAAGGCGCTGCTCAACATGGCACGGCCTCCTGCTGCACCTATGGGTGGGCTCCTCAGCAGTGGTAACCGGGGTCTAAAGGACAGTCTGAAATGAAAGCTGAGTGCAAAGTTACATTTGAAGTCTTATTTAAATATTAAAATGAAACAGTAGAACCCCCTCGCTGAATCCTGTTAATAGCTATTACATTTCCTAAAGAAATTAATAACAAGTTATTGATTTGTACGCTCAGCAGTTGAGCGATGGTAAGGAGAAACCAAGACCACAGAGAGCTGGGAAGGTAATGCCAGAGCCACGCTTTGACACAAACAGGAAAACACCTCGCTGGTGGTTTTCCAAATGACAAGTTGGAGCAGGAGCACAAAATCCCCGTCTGAAGCGCTGCACTGCAGGAGGGCGGGTGCTGGGGTGAGAATATGGGAACCTAATGGGAAGTCTCTTCTCGTTGAACCACAAAGTGCAATTCCTTTGCTACTGTTAATTACAAACATGAGCCCTAAACACACAAACTCTCTGGTGTGTGCAAGCAAGAAAAGGGCCAGCTGAGCCACATCCCCCTCCTCACCAGCACATTTAACAACGTGCCTACGTTAAGCTGCTGCTCGGTCCCTTCTCCAAAGCACTGCCCTCAGCCGGGGCCCGCTGCACGCCGTGCTCCTCCACACGAAGCCCACGTGCCCACAATGGTGGGACGCCCAGCTCCCAGCCACGGCAGCTCTGCAGGGCTCCGGCGATGCCCTTTGTACCGCCGAGGATCGGGCTCTGAGCAAGGACTTTGCCTCATTGCTTTGTCTCGCCCTCAGAAGTCTGACGAAGAATTCCTGAATTCCGGTTCTCCTCTTTTCCTTATCTGGGTGTTTATGGCTCCAGTCCTGTTCTCCACCTTCTTGCACCCTACCTTTAGGTCAGTTTGTTCCTTGTCTTCACATGAATGAAATCGCACATATGGTGCTACGTAGCCATTAGCACATACCCTTCCCTTTAACTCTTCTGCTGCATTTTCACACGCAGATTCAGACACGTTTCCATTCGTACTTCATTCATACCAAACCAAGTGCTTCTGCTACAGCTTTCTACAGGCACAGAACGGCCAGGCATATCCCAGTACTGGATGTCAATTAAGTAATTCACTTTCCTCTAAAACGAGTCTACTGTAATCTTTATCAAGAAAATCAAGCCAACCCAAAGCAAATTAATATAGATACGCTTGCTCAAAGTAAATAATTGTTAGAGCAATCTCTGCCAGGGAGGGTTTAACTCGCTTTTCTTACTGCTTACAGAGTCCCTGGCAAAGAAACGACGTTTCATTTGCTCCACTTCAGTGGGGTGATCTAATGGGCAGGACTGGATTCACTAAAGCTCTAAGCACAGTACAAATGGGCAGTAGCCATTAGACAACGTAGGAATACAACCAATCAGCCCTTTTTAGCTTCGAGTCCTCCACATCGCCCATGGGACTGAGCTAACAAAGAATTAGCCAAACAGAAAACCAAGCACTCGGTCCCTTAATGACAGACACTGGCTTCCCTCGGGGACAGGAAGCTTCCCTGGAGCCACGCAGAGGGACACTGGGAGGAGATGTAGTGCACAGAGCCACAATTAGGGAGGACTTGCAGTGGAGGCAGTAGGGGAAAAGAGGTTTCCACATTGCTGCCTACAGGAGCAGCACGGGCTGCAGTACTGCCTCCCAGGTACTGGCGCTGGGGAGGGACGGGCTGAGTTTCAGCTGAGAGCTGCAGATGGACAGGCACCAGGAATGGGTCTGTGCCGCCAGTCCCACCACTCAGCCCAGAAAAGCAGAGCTTCTGCCTGGAATATCTGTGATCGGAATGCAGGAACAGAGTCTGAAATAGTTATTGCAGGACTGAGTGAAAGGCGCACTCCGACACAGCACCTTGTACCTGGAACAGGCACTGAAGCTAAATTAGCCGCCGTGATTAGTCACTGCTCTGACCTCGTGCCTGGGCCAGCAGGGAGTCACGGGGCTGAAGCAAAGCCATTTCCTCTGAAAGATGATTCAAAAGCCTCACGCACTCCCCCCTTCCCAGCCAAGCACCGTCTCTTCTATTTCCACTCTGGTATTTCTGCTGTTACTCAAATGCTGCGTGGCCCCAAGCTGCCCGCAGGGACACCTGCCCTGCTGCTGCCAGCACACTGCGCGGCTGCTCTTCCCACAGCTCTCTGCAGCCTGGCTCGGTTTCCCTGCCCCTGCTGTGAAAATGACCACGCTGGCCTCGCTGCAACCTTAGCAAGGAGCTGCTGCACTGAGTGAGTGAGAAAAAACATTATCAGATGAAAATCCAAGGAGAAGGCAGACCAGGGTTCCCAGGGCATCTTGGAAAAGGAGCCCGAAGGCCTGCGATGCATTTGTTGCTACTGTATGTACGCCTGTGCCCCCGCTCGGGCTGACACTCAGACAGGAGAAGGGAGCTGTGTTTTCCCCGCTGTTGGTTCCCTTTGTGCTCAGCACCACAAGTGGGCTCCGACCGACCTCTCCAGAACGTACCTGGCTCCCTGCAGGGACGGGGCCCGGCGCAGCACTGTGAGCAGCTTTGCACAGACAAGTGTGCACTCAGAGCGTGACCCTCTGAAAGGCATTTACAGCTAATGGGGGAAGGCAGGGAGAGAATAAACATGCATTTTTCAAAAGCCAGTGTGAAAATGGTGTGGAATTAAGCTAGCAGAACAGAAATTACAGCTGGAGCCCATGATCCAGGCTGAATAACCAAACAGCTGGAGGCCTTGTCCTCAAGGTGCCGGGGGGCTGGCTCCTCCGATAGCTATTTACCACCAGCACATTTCCAGATCTATTGGAAACTCTCGTTACAGTTTCAAAACAATGGTCCCCTCTCCTTACACCAAAATAATAAAAAAAATAGGCTGATAAAATACAGAGTAGCCTCACAGGCAATTGGAGGTATGGCAGCTCCTACCCACTGGGTATAATTTTTAACAACCCAAACCAGCTCTGGAATAAAGCACAGAAAATGTCAGCCCTTTGTATGAAAGGGCTTTTGAAAAGCCAAGCTGATTCCAATTTGCCAGAGGCATTAAGACAGCATATGTCACAGTGCCTGGGAATGGAGAGCCTGCGAGCTGGCTCCAACGTGCCGGGGAACAGAGCCGCCACGAGCCCGGCGAGCTCCGGCTGCCGCCCCGCTCCTGGTAGCAGTTCCAAGCATGCTGGCACTCAGTGCTGGCCACCTGCAAGCCAGATCTGGTCTGTCGGTGGAAACTGGGACCTATTTTAGTAGCCCAGCTGCAGCTCAGCTCATTTGCAAGAGGCAGCCTGCCACATCAGAGCTCCTTTAGGAAGCACCAGGAGGCAAACCAATCTGCTGCCTCACGAAACAAGGAGGGTAGGAGGGTGCAGCTCTGCCTGCAAGGCGGGGAGAGGAGGGGATTGATGCAGAGGGTGGCAGGAGGTGGGGGATATCTCATCCCCAGACACCCTGTGTTGGGCTTCTGATGAACTCTGACGGCCTCAGGGTCAGAAGTAACACCCCAGGGCCACCAAGCTTTGTGTCAGCATCTCCTGGGGACTGCCAGGTCCTGGCATACGGATGTGTTCCACTCCACGGTACTGACAAGTGATGTCAGTGTCCTCAAGAGACAGCACCCAGCTGTGCCCCTGCCCTCAGCCCATCCCTGCGCAGAGGGCCCAGGCCACGCAGGCAGTGCTGCAGCACTAGCAGCCGCCAGGCACCAGGAGATGGGTACCCAGGGGCAAGGAAAAAGCTCAGAGCAGAACACTGAAGTCCTGCCATCATATTCCCAGGCCTGGCCTTTTATCTGACACAGCTCCCTTCTTTTTAGTCATCTGTTCCCACTCTCCTGCCAGAACGCAAGCACACAGCTAGCAGGCAGAGCACTGGGAAGGGACTGCTCTGCGCTCACACTGCTGCATCCCTCTCCTGCTCTTGGGCTGGAAGGTGCCTCACCCTCCTGAGCACAACACCACTGCCCTGCAGCTGGTTTCAGCAGCAGCTCCGCCAGGCGCTGAGGGCAGCAGGCAGCCTGCTTCTAACAGGGCAGGCAGCGAGAAGAGCTCTCAGTGCCAAACGTGCTTATCAGAGGGCTGGAACTTAAATGTTCCTTCTCTCAGGGAATGTTTCTAATGGAAATGTTCCGAATGTTTTGTAAGGCCCAACGCCTCACATTTTTCACTTTTATTTTCTCATTATAGAGAAAGGATTTTAAGCCACGCAGAAGCTGTTGCTCTTGGGATAAAATGTTCCTCTGACATCAGCTCACAGAGAGCATCTCAGGAATGACCACAGAGTAGCAAATCCTAAATTGCCCCAGAAGAAAGCTCCACGGAAGGAACTGGGGGCCCACAACCTGGATCCTGCACCTGATGCCAGGAGCTGCACATAGCTGGTCAGGGAGAACATAGAACCAGAATGACTCTGGCCCTGGCCGTGTGTGCCGGCAGCTCCTGCTGCCAGCAAACCGGAGCTCCTCGTCACTGCCTCAGTCATTTCAAAGCGTAAATGCAATTATTATGGTCTGATCAGGGACAGCAGAGAAAGAGGCATAATTTGCTGACAATTATATTGGCAGTAATTAATCTCCCAGACCTTGCCTCACAGGGTCACGGACGCCTTGACATGGGAAATGGGAGGTTTAAGTCATTTGCGCCCGCTAGCACTGCTGCAAGGCCGGGGGCAGCTCATGGGGAAGCCCTGCTGCCGGGCAATGGACGGAGCTGGGAGGGCCCAACAGACACCCGCAGCACCTCAGCACCAAGCTCTGAGCCCTCAGCAGAGGCGCCAGCACCAAGTCCACAGGCTGGGGTTTACCACGGCGCAGCAGTGGGGAAGTCACAGCGACACCAATGATTAAAAAAGACACAGAGATAAGCAGGGTGTGAAATCCACCACCAGACAGCGCGAAACCGGCAGCACAGGCGGCACCCAAGGCTCAGAGGAGCCGGGCAGCACTACCCCACCGCACGGCACAGCAGCTCCGCACACACCAACAGCCCTCAGCCTTGCTGACACCACCCACAGCAAAGCGGGGGCTGCACTGGGCACAGCTGTGTCTGTGCTGCGCTCACCTCCACCAGCAGCCACCCTGAGTGCAGCCCCCACCCTCCCCACGCTGTCTGGTGCCCTGGGAGGAGGCACAGCGTGAGCAGCACACGGTGCCTTCGTGCTGCCCAGGGGGAGGTTAGCAATGCTTGCTGAAAGGCGGCTGGGGCAGAGACTCCAACAGGCACCTGGAAGAGGCACACAGAGCCCAGCTATGGGCTGCACACTGAGCTCCACATCCAGTGCTGGGACACACGCTGCTCCCCGCAGCGAGGCCTGTCCAAACACTCCCACCTCTGCCCAACTTTCGCCGAAAAATGATGTAAAGATTAGGTGCTTGTTAACATGTATGTAAGGCATTTATCTTGCCTGCTGTTTGCTGGTGGAAAATAAGAACACTCAGAACACTCATGCACAGGAAAACCCCAGGACCACAGCACTGGCAAGAGCTGCTGGGAAGTCCTGATCCCTCCGCGCCAGCCCCGATCCCTCAACCCCAGGAACTGCCTGCAGGGCAGAAGCAGTCTAGGGCTGGAACTCCCCTGCTCAGCCCTCACTGCCGCCGTGCCAGGTTAAGTGGGAAACTGAACGCGCTCTGCTTTTGGAAGATGGTTCACTGAGCACAGCTGTCACCAAACAGCAGTGCAGCAGAAACTGAACAAATGCATTCAGAGGAAAATCAGATAATAGAGGTGGCAAGTGTCCTGTGATCCATTTAACTATGCCTGATCCCGTGGGAGCACCGCAGGCTCTGGGCTGGGTAACCCAGCAGACGGTGGCAGAGGCTCGGGCACGGCAGCCCAGCAGGCCAGGGCAGGGCAGCAGGAGATGCTGCCACAAGCTCTGGAGTGCGTGGGCATGTCCTGCAGCCAGGGCGAACCTCGGGCAGCCTTGCAGAGCCTGCTCCGTGAGTGGGATCTCACCAAAGCACAATGTAGCATCTGCACAGAGCCAGGTGATGCTCACTGTGCTTCCTGCTCACCTGGCTCAGACAGACTCAGGCCACTCTCCCCATCAGCTTAGTAATTAAGTTGTTCTTGCCAGGTTAAGCACACATCTTTCTTTACAAAGCAGCCAGCTCAGTTTACCCCTAATTGCACTCTAGGTAAGAGGTTAAGAGGAGAAAGGATCTTATTATCTGGGTGAGCTGAAAACAAATCCCCAGCTAGGATGGCCTGTGCAGCTGCTTCTGCTTCTCCAAGGGCAGGGCTCTGCCTCTGGAACCTCCCCAGAGCCTCATCCCCACCCCTGAGAATTAATTATCTGCTCCTTGTGCCTGAGCAGAGAGTGGATGAGAGGCGATTTCTTTGTGTTACGAGGACTTGTGAGACTGATGAATTAGGTCTCGCACAGTGTTCAAAGTCAATTACAGCCCAGGCTGGACCAGCTCCGAGCTGCACAGCGCTCTGCACCTGGTACACAGCGATGCACATATCCATGTGCATGGAGCTGAGCTGGAGCAAGGAAGGATTTCTCCTGCAAGGGGCTGAGACTGCTCTCACAACTCCTGTCGATGGGCTAGGGCCTGTGGAACAAAACCCTCGTGATGTCAGCTGTGCCCGGCGGTCCCAGGGACCAGTGGTGTGGCTACGACAGCCAGCAGAGGCAATGCCCACTGAGGAGGCAGTAGGGCTTAGCGTTTGGTGGCTCTGACCAAACCAAAGCTGAGCAAAAAGGCTCCACGTGTCAGAACCCAGCCCTGCAGACCAGCTACCAGCATGGAGCCGTGAGCACATCACACAGCAACTGTGCAGGGCTGCTGCCAGGGCACCAGCTGGGATCCCAGCAGGGCTCAGTGAGTCAGAACCAAATGAAAGACGCACAGGGGGCTGCAAATGAACCAACAGGACAGGACACCAACCTAAGGGTTTTACATACCGAGTACCTGAAAAAGCAGGCTGAAAAATGCTGAAATCCTCCAACTGTCTTTAAGCTGAAGACATCGCTCTCCCCAGTCATTTCTATCACAGGAGTGTGGAGTCTGATTAGGAGGCTTTGTGTCTGGGTTCATTTCCTTGCAGATGTCCTTGCATTTCCCATGCAGCTTAGAAGACATGCCTATCCTTTCCAGGTAGGGACGTCTCACGAGGAGCTGCTGGAATACACTCTGTGTGAAGCACGGTGCATTCACGGCAGGAATTCCTTTTCCACCTCCTGAGCACACCAGTCAGTTCTGAAGCTCTCTCTCCTTCAGTGTTAACAATGTAAAGTGTTGGCAGATTACCCAGCTTAAAAAGTAATTTAAACTGCACTTATAATATACTTCATGAAACATTTCTGAAAACATTGCCACTTTCACTCCCCCACCATGACAGCAGCGTTTGAAAGGAGGACGGTGCAGCGAAACCTCTCCCTTAAACTCAGATCTCTTGAAATTTTTGCTGCTTCAAGCTTCTGTTTCTATTCTGCATTCACTTAAAAGGTGGGGGAAATAGGCATATTCAGTATCAGATTCTGTTGTTTTAAAACTCGTGGAAGTAAATACTTTGATCTAATCACATGTAAATTATGTGTCACTGCTAAAATATGGGACCGCATGTAAATCTCAGATACAAAAGAAGTCATCACCGTCTCCATGTAAAATGAAAAGAAATATAGAATATTAAAACCAGGAGGTTCAACTTTATTAGCATAACAGCTCCAGTTTATATTCATGTGCACCAAAAATGCACTCACAGCAAAATAACTTAGAAAGAAGAAAAGCCCTGATTCAGCACAGCAATGTAAGTCGTATTTAGCTTTAAGCGCGTGCCTAAGTCCAGCTGGGCTCGGGTCCAGGCAAAGAAAAGTCCTCTGATAGCCACGACAAAGCCAATAAACGTTGAACAAATGATTGCAGGCGGACCAAAAGCCCAGAATAGTTTTTATCTGAGTTCAGTCTTTGTTTCAACTCAAGTGTGTTCTGTTGTTACCAACCTCTTTGTCCAGGCCTAGCCCAGGTCCTTTGGGGCCAATAAATCCATAAGACACACTAGCCTTGAAGGACAGAGGACAAAAGCTTCCAGACTGCATCCATCTCCCGCTGACAGCAGAAGAGGTAGATGGAGCGGCTACAGGTAATGCCAGCAGAAGCCAAGCAGAGCATCCTGGTGTGTGCAAAGAGCTGAATAGGACAGTCCTCTCTGTCCATTGAAATGAGAACACAAACATACAGAAATGTCAGGGCCAGGAGCGGCCGCTGCTGCCCTCCCAGGGCTGCTGGCTGTGGGAGAGCCATGCCCTGCTGTGCTCTGCCGGGGCACAGCACAGCCCGCGCAGGAGGCAGTTTGCAGATGCCGGGCACACCAGGGGCTGCTGCGGCTCTGCCTCGCTGGGAGCTGTCATCCATCAGCCCACACTGATCACCCACCGGCACTGCCAGGGCCGGGGCACACACATGGTAAAAGCAGAATATGACGAAAGTAATGGAGTGACTCCCTGCGTGGAGGAAACCCCGGGGACCCTTCCAGAACTGACCCACGTGGGCAGAGCTGCACCGTCACGGTTAGCATCAAGGCGCAGTGCAAAGCCATTGTTCCCAAGCTGAGGAAGAAACACTGAATAACCCAGCCAGCGGGCTGTGCCTTGTGAGAACAGGCAGCAGCAGCAGGGGAAACATTTTGTGCTGGTGCTCTGAAAGCCCCTGGAAAACTCTTGGGTGACTCAACATGACCATTTCCCAACCCTATTTCCCACAGCAGCAGCAATGTGCCCTCCCCAAGGCACTGCAAAGCGACTGCGGCCCCGCGCGCATGGGAGGAGAGCGCTGCTTCCTCCCTCCGTGCATGAGGTGACTTCACTCTGTTTGCTGTGAGCTTTTGCAAAAGGTTCCTTTCATCAGCTGCCTTTGAGGTTCTTTGAAAAATGGAAATAATTAGGCACGTGTATTTTCATTGGCACAGAGAGGCTGAAGCCTGATCTGAAAGGCTTTGCCTTTGCAAGAAAATAATAGGTCCAATTAAATGTACTTTATTCTCTGAAGTTCAAACGCCATAGCTTTGGGGGCAAGAATTACGTGCAGAACAGGAATATAGGTAGATTTAGGACTGGGGTTACAGATAATCTGCTTGGGTTTACAAAACAATGATGCTGATGATTAATAGGGAAGCAGAGCGTGAAGGGGTGACGCTCCTGTCCAGAGGGACAACAGAACAGCCCCATGTCCGCCGCTGCCTTGTCCTCTGAGAGCCGGGAGAATCCGTTTGCATCCATAATCGCACAGCAGACTGCTGAGATGATGGATGTGGCTGTGGTAAAAACACACTGGCCCTGAAGGGAGCAGGATCAGACCCCTAATTATCACTTATGATTCCTTGTTCAGTTAATTCTTGCAGGAAGTTTCTAAAGTTTCAAAGGAATATAAATCTTATCAAAGTACTTCTAATTGCATGTAAATGACAGGTACAGTGTCATGTAGCTCAGGCTGCAGGGAAGGGGCAGCAGAGTTCTCTGGAACCACAGCGAAGGTCTGGTACTGCATTCCAAACTCACTGAGAAATCAAACCCTCATAGAAATGTTAAATGAAAGCAAAATTGCAGTTAAAAACCAGAGAGGATGCTCTAAAAATAATTAAAATCATGTGAGACAAATCAACATGCTCCTCTGCTTATGGGTCTTGGCTCTCCAGGGGCTAGCGCCTGTCTTTGCTGCCTGCAATTGTTTTCTTCCCATACGCTTGGACAAAAGACACTTTATTACAGTAATTTATCACCCCATAAAAGTGGCTTTCTTGTATTGCTGAATAATTTTGAAAGAAATATGTTTTAAAAATTAAAAATGCAGTCGGTGTATGCACACTCAGGTCTGCTGGGAGACATTTCTGCAACTACTGTAACTGCCTGGGTAGTTTTAATACCTCCACCTTCTATTATTTAAAGTATGATGATATTTTTTCCTTCTCTGAGCTTTGTCAGCTATAAATAAAAGATAAGGGTTGAATTGTACAGGGTATCTGTAAGCACTTCCATTATTGATACTTAATGTGACTTGGAGGGGTGCTGAGCCCACTGTGCTTCTCATTTGCACCAAAACCTCAAGGCCCAAGTGAGAGAAGTGAAGGTCGTATTTAGGAGGTCATTTTCTCTGGATGTGCTTCTGATTTTTGTCCTCCATTTTCCAGCACGAAGATGGGATGTATCCACACAAATGTAACGAAACATTTAACCAAGACACTTGGGGAACAAGTGAAAACTGCTTGGTGGAGTGCAGGAGTGGCTGGAAAGGCTCCCGGGATGATGCCAGGACTCAGATGATGCTCAGACAAGGTCTGGGGCTACAGTCCTGAAACAACAAGAACTTGGTTCTTGCAACTGCACTGGAACAAATGCTCATTGGGCTGCTCCAGGAGCACACAGCCAGCAGGGCCCGGCTCTGGGCAACCCCCGGCTGCCTGCCCTGCACGTGGCTGCAGGGCTCCTCGCAGGATGGAGATGGGGCCACGTTTCAGTGCAGGCAGACCTGCAACTCAGTCCAACCTTCCAATCCTTGTTCTCTCCCTGCTGCCTCCGCCCGTCGCAGAGCAGCACTCTCACACATTGGATTTGAGGCAGACATTTGCCCCAAAGCGAGTGTCCCTACAAACCTTTTATTTACAGCTGACTCATATCCTTCTTCCATGGGAAAGTGGCACCAAAGCAAACTTCTCAGACATTTTTTTCACTCTACTACTGTAGCTAAATCAATATTGTTTTGCTATTAAAACAGTCGGGCTCTTCAGCACAGCAAGGACTGCTGGCTTTGCAGGAACCCTCATCCCCACAACTTCTTGGCTTTGCACAGCAGCAGGAACTGGGCTTGGAACAAATACAAGAGAGTACTCATAAGGGATAAGCTGGTATGAATCCTGCCCTCTATATCATCTCCTCAGTGCTTTTACAGATCATGTGGCAAATTCCAGCCCATGCAGCCAGCAGAATGAGTGCAATGTCAAGGCTGGACAACAGCTCGGTGCGGGGAGTCATGGCCAGCCCTGGCTGCACGGGTATCCTCTGGGAAAGCCATCACACAGAGAACACCCACAGCCAAAGGAAGGGCAGGGGGCTGAGGGTCTTCTGACAGTTAATGACCACGTCTGGTTGCACTGCAGCCCAGTGAGATGGCAGTGACTGGACTGCTGATCAGCTCCAGCATTTGCCTGATGAGTCAGTAAGCATTCTGCACCGAATTTCTCCTTCATATTCTCTGTTTTCCAGGTTGCATCAGTGCTGGTAATGACTGCATCAGATACCCTTTACCAGCCGTACACTAATTACAGATCTACAACCAGCCCTGATGCTTCTTCAAACCACAAGATGATAAAATTAGATCAATACTCACATCACCCTCTTTGCAGACAATTATCGGAGGGATGCAATGGGATCTCCCCATTTCATTTTCTAAGAAGCAACTTCAAGACCCAGAGAGTGAGATAGTGAGTCATGCTCAGAGGTTTCTTCACCAGATTTCATTTAATGAGTTAACAAAATATGAAGCTGCTCTCTGAGCTCAGATAGCTCAGACAGAACACACGCAGCAGCTCTGCCTTTTGCAAGAACAGCCGCGCAAACCTCGGGTTGTGGGTGAACCCGAAACACCTTCCTACATTGCAAAGCCAGAGGGGCTGCCAGCAAATCGCAGGCACCAGGATCATAGCGAGAGCAGAAGGGTGGGAGCCAGCGCCCCGCCGTGAGCAGAAGGGAGAGTCCCTGAGTTACATCTCTGGCAGATGGGCCCCTTCGGTACCACAGCCCTGAACTGCCACTTCGGCTGCAGAGGCGCAGCGAGTGGCATTCCCCATTTCCTCAGGGGCCACAGAGCCCACCGCCCTGCTTACACCTCCCTTACAGCCAGACAGGTCAGCTCTGCCACGCACCCATACATCCCTGGGCAACCAGGCCAGTCCTGGCCTGCCCGAGTTGTGCTCTATGTTATGAAACACAGCTTAAAAGACATTAATTAATTAATTGATGTTGTTGGCTTGCTATATATATAAGCAGCATGCATCCAAAATTGTTACCAGCACATCAGTGGAAGCTACAATTATAAGCTACAATTAAAAGCAATCTATTGCTCTGCTGGACTGTGTAACAGTATGTAATAAAAGATCAACCACTGATTAAAATAGCTACAAGTATTTCATTAACCTCTATGCATTATTTCCAATGGGGCACGTCTACACTGCAGTCACTGCAGTGACAAAGTGGACCCAGCAACACAGGGCAGGGTTTAGGCAACGCATGGTCCCAGCACTCACCTCACCCAGCTCCTCGGGCTCCTGGCCCCTGCCAACTCTGTGCTGTGGCAGCACACAGACACAGATACACAGCCAAAGCCGGAGCTGCAGCTCCTGTGAGCAAACAGAGAGAGACAACCTCTCACAGCCCTGCATCAGCTCTGCTCTGGGCAGGTCACCCCCTGCAAAGTGCCCATTCCCAGTGCTGGCATCCCAAGCCACATCCCCTGGCTGCCGTCCTGCACACTGCAAAGACATTTTGCCTATGCATAGTGGCCATTCCTCATCATTCTCTAGAGACCAGCTGAATTCCTGCCCCTGGTTTCCTTCCCGTAATAGAAATCAGATGAGTCTGCTTTCCGGCAGAGCATCTGCCAGAGTTCTGCACATGCAGAGAGTTCTGCACAGAGCCCTGGACGTCCACGCTCACCTCACCCTGCTCACCGTGCTGCAGTGCCAGCACCTGGGACACCCCAGGTTCTGTTTGGGGTGTTCATCTTCTGCTATTGTTTGGACCTGGATTTGCACAGACAGACACATGGAAACTCAGGCAAAATCCAGTCCCTGCACACAGCTATTAGCGCTGCTGATTACTCCCAGCAGTACTTACACTGGATAACAGAGGCTTTCAGAACTGAAGTACTTCAAGGACTGCATTTCCTTCACAGGAACTAGTCTGCTTCTTGAACACCCTGCTACTTGAAGCTCTTTCTGCCCATGACAGCCTATCACAACCCTGCGGAAACTAAACCAACTCAAAAATGGTTGCAACTAGAAAGTGGTTTTCGGGAATGCCTTTTAAATGTGCAAAATAGCTCCATGGCTTGTTGAAAGCCATCAAGAGGATATATACTTGTGGAAGAGTGTTCGGAGACAGCAGAAAATAGCTCTTCATTCCAAAGGACAGGAAAATGTCTTAGTTCTCTCATCCTCTCCTATGCAAATAGTTTCCTTTAATGTGGCTGGTCCTAGAGTGATAAAGGACACACCTTCTCCATCAGACGAAAGGATGATCTCTCTTCTGTGTTCCTTATCAGGCTTTCTCTGTGCAGAAAAGCCTGAACTCTTCCTTTAACTTCCCAGGCACTGCGGCGTTCAAGCCCCAGCATTACATCCTGCCTGGCTCCCCAGCCCTACCAGCTCTCAGCTGAGACGCTGCCTAGGCTGCAGCCCTGCTTTATCCCCATTGTAGAGGGACTTACTCACACCTAAGGGACCTCCACGATGCTTGATCTGAAAGATGCGTGACATGTGGAAACAACACACTTGAAACACTCACGCAGCAGCTGCGTAACCTCAGCCGGAGTTCAGAAGTTGTACACAGACAGATTCCCTAAATCACAGCACACGGCTTGCAGCAAAGCTGCTTCTCCTGTGCTGAGGTGCAGTTTCTACTTCTCAAAGCCATTTGCTTCTAAAGGCTGGAGTTTGTCTGATCTATCTAGGCTAGGAAAGTAAGGATTTTGCTCACACAGGTTTGAGATCCCCATCAATTTGCAGCGGTGCCCTTCAGCTCCTGGCTGGTATCACTGGGTGCCACAGCAGCACTGCAAACCGCTGAGCACCACAGCCTCCCAGCACACCAAGCAGCCAGAGGGGCTGTGGACCTCTCAGGGAGCTCAGGAAAGGTTTTCACCCTGTCTTAGCTGATGAGATTTGTTACACAGATCTACTTTAGGTGACACAATAATTAATTTGGAATGTGTGCTCCTTGTTTCCACTGGAGTGGAGGGTGCTGGAGAGTGCATGAGAGAAGAAACCTTCCAGTTACTGGGGGCACACTCAGGAGCACCAAGCAGGGAAGCAGGAAGTTTCAGAAGTAGTGTGTCCCCC
This sequence comes from Pavo muticus, assembly GCA_016647715.1. Lineage (NCBI taxonomy): Eukaryota > Metazoa > Chordata > Aves > Galliformes > Phasianidae > Pavo > Pavo muticus. The sequence continues at coordinate 1,195,075 of JACDJE010000064.1, forward strand.
CACAGTGACGACCCACAGTGCAGGAACTGCTGCAGGATGAGCTGCTACAGAGAGCAGGGAAACAGTGCTGCCAGCAGCACATCTCCCTGCCCCTGCAGCTGGGGAGCAATCTGTGTTCTGAAGCAGCAAGGTTCAGATATCCAGTCTGGAATGATGCAGTGTTTATCTGCTCATTATTACACGTGAGTAATAAGGCAATCCAGAGGGAGATGCCCATTGCCTTTTCGGCCCTGATAAATTTTTGACCCAGGCTGCAATTTGCAACACTGGATTCCAAGTGCAAACTGCATGAAAAACAGACTTGGTGTTTTGTTGATCGCAGGATTCCAGATTTGCAGGGCACATTCTCCCAGCATGACTTGTCATGGTAGAAGAAATTGCTGTAGCTCTGAAATGGTGGAAGGCTAAGGCAGATGTGACAGGTAGCAATGGTTCTTTACAGCTCTGCTTCAGCTTATTTCTCCTTCTGAGTTGAAAAAGGGGTTTTGTACTGTGGATACACTGAGTATGAAGCACAAGGAAATTTGTGAACTGCTTTCTGGAGAGCAAATACCTCTCAGTTGTGGCACATACAAACTTACATGGCTTACACACAATTTACTAAGAACAGCATTCACTTAACTGTCCTTGCATTTGCCCAGTCCTACTTGCTGCTTTCCAACACAAAAGCACTCATCTCCTTGTCAGAGATCCCAGGAAGACAAGCCTCAGAAGAGAGCATTCCTGCCCAGGGCTGGATCCAGAGCCTGGCACTTGACTCAGCCAATACGGAGTGTCCCAGCGCCAGCTGTTTACAGGATGAATGAAATATTTTTCACCCTTTGTTTGCCTTGGTTCTTGGCACCTCTGCAAACTATGAAAAGCTGAAAAATCTGGAGCTTGCCAAGATCTCTGTTAATGTGAAAACTTAATCTTTCCTCTGTAGTCTGGCAGTCACATCTGACACCTTGCATCTGATCTTGAGCAACACCAGAACTTTTCCATACAGAATGGTGCAGAGCCGGGGCCCCACGTGTGTGCTGTGAAGGTGTCCCCCGCCGGGCCATGCCAGGGCTGGGCAGGCACTGCTGCACTGCTTGCTCTGCTGCCTCCTCCACAGCACACGCTTTCCAAAACCAAAACAGTGTGGCAGTGTGCTTGGCTGCTGTCAGCCAGCCCTGTTCCAGCAGAGCCAGCTGAACCCACTACAGTCTGAACAGCCTTCACTGAGGGCTGTTCACACAGCTGGCCACTGTCTGGGCCATGCTAGCGCTTCAGATACATTGAATACTGCATGCAAGTTGAGATGAAATTGCTTGAATGGGGCAAGGATTATCAGGGAACCAGGCTGGGCAAGCAACCGCGTGATGTGCACGCCTTGTTGTCCCATGCCCTGAAACACAGCACTGGCCGCTGCACTCTGCATCCCCACATGAGCGCCCAGCGGTGGGATGGAGCCGTGGCAGGCGGTAACAGGAGCTGTGTGCCCAGCTGCATGCGCTGGGACACTCCTTGACACGGCCACTGCCTGCTCTCAGAGCCCGGAATGGTTTCAGCGATTCTCAGACACCATCATCTCGACTTACTGAAAGTATTTTCAGAGAAGTGTCTGCTTCCCTACGTTTTGTTTGAGTTAATAAAAAGTGACATTGGAGAGGAAGCAAAGCACATGTGTTCCTGGAAAGAGAAAAGGCCATCAGAAGTGTGACCAAGGGGAGGACGGGGGGAAAGCAGCTCTGCGCATCTCAGGTCATGTCCCACTCCATGCCTCCTCGGGCAGGTGCCTTCCTACATGCAATGAAATGCAGCAGCCCAGTAAGGCCAGCAGCTGAGCCAAGAGCTGTGCAGCTGCAGGGAGAGCTCTCCTCCTCACAGCCCCTGTGTAGGAAGGAGAAGCAGCCAACAAGGCCAGCATCCTGACACCTTCCAGCAGTGCTGCACCAGTGTTGGTAGCGAGACATGAAGGGAATACTTTATTTACTGCTGAGTGCCTGAGACCAAAATTCAGTTTTAGTCTCTTTCTCAGGTCAGGAATGTGTAGCTTAGAGCTAATTAAAATGTAAAATTACCTCCAGCAACTGCAGAAAAAAAATCCTAATTTAATTACTTGTGAGAAATACTTTTAAGTTTCTTAGTTCATTTTGAGATAAACAAGTGAAACCACCAAGATTTGATGCTTTGGTGGTTTTTCATAACAGGAAACAGTAATAACACATTTCTGTCTGTAGGAACTTCCCTCGGTTCCCCTGCTGGCACTGTAGGAGCTGTGGGAAGTCACTGTGGCAGGATGCCAGCCCTGCACACTGCGTCCTGCCCAAGTTCCTGGGAACCCCTGGAAGGGCTCTGGGCACCCGGCTGGAGCAGGACAGCAGAGGTCTCCTGGCAAACTAACACTGAAGGCAGACAAGGTCTGCAGCAACAATGAAAGCTGAACTCCCTGGAAGATGAGTCCTTTGGCAGCACACCTAAGGTCACATCAAAGTGCCCAAGCCCCAGGCTCAAACAGCCCCGCCTCATGCTCCCACCCCTGCCTTCATCACACTGCTGGGTTCTGCTAACACAGCACCACATGCACAGAGCAGGGTCTTTTTTAAAGAAGCTTTTGCTCACTGCTGCTGCAATGTTGTTTGCAAGTCTTCATACAGCATCTCACTTCACAGAGATCTGTAATGCACTGTAACTGTACTGCACAGGGGCAGGCTGCTCACATTGGGCACCAGCGCAAAGAGGGGCACAGGGAAGCTCAGCTCTGTGGCCCCACGCTGTGCCCTCAGGGCCCTGGGCTGCCCCTAGCCAGGCTGGGCTCCTGGTGCCGCCAACGGAGGGTCATTGTAACAAGGTGCATCTCACTGAGACGCTGCTAGAACATGTCTTTCTCATCTGAAGAATCAGATTTTGCCGTCCTCCCCCACCCTTTCAAGCTTAGAAATGTTAACAAACGCTGCAGTTCAGAGGTATGAACAAGGCTGTCCTAATAATGTGTCTCTCCAGATTCTTGTCATGCTGCCCTGGTGATATTCAGCGTGATAATGAAGGCAGCAGGGAAGGAGGAACAGAGAAAATAGCAAACAACCTGGGAATAATGTGGAGTTGCCATGAAGAGTCACAGATTCGCTTACTGGAATTTAGAGCAGTTTGATTTTCTTTCTGAAGTCCTGTGTGTTGTAGCAGCAGCTGGAGCAGAGCAGCAGAACCACTCAACAGGGCTCAGCACTGCGGGGCAGCTCAGGTGCAGATGAAAAGCTGTGGCCCAGGCACTCCGTCAGCTCCAAGATGCTCTTCAATTACATGATGAAGATGGAAGGAGAGGGTGTGAGCAGCCCCGGCGCTGAGCTCACCTCACGGCCCTCAGACAGTCCTACTCAGCTTGGGCTCATCTCAGTGCTGATAACACAAGTGACTCCCCCTTCTCACCGAGACCAGTAGGGAACAAAGAGAAAGGAAGTTACTCTTGTTTAAGACACAGTGATACCTGATGAGTAAAAGCTGTGTAGGTGGCTATCTACACGTACAGGCAGGGTTTTCTTCTGAAAATCAACAATTACAGTAGTCTGTTTCTATTCTATTCTATTTCTATTCCAATTCTACTCTTCTGGATGATGTTATGCCCAGATGGTGCACACACAACTGTCACTGGGTGTTCAGAGTAGTAGGAGAGCTTGCATGCAATTAACAGAGAGCACAGCAATGGCAGTACTCCAAAGGAAGCATTCCAGGTGTGGCAGGGAGCAGAGCTACGTCCCACTCAAATGCAAATTCCGTTTTCTTTTTGTCCAGTACTGTTCGGCTCCACTGAAAAGTTTCTTGGTGCCAGGGACCTATCCCCACAGCCATGAAAGGACAGCATGTCGAAGAGAAAGCTACAGGCTCAGGTGTCCCCAAAACTCTGAAAAATGCCTCCAAATCACAGGAAATCCTAATGCCTGCCAAGCACTCGACAATTACAGGGTCCCCCACGCGGCTGTCACCGACCTGCTCTGCACATCTCTGCTGCAGAAAGCAGGGAACACAACGAGCTGGCGGGTGATGTCCACCAAATGTCATTCCTGAACACATTCACTCCGGTCCCTATTCACCAGCCCCAACAGCAAGGCTGCTTCCCCATCCACTGGCAACGGCTTTCGCCAAGATTTTAGAATTCAACAATGAAACAGGCCTGCAACTAAAACATTTATCTGGCAGTTTTCCCTCTTTAAGTCAAAGTGTTATGTTGGCACACTGCGCTGTGGGTGGCGATTTGCCAGAGAAAAGCATGTGTTGGAAAACCTTGCTCAATATTATAGCAATCTCGTGCTCGCAAGCCTCGCACGAAGCGAGGAGGAGCTGCCAGCAGGGCTCACAGCCGGCCGCCCTCCCAGGCAGGAGCAGAGCAGAGCTCGACAGCCGCCGGAGCATCGAGGTGCTGCTGGGCAGGGGGCTGTGCAGGGACCGCTGTCGGCACACATCCACTGGTCAGAAGAAGGGAGCTCTGTGGAAGACAGCATAGAAAGACGCTGCTCTGTATTTTAGAAACATTTCCCTGTGGGTGCTTAACTTTCCTTGGGACCAGCCCAAGTGTTTTAGCACGGGGCAGATAATCCTTACTGAAGCAGAAAGAAAGGCTACAAGGGCTTGCCTGTAGCACAGAAAAACATATTGAGGAGGCAGCAGTAACTTAATATGCAGGAGAGGCCTGGGCTCCCAAGTCGGTTGCATCACTCATTTAGCAACACTCGAGCCACAGAGCAGGAGCTGGGCCTCCAAGCACACCAGGCACTGTGCTGCTGCCAAGATCCTGCCGAGGGAGCCAAGGAATGAGCCGAGGCAGAAACACGAGGATGGAATGGAGGCCTGCAGAGCCAGCCTGCGGGCTCCTTTGCCCTGTGCCCAGCTGACCGGTCCCTGGCAGTAAGTAGGGCTGCAGCACCCTGCCTTCCCATCCCCACACTGCTCCCCAGGCAGGTGGCAGAGGCTGATGCCACAGCTGAGCCCTGCACCAACGCAGCTGCTCCTCATGCAAATATAGCCAAGTACTCCCACTGTGCAGCCTTACCTGCGAATTTCTTAGTTGGGATAGTGATTTCTCATTGCACTTTACAAATAAAAGCAACATGCACTCATCCCTTTCACATGTTCATGCAGCTGCAGCACTGCAGCAGGAGTTGCTTTGAAACACCTGGGTATGAAAGATACAGCACACAGAAATGTTCACAGTTCCTGGTACAGACTGAAAATAAAGATGCAGAATGACAAACTTCATAACTTAGCAAAGCTGCTGCTAGCGGTATAGCTGCAGGAAGTGAATAGTCCAACCCGCTACAGTTATCGCAAAGTGCAGTTAGAACAAAAGTGATTTCTTTTCCGTTTAATGAGGTTTCCAAGTAAAGCCTTTCTGGGTTTTCCAGGATCTCCATCTTGCTCTATTTAGAGCTAGCAGCAGGGCAGATGTCACACAGGAAGTAACACTACTGGGCAGCCGAGTTCCTGCAGCTGCAGAGCCGCTGCTCTCCTGACTTGCACACAGCAAAGCCTGGAATCTAGCACACCTCAGTGGAAGTCCGCAGAAGAGCCCCCTGGTCAGGGCTTCCACCCACAGCTACCAGAGGGCAACCGCCCTGGGCGAAGGGGTCAGAAAGCAGAGCAGGAACTCAGAGGCACTGTGTGACCAGGGGGACACATCCCCTCCCCAGAAAAAGCATATGTGAAGAGCAGGAGCGAGAAAATGTGGCCATGATTAATACTCCAATTTTTTATAAATGACCCTTTATAATTCTATCTGCCCCATCTCACTGATGTCAGGAGCTGCTATGCTCTCATATCTCTGAATGTATGCAGTTCTGTAAGTTCACTTTGAAAAAAAAAAATAGATAGCACTGTGCATGTGCCATTAATGCAAGCCTTCCTTCCAAATGCTTCCCTCCTGACAAGTGCATGCAATGTATGTGCCTGAAAGCCTCCTCAGGAATCCTGGCTTGTTTCCTGTTTACCCTCCATTTGAACTGAAGCAGGAGATGGGAAAAGATCCTTCCCTTGCCTGCCGGCTGCTTGCCTTCTGTCTGCGGCACGGCTGGTCTCGCCCCTGCTGCAGCTGAGCAGACTTTTACTGTGCACTCCGGTTCAGGATTTTTGTCCTTTGGAAGAAAACACCAGTTCCAACAGCAGGTTTTCCATTCACAAATGCTTCTCCCATCAGGGACACAACTCCATTCTTACCTCTTTCCCCAAATCAAATGCAAAAGCTTTACCTTTTCTTACTACCCTCACAAGACACTTAACCTTCTTACTCTCTGGGCAAGCTCAGCAACCAACTTGCCTTCGCTTTGCGCCTGCGGTCTCCTGAGATGTGTGGTTTTGTGGGTTTCCATTGCTAGAGACCAGAGGTGCAGACACAGCAGCATTTGAGGAAGGTGCATCTGGGGGCTTTGCATTGCTGCCTTTGCTTTGTACTCCTCTCTTCAGCCCAGCGTCCATTGGTGGAGGTCATGAGCAGCACTTGGAAATGTCCATGGATGTGAATGGATAGCATGGAATCACAGAATCACAGAACTACAGAATCCTTTAGAGTTGGAAGGGACCTTCATAGGTCCAACTCCTCCACAATGAACAGGGACGTGCATTTTGTTTTCATTATTCCAGTCTAACATATCTAAACACCAAGGTTGCTCTTGGATAGATTGATTTGACATTTGATATTTGGATTCACTAAACCCAGCAGAACCACTTCACACCTGTCACGTCACCCCAGTGGGTGCTGAACCCATGGCTCCTGTCCCCCTCCTGGGTCCCACCCTGAGTCCCGGCCTTCCCGAGGCACACGGCTTCCCTGTACCAATATAATGCCCGAATCGCACCTGTATATCACATTAGCACTGTGATAGCCTATTTTCATCCCGATCCTCACACTTACTCCTGGCTCTAAATTGTTCTTTATAAAGAGGTCTGCAGGGACCTTGTTATTTTTATTGCTGTAATAAGGCTGCTCTACCGGAGAGAAGGAGAGTGTTTAGAAAGACAGCAAAGGCCCTGAGGCTGCCCAGGCATCGGGCAGAGCCTGTTGCAGAGGCCAGGCAACTTGGGCTTTTTCCTTGGTGAGCTCATCACTTTGGCCTGCAGAATGGGCACCAGGCAATAAAAGACAAGGGGTGAGGCTGCCCAGCTCGAGGATTAGCCTGCACTAGGATCCTTGACCAAGCAAGGAGGCAGAGCAGAGACAGAACACCTCCTCAGAGGGTGCTTTGGAACAGTGCTCCTCCTCTAATCCTCAGGGAACAGCTCCTTCAGCAGCAGTGATCTAAACCCGGGGGAACTGCTCAGCAAGAGCAAATTAGCAGCAGCATATTTATGTACCCCAAGACATTCCCAGCACAGTGCAGGCTCACCGGGCGGTATCAGGTGAGGAGTGGCACTGGGCACCCCGCAGTCCCATCAGAGGAGCGCAGCGCCCGCGCTGCCTGTGGTGCTGTTCCTGAGGCACTCTTCCCCTGTGCCACAGCCCCAGCATACCTGAGAGTCTGTGTGTCCATCACCAGGACCCTCCTTCCACCTCCAAGTGCCAATTTCACCTTGGCTTTTCCCACACAAATCCTATCAGAGATGAAAGGAAGAGGTCTTCTGCTGAACACATACACAAATCCCTGGCTGAAGAGCCCGCACAGCAGAGCCTCTGACTGTGCCTCTTCAGAAGTGAAGGAGTTTGCTAGAAAGATTTTGAAAAGAATACATGAATCCTGTTTTCCTCTTGCTGCTGTGGGTGATGTGAAGTCTCAGTCTCCGCTGCCTTCAGGCTGAGCTGCTGGGGGGCAGTGACATCCCAGGATGAGGAAAACCTGCTGCCGGGCACACAGTGATGTGCCACCAAGGCTGCCTCAAGTCTCAACAGAACAGGCATTCAGAAAGGGTGCCTTGGTGGGCACTGGGGAGATGAAGTAACACACGGACATGTGGGAATCGCACGTCTACAGAGAGAGCCAGTGGCTGAAACAGCTATTGATCCCATTCCCGCTACTGCCCAGTCCAAAAGCAAGTCCTCTGACATGTGTGGCAGGTCAGAGCCTGGATTCCATTTCCAAATCATGCAGTAATAACTCAGAGAGATAAGGCCAAAGGCAGCGCAAGTGTGAGAGACTTCCAGGACCACAGCTGAAGCAAAAACAAACATTAAATAAATTGGGTGACAAGAGTTGTGCCCGTCCTTGCTGCTGCCACTGCAGCCTTGCTGCTCAGAATGATTTTGTCCACATGTCAAAAAAACAGAAAATGCTGTTTCATCAAGAACAGAAGTGGTCCCTGGGAACAAGGGCAGTTCAACAAAGCTTGAAATAGGAATATTTCCAAACAAATTGTTCCTACATTCTGAAGTCTATGTCCCCACATACTTTAATGTTATATATCATCCCTGACACTGAAATTATTGCTCTGAGATGCTTCTGTATTAGAGAAAGATAATGTTTTGATAATGATATTTTGCGGGTTTTGTCCCAGCTGAAATATTTCAGATGTTCTGTCCAATGCAGCATTTCAACATTTCGATTTTTATTACAATTTAGGACAAAAAAATAATCTAAAATATCAGAGTTTCTTGGGGGACCAATATTTTGTTTTCCAAACAACCTTGCTGCTGAGAAACTAAAAAGTTAGTGTCTGGGGAAGCGATTCAGCGCTACCGCAGCATCCCAGACTTAAGAGTACGCTATACTAATAGATGAGGCTGTTGTACGATGCTAATGTGGAAAGTAGAGCTCCAGCAAACCACTCCTCTCCCTGGTGAACAACAAGCTCAGTAGCTCACAACTGTTTGCTTTATAAGCTCCCTTGTCGTTGCCATGAGGCCAAGCACACATATTTAGTTCCCTCAGCGTTCCTGCAAGACTTAATACTTATTCCAGGTTCCCTCTTGGCACAGAGAATCTCCTGGTTTGATCCCAAAACCAAAGCAGCTTTTCTTGTCTCAATCCCATCGCTTTCAGCAAAGTGGCAACTCATTTTCCAAACGTGCTGGGATTGAAAGACAGTGCTCTCCATGACATTCCTGCACAACCCATAGGGCTGGCCTGGAGGATGTGCAGCAAGAACCATCCTGCCATTATCTCTGAGTTCCTTTTAAGATCCTACAAAGCAGTGACAGATCTGCCCATCGCAATGGGTCTGACTAATATTTCATTACCTATCTCCATTGAAAACGTTATTTGATTTAGGTTCAAAGAACTCATTAGAGGGGGAATTTTTTTCTCAGACAAGGAAAAAAATCAGGTGCAGAATAAGAAAGTATCAAATGCTGAGCTCATTACATTTTGCCGAGGTTTGGTTGGTATATGACTGTATCTGAGCTTTTGCTCATTACCAGTTGTATAATGTAATTTCTACTGCACACTTAATTAGTACCCCCAAAATAACCAAAGGAATTTGCACAAGGCTAGTCGGAGGACAAGAAATAAATCACTGAGGAATAGACCTGGGGAAGGGTAAGGCTGTTTTCACTACTGAAGTAAAACACTCAAGAGTCTGTTTAGCTTTCAAAACAGACATTTTGGAAGAAGCTCAGAAGCATCTCAAGGTCCGCCTCTGTGCCATACTCAGACAGTCAAAGTACTCCTCATCCCACAGCTACGGGCTTTCATCCAGCTGATGCCAGCAAATTTCCGAGCAGGATGAGGCTCAGGACTGGGAATCCTGCTATGGGCAAATGGGGCAGAAGCACCACTGAGACACAACTCGTCTGAGAACAGCCCCTCCCACTGCAGTACTTCGCTCCCAAGGCTGCTCTTCTTGTTAGGGTTAATTGCAGTATCTGAAGGCTGACAGAGAAATACCACTTAAGCACTAGCACAGATAGCTCTTCCTTCCACCACTAGAGTACTCATCCTGAGACAGTGGAAAACGCCATCGATCCTTGATAGAGCAGCGGACAGATGTGCTCCCTCACAGTCAGCCAGGCTCCCTCAGGTAGCGTACAGACACGTGAATTGCCTTGCCAGCTGTGCAGCATGCTTGGGAAACAGCCATTCTACTGCCAAAAGGCCTCCTCTTGGCTACAGCTGTTCACCACTGCAGGGGCAGGACATGCTGAGAAGATGTCTCTTCAATTTTGAGGCAGAAATGCAAGGATCAGGTGGACTTTCCTACGTATGCAGGCTTGGTTTGTTCTCCAACTAGGCTGAACTATTCTGAACTTTGGACTGAATATGGAAGGAATAGTTCTTTCTACATTTCTTCTAAGCCAGTTCATTCAGTCCTGCTTTCTGCCCTTTTCCATCCAGATGCTTTTGCCCTTTGAAACATTTCCAGTTGTTTTCCTCTCAACTCAAAAAGAGAATGAAATTTACCATGTACACGTGCACACTCTCTGTGAGGCTCTTCCAGCAACTCAGCAAGAAATACAGCCCATTGGGATGTACTAAAAGCAATGACCATCCCAGACTGTTTAAAGGGAAGTCAGATACCAGTAACCAAATACCTTGCTGTAAAATGCATTATTCTGTCTGGATCTATGTTTGCCATCATATTAGAGCCTAGAAGTTGGTCTCCAATTTGCCTGTATTGGAATTCTTCATTATTCACCACTTCCTTCTGAATCTAATGTGATCTGCTAAGTAGGAAATCTTGCTTTCTATGTCCTCAGCCAGGTCTTTCATACACTCTAACTATCAGAAAGACCAGGATCCGCCAGTGCAGTCTCCTACAGTACATGCTCCTTTATTAACTTGTCTTTCATCTTGAAAGGCTTCTATTTATGCCTCCTTTCCCCACTTTGCTCCTGTCCTCTGGCCAATTTTCAATCAGTGAGCCAATTCTTCCCCTTTCCAACTCCCCACCTTTAGACATTAACCTCCGACGTGGGACCCTGTCAAACACTGTCTGAAGATCCAAGCCTCTCCTGACTGCTGCTTAGCCTCTTGTCTATGCTGACAGGAGCGTATGTTCTAAAAAAAGAAATTTCCAAAAGTTAGCGAGGCAGAAAAGGTCCTTTCCGGAAACCACACTGGCTATCTTTGGTCAAGCTGTGCGTTTCTCAACAGGCCACTTTTCATCTATTAAAACATTTTCTAAGACTTGTCTTCACCTAAAGAGAAACGAACTTCCCTGCAAGACCCTGGTGCACATCTGGGTCGTTCCTTCAATAATGGTGGGAGGCTGTCCGCCTTCCACCTTTGAGGAATCTCCTGCAAAACACTTCAGCTCTGTGAAGTGCCTGTGAAAACCTTTCCAATTTAGACCCACAGTTCCTTTAACCTCTCTAATAAGAGAGCCATAGAGTAGGGGGTTTGGTACCAACCATCCACTTCATACCCGCGCTCCCTGAAAGCTTCGTTTTCTGTGCTCTCTTTTCCTTTGAGGAATAAAGTCTGGTTTCCACCTTTCTACTTACAACTTTGGTCCAGGCGACTCGGGTGCATTCTCTCTGCCAGTAGCAGAGCCTGACATTTCTACTTGCCTCTTTACGCTTCTCTACTCCACAACCAATAGATTAAAACAAAATTAGCTTCCATCTTTGCTGCCAGCCCTTTCCTTCCTGCTGACATGCAGACTCCTCCAGCTTGTTCTCATCCTGCTCAGCTCCAATGCCAAAATGTCCCCAATTACCAAAGAATCCCATATATCCTGCTCTGTGTGTGATCACTCCTACACCATTATCTTGCCGCTCAATTCATAGCCTCTGCCTGGAAGCAGCAGTAAACCTGTCTCAAAGTGCCACTTTACATCCACATTGAGTCTCCTTGGTCTCCAGAGGAGTGTCTCAGCTCACAGTCACCTTCCTGCTATGCCATTTATAGAGATATGTGTGCGCAAACAGCTTCCCTCCTTGCATGCCAGATGAGGAGATGAATATCTTATGTTGCTTACATAGCCTTATAAACAGGTATTTTCCCAGGCCACCACGTTGCTTTGCATGATTAGAAAGGGCTGACTTAAACACATTCAAATGATTGCATGGGCTAGTTGCAGTAAGTTGTGTGAAGCAGTTGTAATTTTTATCCTCCATTTATCCAAACTGCCCTGGACAAAGATGCTACATCTGTACAACAGAAAGGAGCAAGATCAAAACTTATACTGGGCAGAAGTTCTTGGGTTTGAGGCATTGCTGGGGAGGGATGAAAATCTCAGCCCCCAATAATGTATGCATTCAGCACAAAGACTGAATTCCTCTCAGCTTCTCAATTCATCCAAAATGTACCAATGTAATGAGAAATGAAAATAGTTCTGCTCTATCTGCCCTGCTTCAGCACTCTTCACACTCAGTGAGGCAGGCCAGCTCTTCACTTCAGCTTTAACAGCATCACAGCCGTGGCCACAGGTCATCCAAGGCAGCGATGGCTCTTCCCCAGAAGCCTTTCCGACCCCCAGACAGCGGTACAACAGCAGTTCTTCTGGGAGCCAGCAGAGCAGAGGGCTGAGAACCGCGCTGGTCTGTGCCCACAGCACTGTTCCAGGCAGACACATCGGCTGACAAACCACACTGCAGGGACCGCGAGCAGCAGAGATGTCCAGCAGCAGTAGCTGCTCCTGCAGGGTCCGGTGAATTCCTCCAAGCCCAAGTGCTGGACAGCCCCAGCTGCACCCACCTGGCCCGGCCCAGCCACAGGTGCTTGTGTGGCCACCTCTCAGGGCCTGGCCAAGCCCACAGTGCCAGGGCAGAAGCGCAGCAGCACCGCAGAGCTGTGCTCCCAACCCTCTGCTCGGCCTCGGCACTGTGCTTCCCCCACCTAAAGAGCACCAAGGTCACATTCACAGAGCTGCCGGCCCCAGAGCAGCTTTGTTTGCTCCAGACAGGCCAGGGGGAGCAGACAAGGGAGAGTCAGTCAGTGTTATCACAACTAATGCAGCTCATTAGAATTGTTTTAAACTCTGAAAGCAAATGAATACCTAATGAGATTTCCCCCCAGGTGTAATTAGCAATAAGCTTTACATTGCTCTAAAAATACCCTCTAATTTTTTGAAAAACTAAATGCAGATAACTGGAAGCTCTAGTTACACTTAATGAACTGAACAAAGCACAGTGAAAACTAAGAATATTTTAATTGTGTTTATTTAGCCTTCAGCAAAGGATCTAAGACATTTTCATAATCATCAAATTAATTCCAAAATGCTTCTTTGTAAGCTGCCCAGCCAGCAATGTCGATGTTGATCACACACAGTGCACTATTTCCAGGTCGGACAGTCAATTTACCAAACAATGCATTATTCAAGGACCTGGAGCCATGTCTCCACCAATCTTTCCTTCCACTCTTTCTCCCATGGGCTGTTTAGCACACAAAGGAGTTTATCAACTCAAGAAGAAACACCGCGGTTCTGGTTAGTGAAAAAAAAAAAGTGATATCTTCTTCCTTCCATATTTGCCCCAAAAAGATCAGTGAGGAAAATACTCATCTTTAAAATTCTCCAGAATTACTCAGTTAGGTATTGCCTCTCACGTTCACTTAATTGATAAGATGATTTCATATCGCTGAGTACTGCAAACGACCAATTTATTTTGGCAACAGTCAGCCAGAGCTGTCTAAAACTCCCACCTTTGAAAGGAAAGAAGCTGCAGCTTGGTCTGTGGATCGTCTTTCCCTGGAAGAGTTCAGGGCTCAGTCCTAGTTTTGATTAAATCAGCAGCATATCAGCAGGGCACTGCGTCACCGTTCCTGTACCTCTGCTGGCGGCTGCCAGCCCTCCGGGACCACAGGAGGCTGCCCTGTTGTGTGCTGATGTCCCCGTCCCACCACTGCCCAGGGCTGATGCTGACACCCAGCTCCAGGCTGCCGAGCCACAATACAGCACATCCACTCTGCTCACCAGGAGCTGTACAGCTTCTCTTGTGCTAGATGGCAGGACTGCACGGACAGCCCGCTCACAGCTTCTCTGCGTGTCCCTGAATAAGCATGAAGCAGCAGGATGCAGCAAGGGATGATGGCAGCTCTCCATTCTGCTCCTCCTGACTGCGCTTCCAGGTGACCCCTGGAGTTCATCTGGGGCCCAGGAGCAGCACACTGCATTTCTGTGCAGCTCCAGGTAGTCAGATCCCATCGGTGTCCTTCGGGTCCCCACGCCTGGCTAGCTGCCTCCCTCTGAAGCATTGCAAAGAGGAGTTAATTAATTCTGACCACCCCTAATAGTCTTCTAGGTCACAAATTGGTGATTCAGCTTCATTAATTTGATTTCTAATGTTTCATCCTTTGCACTCTCTGCCCGATTAGCTTCTTGAAATTTGGTTTCAGTAAATGGGATGAGCAAGGCAGAAACTTCCAAAGAGATTTTCTTCACTGGCACTTGGAGGACGAGCCACAGCACAGAGCTCCTGGACCTGCAGCCCGGCTGCGGTTGGTTCTCCTTTCACTCAGGCCTAAATCAGGAAAAGCTCCAATGCAAATTGGAGCAGAGTAACACCAGCACAGGAGGAAAATCAGACCACAGAACATCTGAAAAGAACAAAGAACTGACTTTTCCAATAGCGTTTTTCTGATAGCATTTTTAAATAAAAGCCAGCATTAATTTGTAGGCATGTGTAAGCAGAGATCACATATATCGAGCAGTGCCCTCTTCTCTATCCATGCAGTGTCAGAAAAACAAAGCAAACAATGTCAGCTGTGCTCAGGGGAGCAAGAAGGCTCCAAGTCCCTGAATGCTGATCCTTGGTCTTGCATCATTTCTACACAGATCACTGCTGAAAGACCTCCTAAAAAGTGAGTTACAGGTTAGAGGCGGAGGAAATGAATACATTATTCTACACTTGGGATCAGGGTGGGGTTTAATAACTTACAGTGATGTTTAAAAGTAACCCGAAGAGCACTATGGCTCATTTTCTGGAGGAGAACAGGAATAATATCAGTCATACCCAAAATGCAGCATCTAATTCTGTGATGCCGGAAGTTTCATGACAAGGTCAGAGAAAAAACAGAAAATGTTCTGCAGCCGCAGTGGTTCAGGCAGAAAATTTTACCTTTTGCCTCCATACAGATTGCTGAGGAACATCATCTTCAACCTGAATTAACCCCAGAATCACTGTGAGCCTCAGCCCGAGCCATGCATGGCTTTTCAGTCGGGTTTGAATCAGAGAGGTGCATGTGGTTTTCCACAAAGCCACAAAGCGGTGCGAGTTTGGGGCTACTCTACCAAAGCCGAGCCCAAGTTTGTCACAGCAGAGACGTGAAAGCAGGCGGTCCCACCTGGCTGCGGTTCTGCTGCAAACACATCACAGCTCTAACTACAGGAGGAAACGGATTTCTGAGGCCAAAGGAAACGCTGAGGTGAAGACATTTTCTAGGAAATGAGCTGAAACGCGCAGATGTACACCCAGAGCAGCGCAACCTGAGAGAGAAAACAAACCCACAGCTGTGGCTGGAAAATAAACCTGCTCTCTCTGCCCAGCTTTTCACATCTCGGGAGCCAATGAAAAAGTGCTCGAGTGTTCTCACTGCTCAGACATGTGCAACCTGGACCCTTCGCTGAGCTTATTGTTCCCTTGCAAAAGGCCCATTTATAGCAAGCCCAGCAAGCCTGAGAGGGGACGGAGGACAATGGCAATCTCTCCCATTCAGCAGCAGAGGCCTAGGAAATATTTGCTACTCCAGGAGAGCAGCAGAGGCGCCTTTTCAAAGCTCCCTTTGCTGGGAGCTGAGTGACAGCTGAATCACAGTGCTGCTTTCCAAGAGCCAGACCTCAGTAGCACTGCCAAGAGTGGCCTGTTGTATTCAGAGCCCCGACACAGCTGCAGTTACTGGGAGGTCCTGCCATTGTCCTCCCCAGCAGAAAGATGTTTCTGTCCCCCCTTCATAGACCTCCATCGCTGCCCAGTACCGACAGGCTGAATGAAAATGTCAGCAGCAAGCACCGAGCAGATGTGAAGGGACCATGCTCTCTGACCTGGATTCACCCATCACATGGGCCAGGCTGAGAACCGCTCTGTGAGAGCCGTCAGGGGGACAGGCGCTGCCACATGGGCGCGGGGCACAGCCCTGGCTGACAGCAGCGGATCCTCGAGGCAGGAGGGGGAAACCTTCGCCGGGACTCCGGGAAGAGACGGGCAGTGCTGAGCAGGGCCGGGTTCCTGCACCAGCACATGCTGGGAACTCCCCAGCCAACCCCACACTCCATTTCCACACTGCACACCGATCACAAGCAATTAACACCCTGTTTCTGAAGGGAGGCTGTAGACTCAAAATCCAAGCTTTTCTAATCATAGAACTGATAAAAAGAAGAAGTTTTATAAAGCATTAATAATACAATATGTCCAGGAAGTAAAGATGACAGCCCGCGGTGTCATTCTGTCTGCAGAACAGCAAAGGGAAATTTATTCAAAACAAAAAAAAGGGGAAATAACTAGAATAGTTTCACAGTCCAAAATAAATACGATGCAGGAAAAAAAAAACAACTGAACAAACTAAGAAAAAAATGCCATAAATGTTCAAAACAAATTTTAAGCAAATATTGTCCCCATTATGTTTGCGACACTTCTGCAGCAAGCGCTGGAACCGCAGCTCATTAGCCAGGTGCTCACGTTGGGATCCAAAATATTCATCAGAGGTGAACGCACTGCGCCGCACAAAACCCCCACAGCCCTGCACTGCTAACAGTGTGCCTGTGGGCTCCTGGCAGCCAGAGAAAGGACAGAGCAGCATAGCTGAGAGCTGGGCAAGAAGGGGAGAGGAAGGAGAAAAGACCTGGGAGAAAAGTCAGCAGGGCAGGCAGTTGGGCCGGGGGGATTTTACTTCCTTTGGGAAACAGCAGGGAGCACAGAAAAGGGCTGTGCTCCTGGGGGTAGCGCAGGAGAGCAGCTGCCTCGTGCTGTCAGCCTGAGCAGGGACTGCGTGAGGCAGCAGCCGGGTGTATGGCGGCCATGGACACCTCCAGTGTGGGGCCAATAATCTCTCACCAGGTTTGAAATGCAGATGAGGGTCTGCAGAAAGGACAGCAACACAAATATCGCAGAGCTGAGATGAGACGACTTTGAAGAGAAATGAGACAAAGCTGAAGGAAATTGACTGGGACTCAATAAAGCCTGAAAAATGAACAATGGAAAGAGTTTGACGCAGTCAGAAAGTAATTACATAAAAATCATTCTATTTTACAATATTTTTTTGCATCTCCAGAATGTTTTTCGTGTCCTTCCTCCAGTGGCAGAAGCCAACAGTTTCACAACAAAACAGCCCTGAAAGAAATCCCATGTGCAATGCACTGACAACACTGATGCCACAAATCCTCCCTGCGGCCGCCCCACCTGCCCTGCATGTGCAGCCAGGTGCGGGGGACCCGAGAGCATGAGAGCACTGCTGAGCAAAGGGAGAGAGCCACGGGACAGAGCAACTCCTTCGCCACGCTTCAAACCAAGCAGAGTGCTGGCACCAGCAGCACAATGGGGCCATTGAAAGCAGGGAGTGATAATGGGAGAGGAGGCGGCACCACTCAGCTTAAAAAGCAGATTCTTCCCAGAATTCACTCCCAGAGGCATTGCAGCGAAGGGAAAAACAAGAGGGTAAAAATAAATTCAACTCTGATCCACAGTAATTGCACAACGGGGATAATAGGGATCTCAGAGGTGGAGATTATAAAGTAGCAGAGTTTTAAAAGTCAAAGCTGTGAGCACCAAGAATTAAAGCACAAGTTGATGAATCCAGAAAGTACATCTTAAACAGCTGCTGCAGCACTGCGCCCCAGAATGGTCCTCCAAGGGCTTGCGGCTGCCTCAGCACTGGGGCTGTACTCAGACAGCAGGCTGTCAGAGGGGAGCTCTGTGCCCTGAGCCCAGCAGTGAGCAGGGCAGCACGCAGCCCCCGCCGCCCTCCCACCATCCCCCACTGTCCTGACGAACAGCAGCACTCCCCGACACAGTGCAGAGGGACTTCCATTTCTCCTCCTTTGCTTTCTGGTCCCTGAGCCAGCAGGCTGCATTCATTTCATGTTTTAAAAAGTTCTCATGTAACCACAAAGATTAGAAATATATTTTCTAAAATGAGAGCTTAAATTGCACCAAACTCTGTTTCTCTCAACATCTGGAAGTAAAGCCCCACCAAATACCACAGCGCTTAGTCACGTACCCACAGGACACCCGCGAGCCTCTTCCCGTCAGCGCAGGCTGCTCTGGGTGCCGGGGTCCCAGAAGCCCTGCCCTGGGAATGCGGCCAAGGAGAGCGCTGACCTCGACCTCCCTGCGCCGTGCAGAGCCGTCTCCTCCCCAGGCTGACAGTTCTCTCATCACCATAAGGAAATGTCGTGGATACTGCACGCAATTGTACCACCTGCTGATGCCTTCTATACAAAACAGTCCTCGCTGTGTGACCGTACCACACTTCAGGAAGAGATCAGAAGACTTCTTTCCATCATCACCCGTCCTCTTGCCGAGGGGAAAAATAAAAAGTTACTCCTTCTGTTAGGAGAGAAAGCTCAACTATTGCTTTCACACCATGGAGCCAAGCAAAAAAAACTTAACGCCCGCTACTGGGACAGCTTCACGACAAGGAAACTACGGGAGCCATGGGAGGAGGACATCGTCAGTGCCGGAGTTAAGGAGGGATTCAGACGGCTGCATGCTGGCAGCAGCAGTGCAGGCATCCCGCCTCAGCACAGAGCGCGGGGTCTCCTCCAATGTCACACCAAATTTATACGTACCTCAGAGCAGAGACGTGTGTCATTCTTCTCCGATTAACACATTCTAATGGGATCCAGGAAAGTCCAACGAGACGCAGGGTTTGGGGGGAAATTAGGTGGTTTTGATTCAAACCCTGGCTTCCATCAGAATGCTGTGGTCTGCTCAGAGTATCTGTGGACATCATTTTACAACAATTTAACACACATACATACAAAAAAAATCCCTGGAGGTTATAAATTCTGATTTGCAGCTGGACCCTAAAAACCTGTGCAAGGAAAGGCACGGTGGGGCCTTGCAGAGCTGCAGTGGCCAGGCAGGAGAGCGGCAGGCATAGGTGCCCAGGGGCCACCGTCCCACCACCTGCCCAGGCCCAGCAGTGGCAGCCACAGTCATGTCCCTGCTGCCCTGGATGCTGCAGGCTTCCTGAGCCACCCCTACTGCTGTCTGCGAGCCGAAGGTGCCTGGGCACCATCCCTCACCTCCCGCCCCCTGATGGGCTCCCAGCGCTGGTGGTCTGGCTGTAGGCACCGCCATAAAGACAGCGAAGCGCAGGCACAGGCACATGGGTTTTTTTTCACATCCACCAGATTATAACTAAAAATATTTCAACAGCTGTTTCTTTTTGCTGCAGAGGAAGGCAAGGAAAGGGAAGCACATGGTCCAAGTTACTGTCTCAAGGATATTTGCCTTAATGTTGCTACTAAAAAGAACAGGCATCTACTATATTGCCAAAAATCTATATCCTGCTGTGCATTGGAAATCAGCGAGCTCCCCCTCCACCTACAAACAGCTCTCAAGCAGCCACCCATGACAGAGACTCGGGGGGCACCTGAAGCACCCTCCCACTGTCCAGTGCAATGGGTTAACTGGTGGTGCAGGGCCTTGGCTGACTCTTTTCTCACTCTCTAAAGCCAAAAGGCTACCAAAAAGCAGGAGGGAGGGCCCGGCCCCACCGCCTCCCAGGAGATGCTGAGGTGGGTGAGTGCCGCCAAGAGCTGCTCCTGGCCAACATCGCCACATCCAGAGGTACCGCTGAACTCGCTCTCACGCAGCCTCAGATCAGAGGATGGCACTGACTCTTTCAGGAGGTTTTTCAAATGCTTCAGGAAGTGCCTCCTGAAAGCCAACCCTTGGCCTTGCTGATTGCTTTAGGCTCCACCACAGCTACCCTGGAGGAAACGCTTCCTTCACACTGACTCCTGGAGTGACATCTGATCTGGCAAGGCAGCATCTCCACTATTTTAACTGCCTCGTAAATATTTCACATGCTTCTGGCTTGCAGTTCATGCAGTACAGGCAGCCTTGTCCCAGGTAACAAGCTACCCCTGCCTATAAGGAGCTAAGGTGTGAGTCTCTATCCGAGCACATGAGAGAACAGTAGCAGTGTCACCATCCTTAGCTAATTTGGCACTTCAAGCAGAAACAGGGCTTTTATCTCTTCCTTTTCATTATAACATGGGGAGACAAACATGAGATATCAATAAGTAACTAAGCTGGCTACTGAGGACAAACAAATAATTGCAGACAGTTGCTTGGTAAGTGATAGGCCTTTGGGGCTAGATCACCACCTGTAGGCAAGCTTTGATTCATACATGAGATCATGGAGGAGAAAGGCACAGAGGAGGCATGCATGGAGCAGCACATCATTTCTCCCGGTACCCAGCACAGCAAACACAACCAAGTCTGCTTCTGCAAAACCTGTGAGGAGGAGGCAGAGGAAGCTACTGCAGTGCTTTCTCGCCAGACTTCTATCTGCTTTTTGCCCATCTGCTCCTCCTTGCTCGCATCGAAGCACACACGCTCCACGGCAGGACGATGCTCGGAATACCAGAGCTGCTCCCAGCCCCGCACAGCCCCATCCCGCACAGCACAGCACGGCACAGCCCCGAGGCCGCGGGCCGGCCGGACCTCCCTGACAAACACAGCAGCCGCTAGATGGCAAACTCACAGCCCAAACGGAACGCTACGGACTGTCACGGGTTCCCCGAGAGCTGTGAAATCGACAGAGCGAAAAGCCAACAGGGTTAAAAAAAAAAAAAAAAAAAAAAAAAAAAAAAAAAAAAAAAACAGAGAAACACAGCTCGCTCCTCTACCAAGTTCAGTTCCTTCGTGTATTTCTGTCCCGTCACCATCCTGCACGAGGATGAGCAACAGAGCGCACTTCCAACAGCCATAACCCACCCCCACGTACCCACGCGCGGCTCCGGCCATCCCTGGCGCCGTTACCGCAGGAGGAACACAACCACATTCCAGCACAGCCACTAAAACAGCTTGCTTAAGCCAGAAAAAGATGCAGCCTGCAAACAGCACGGCTAAGGGAGCCCAGATTGCAGATCATGTATTATTCATTGCTATCACTGTAAGCCCCCAGCCAACCTGGCTTTCCAGTGGCAGCTGCAGGAAAGGTGGGGCCACTACGTAGATCAGAAATATCTTGCAAACGACTCTTAGGTATTAGCTGCATGTCTGTGAAAAGAAATGAAACGCACAGCAGCCAAAGCTCTACACAAGCAATCATCTTTGTCTCGCAAAGTGGCCATTTGTATTTTATGTCAGCCCGTTATTATCCTAAGCCAGTTCTTGAGCAAAGATCAAAGCCAGCCTGGCTAAGGCAGTCCCCACTCATTACGTGCCGGTAATTTTTCGGAGCAGGAGTCCTTCCCAGGCGCTGCAGTCACAGCAGTGGGCGTTGCTGGATGCGCAGCTTCTGAAAAAAATGGGTCGCACGAGCCGAAATTTCAACAGCGCTGCTGAAGGAGCTCCTGCCTCCACACCCAGAGACTGCTCAGAATCGCTGTGCGCCTGCAGAAATACACAGGCAGCAATGTGACAGCAACTGTACTCTGCTCTTACTATTCAGTAAGGGAATCATCCCCTACTTCAAGAAGAACAGGAAACAGACAGGCTTTTGTTTAGTGTCCAAGAGACTTCACCGTGCTGCTGTGCAGGGCAAGACCAACTCCAGGCAGCGAACTTACTGTACACCTGTCACAGAGAGTCCATCAAAACTATTTTCCTTTGTATGCCAGTTTCAGAAGTTCACTGCCCCCCATGCAGCAGGGCTGCTCCCTGTACTCAAAGCAGCAGCAGTTGCTGCGTAACCCAGACTCAAATGTTCCTCCCATCCACAGTTATTTTAAGAATGCCAAGCAAGAATAATAACCTCACAAGCATTATTGAAAATATTTGCCTGATCAATGATATTCCTTCATGCCCCTCTGCAAATCCAGCCTAAATCTATTAAAACAGAGATCCTACTGATCCCTGCTTGTGTACCTGCAGAGCCATTCATCAGAAGAACTCTCAATATTATTTCCCATATTACACTTTCACATGATTTATTGAGAAATTTTGCACCATCAGTTCTGAACCACATTCACTCATTAGATCTGTTGATCACCAAAGTCAGGGTGTTCCCTGCTCATGAGACTCCCAGTAACCATCTGCTGCTTGCAGCTGCGAACTTAGCTCCAGAAAAAAGATATTTTCATTGACTCTCTGCAAACCCAAACTGGGGCACTCAGAGCTCCATTTGGGTGGCTCATCCACATACCCTCTCTGCTCTGCCTTTTTAATTTCATTTACACAAGCTGGACAAATTTCTCCTGCAAGGGAAGTGTGCAGCCCTAAGCAGCAACACATTGCTTGCTTTGCTCTTCTGGTCCCACTGTTTCCTGCTTTCGCACCCACTCTGTTAAATTGTTGACACATCTCATAACCATGACCGTTATGACCACCACATTTGATCAGTATGTTTCAAACCTGAGTGCTGCGTTTGCCCATTTAATGAGCAATATTTCAGACATTTTCCAAACTTCCTGTCACCAGCATTAGCTAACACGAGAGCGATCCAGACAGGCTCTTTTGTTCAGAGCAGCTGTGCTGTAAAACAGGCTGAGTATCTTTGTGGCCACGAACTGCTCTCCAAGGTCTCTCCATCTCCAATCTGCCATATGTTGCCCCTACAGTTCGTACAAACTCTTTCATTTCCTCTCTACCCTGTTGCATTTCATCAGGTTAATCTAAGAGTGCGCACCAGCATCCAAACGCCGTCCGCTTGTAGCACTGTGTGCCCCACTCTGTTTTGCAGAGGACGAACAGCCTTGCACTGCAGTTCGTTACATGATCTCACTAAGTCCTCTGGTTTTCAAGTTTCTCAGCTTTGTGGCTGTCCTGCTTCCAAGGAAACCGCAGAAGGGCCACATCCAATGCAGCCTGTGGCAAAGGCACTGCAGCCGTGCTGCAGTGGGGCTATCCGTGGTCAAAATCAAAAGTCAAAGAGATTTAGATCTGGAAAACCAGCAAAGACTTTTGAAACCATCCACTGAGGTTGCAGAGAGACAGGTCCACTCAGTGGCCAAAGCACTGGGGGCAAGGCTTGGCTTCCTTCTGCTCTGCTGACCCACAAAGCCCTCTGCTCATGTCAGCAGCAGGTTCTGAGAAACAGAGAACTACAGCTGGGAGCAGCCACATGGAAGGGCAGGGCTGTGCTGTGCAGACATCACTGGCTGCACAAGGGGAGAGTTTGTGTCCGATGCTTGCCAGGGAGAGCCTGGAGGGCCTTGCTAAGTGACAGGCAGCAATGGTAAGAGTGAAGAAATGCTTGCAGTCTCTTGAGCAATACAAGAGGAGCCTCTTCAGTTCTGTTTCAGCTTTGGAGGCCAAAGAGACATGAACATATCAGGCTTAGTGTCAGAAGGATGCTGATGTACCCATAGCCCAGTCTGACAGGCAGCCCCACTGCCTGTGGATCTGCCACCCAGAAACCCTGCACCAGTGGCTGCTGGGAGCTGCATGTGGGCACAGCTGGCGGATGGGCAGCATCCCCAAACCCACACCCTTCTGCCTGGATGGGGCCCCGGGACTGCCATGCCCACGGCTGTGAACAAACTCGCTGCACTCCACGCTCATATTTAGGAAATGCCGTCCCTGCTCCAAAAGCCACAGTGAGCCTGAAGTCAGCAGGGCTCGGTCGGAACGACACTGCTCCCGGGGCCATGGGGACTCCCCGCCCTCCTGCACGACAGCTCATCTCCCGTCACTCTGAACAATCTCAGCAAGATACAAGCATCAGCAGCACTAAATCCTGCTCTCCTCTGGGTAAAAGCCAAGGCTGTGAGCGTAAAGCACAGGATGTGATTTCCTGCCCCTCCTGCAAAAGGAAGCTACAGTCCAAAAAGCAGAGAAAGAACTATTAATCCTGGAACAACCATTTTAATGTTGGTGATCACATGATACAGCTGCAGAAATACCAATTCAATTCAAACAGAATGTGTAATATGCTAAACATGCTGGACTCATGACACAGAGAAGAGATACCAGATCAGGGTGCTAAGAAGAGGAATTACTATTCACAGACCCTCAGGGAAACACAACTCTATGACCACTGCTCTTTGGACAGATCTCTTATATGAAGAAAGAGCTAGAAAATCATTGAAGATGGCAGATTCTCTACAGAATCTCCTACAGTTTTACTTTGTATTGCCTACATGAGCCAAGAGCAGCGAGGTGCTGGGCTTCTTGGGAAAGGAACTGCTTATGGACTGAAAAGAAAACTAATGCACAGCCCCAGCAGGTTTACTTTTACTCAGGTTTTAAAGAGACGGAGAAATAAGCAGTGCTACTGAGTTAGCGCAGAGATGGGCTGTGCAGTTCCAGTAGCTACTGCCTGCTTAAGCACAATGAAATGGGATGAACAGGACCCTAATATGGCTGAGTCACCCTCGTTACCCAACGGCCTAAAATGGGGGGGGGGTCTTCAAAGAAGATCAGAAAACACACTTTTAGGTGTGAGGCTGTATGGATTGCGCAGCCCAAGCTTCGAGGGCCCATTGCTTTCCATGGGCTGCATCTGTATGACTGTAAGAACTCTCCTGTGTGCACAGCTCAACAACCACTTTGTTTTCAGAGCGCCTGCAACCACTTGCAGAAGACTGACAGACGTGTGTGCAGACGCACGCTGTGCTGCCATGGGGACTTGCCTTCTGTTCTTTCTCACTACAGTTTTCCTCGGTCTAAAAGAAAAGTACGTTATCCTGTGCCCTTTGTGCAAGAAAACATAGCACAAAAGTGTTTATTTGCCTATGAACATCATAATCTTCATAGATCGATATTAAAACCCTTCACACTTATTTTCACTGCCTTGTTCAATTGAACTTAGAAATTCCCGCGTATCTTGAGAGTGCTGAACAGCTGCAAACTAGCCAAGGGATCACATTCCCACAGATGGTATTAGAGTCCAAAGCCCTTCATGTTTGACTGTGGGATATGTACAGGTCAAACGAGAAGTTACACTGTCTGGGAACAAAGTTTCACAATCCTCGCAGACAGTGCGATTTCTTTTTACAGTTCTTTGATTTAATGCTGTTCTCTTGCAAACTGCTATTTTACAGTGGGGGTTTTCTGCAGAGGTAATGCAGGGCCAATTAACTTCCACCAGAGGCCATCTTCTATGTAAATTCTGTTATATCCAAACTCTGCAGCGTCTCCGCTGACTGCCTGATTAAATGTAAGGTTTGAAGCAGTGTTTTCAGCACCGATCTGACAGGCGTCCAGAGAAATGCACTGGTGTGGGGAGGTGACTGGGGCCAGGACTCCCAAACTCCAGATCTGCTCGGTATTATTAATTACGCTTTGCCAAATTTCTAACCCTCACTTACAATCTGTCAGAGGCACGCAGTGAAGGGGAAGGAGGAGGGTCTAGCCAAGCAATAGGCTCTCTCCCTGCCCTGCCATCGCTCACAGCACCGGTGCCAGCGGACAGCCTGAGAGCAGCCCATACATGTACCTGCAGTTTGCTCAGGAAAAGGCAAGCGGCTGACAGTGAACACAGCAACTTGCTCTTGCTTGTCATTAGCAGCACCAGAGAGGATGCTATTAAGTTCAGGAAGACTCAAAAGCACAAAACCGCAGCATCTGACCAGAAACCGCCTCCACGTGCTTTCTGCCGTGTTCAATAACTCGAGTTTCAGAATATGTATTTGGGAGGTAGTGACCCTCAGCAAAGTCAGAAAAAAAAGACAAAACTTTGGAGAAATAGATGCTTACATGATGACTATTTCAGAAATGAGGAGAGCAAAAAGATGCTGGTGCCTGCTCCTCATGCAGCGCAGCTCAGTCACGCTCAGGGGCAGCACCAGCTTGTTCCCAGCCACTGCCTGGAGACATGAACCCTAGAATCCTCTTTCTTTATTTTTAACCAAAGCTCAAGAGCTGCTTGGCAGATACAAGCTCTGGACTGCTAGGCAAACACAAGGTTTTGTTCTCTCTTGTAGCTGAGAGGCTAGCCTGACTCCCACAAGAGCTTTGTTTCCTGACCTTGAGTATTCAGCAAAAACTGTGAAGGCCACAATGGTCAATGGGGCAGCCCATTTGCAACAGGCAGGGTAATAGGCAATTATGCTTTGAAGACAAAATGATTGTATGCACGTATATATGAGAATAAGCAAGAGAGACCAGGGGAGAAAGAAACGGTAGGAACAAAACAGGCTACTTCTTAAATGCCATGTCCGTCCTCAGAGTGCCCAAAGCAGTCGTGGCCTCCAAGGAAAGCATCACCTGCAAAACCAAAGGCAAGCAGTAAGCACAGGCACGGGATGAGATCCGCTGTTGACTGAGCCCTGCAGCCTTCCTTCCTCAACACCCACACTGCATTCAGCTCAGGCTGGCCTGGCCAGAACATCTACCATCAGGAGTTGGTCTGAGTGGATCTCTGCTCAGGGCTGTCCTGGGGTGCAGAAAGACAAGAATTACTCAATGCAACCTGGGCATAATGTATCTACTCTGCCTGTTCTGCTGCAATTTCAGAGTTTTCCAGCGGTATTCACAATGCCTTTCTTCCCGTGAGCTTCCAGAATTAATCACCAGTGTATGAATTTGGCTTCCCATCCCTTTTCCCAGCTGACAGGAATTGATGGCACCAACTGCCATCGCCACAAAAGATAAGTGATTCCTTCACTAGCATGGCAGACATATGCCAGCCAGGAAGAGAAGATCTGATCATCAGACTTGCTTGTTTTGGCTTTTCAATGCACAAAAGGCTGTTTTTCTCAGAATTAGGGTGGCTGCGACAATCTGTTTTTAGACAGAGTTAGAATCACAAGATAAAAGAGGCAGAAATCTTCTCATCTGCATATTTATCATCAAAATGCAGCAACTGCATAATTTAAGCTTAGTGTTAAAAGTATTGTATGTATATTTTAAGGTTTTCCTACTCAGGTGCAAAGGAGACATGCTTTCACTAAGGAGGTTAATTATTTCCTAATGGTGTGAAAACAACAGGAAAAAAAAAAAAGGAATCAAAAGGAATTTTCTTACCCTCCCCCCTCCCCTGAGGCGCAGCGCAGAGACATCTCCGTCCACATCCCTCCCAGACACTCGCAGGGAAGGGGCTCACAACAATAGAGCGGGGCATGCTGGCAGCCAGGTCCCACGGAGCCCGCTGAGGGTCTGGATGTTTGCACAAGGGTGTGAGTTGCAGGAGACTGGCAGAGAGAGGAGCAGCCTCATTACAGCGCTCACCTGAGGCGGGCAGCTCTCACACACAGGGGATGGGCACAGCACTCAGCCACCCGCTGGGTGCTGCAGAGCACAGCAGGCTCCTGGCCCCAGGGTGCACGCAGCCAGGTAAGCATCACGCCCAGCCACTGCCTCCCACGCGGGTGAGGAGAGGGGGACAGAAGGACTGGGCACAGCCTGTCACCACCATTGGTACGATGGAGGTTTCCCCATTCTACCTCTCCAACTCTGATATGCATATAGTGCCCTTGCAGTCCACAGAGAAGCACCAACTAGTTGTGCATAGGATCCATCTTCTTAGCAAGAGGACACATCCAGGCTTATTGCTGTCTTTCTAACTGGCTGCACCCTTAATGGAGCTGTTTTTACATGACCTCCAGAGCTGACCATGCAGACATGTGATGTTCCAGACCAGGCTTTGCTTTCAAGCTTCTCCTCTGCCCTGCCCTTGCCCAGCCACGTCCCTGCACCCAGCAGGTCCCACACACCCACAGCTGGCTGCTGTCCCCTCACTGATGCAGCTCCTGTGCTCCCTGCTGGCTGCCACCATGCCCTCACATGGCCACACCATCGCTGTGCCATAGCAGCCCCGTCCCTGGGATCTACAGTGCCCACAGCCAGCTGATGTGCACATGTGGCTCCTGTTTAAAGAGACAAGTTAGAAGGGCAGTGCCTGACAATGTGCCACAGGCTGAAGACAGCCAATCAAACCAATAAATCCCCACTCGCTCCCCAACAGCTGTAGCCCAATTAAACTCAACAGTTCACAGGTGTTCATGTAATGACTTTAACACAAAACGCACCGTTCCCTTTAGGGGCCTTTAAAAAAATTTAGAGCTCTTTAAATTTTATATACCAACAACATCAAACCAAAGTAGGAAATAATAAAGAAAGAAAGGAGATAGAGAAAAGAAAATACACAGTGTCAGCATCAACAACAGCCTAATTAAACAACGGCCACCAGGAAAACGCACGTCCTGCTCAGCCAGGCACAGCCATTCTTGAGTTGTGAGTGCTGATGCAGAAGCAGCTTTCTGTTCAACCTTTCAGCACTGCTGCCACAGCCACACTTCCACCCAGCAGCCCTCCGTTTCCATCCTCAGAGCAGAGCTGCAGCCGAGCACACTGCAGCACGGTGAGGGCCCCACCTGCCTCCCCTCCTGCCTGGAGGTCAGGGCTGGCCAGGCAACGGTTTGCTGGGGCAGAGCTGTCAACCCCGGGGAGGGACGATGACCCCACAGCTGGCTGTGGCTCTGCAGCTCATGTTAGTGGATTCAGGGAGCCCTGGCAGAGCTGACACCTTCGCCTTTCTGCCTGTCGGCACCATCTGTTTGTGCTGTGCCAGCAGCAGGCTCCCGCTTGGTGCCTCCTTGTTCTTGGGTTGTTCCACTTCACTGGCAGTTATGGCCACAACATCATTACTTTCTTCTGTAATTTTCCCATGGATTGCAGGTGTTCCCTCTCCTCCTAACCCACCTTCCCCCTCAGTCCCACTGAGCTGCACACACGAGTCCCTTCCAGTGCCTGGACCGCAGTGCGGAGCTGCTGTGTACTGAGCAGCAGGAGGAGCGAGGAGGAAGGAGACGTGATTCTCTCAAACCTCAAGAAGGAAGCATCAGGCTGAGAAGAACAGACACTTAAGGGACCCAACAGAGTGAGGATGAGGCAAACAATTCACAGTACCTCAAGTTCGGGGAAATCTCAGTCCAAAGCTTCCTTACTGCTGCCATTGGCTCACTTGCATTTGTGACTCCTATGGCGAGACACTGAAAGTGGATCTGATGCATCTGTTCTGAAGCAATCCTAGCTTCAGCTTTTCATTCTCACAAAGATATGTGAAGTATTCTTAGAAAGAAACATTTTTGTCCGGAAGATTTTTTGAGGGGCAGTGAAAAAGGTCCCAGTCCCATTCTGATCAGGAGGTTCTGAGAAGGGAAATCAGTTTCTCTCCATCTCACCAAAACAAGAGAACTTAAGAAGCTGAAATATTTTCAGACTTCAGAAATGAAGGTCCGGTGCCAAAACAGAGGGCTTTTGCAGGGCTCCAGAAGAGGATAAAACTGCATCTTGGTAGGTCTGCAAAGCCAGGAATGTGTACAGGACCAAACCAGGCAGCTCCAGATCACAAAGTCCATTTTTCGTCACACAGACAGCAGCAGTAAAATCCGTGGCCCCAGCCTGCTTTGCACAGAATGTGAAACCTGAATCTCTTTCTGAAAGCAAAAAGATGCTGGGTTCCAGCCTGCATCCATCCTCGGCCTCCTCTGCTTTGAGGGGTTATGAGAGCACTGCCAGAGTCCTGCTGGCGCTGCAAAACACAACCTTAGTCTTAGAGCAACATGGGGGTATTTGCAGCTGCATATCTTATTCATGCACCTACAGCATCTAGCACTCTGGGCTTCAACCTGGGAGATTCCTTTAGGAATTACTGTAATATAAATAGTAAATAAATCGGAATAATTATCTGAGGATGATAACCAGTGATTTAGATATGAAACAGCCCCAGGATGCAAGTGATAATCTCCTGAGATACTTAGCCATCCTTTCAAGATGCACAAAGACACACAAGTAGGCTAATTACAAAGGAAAATGTCTCTTGTACATAAATCTCATCTAAATTCAGAAGCGATGCAAAAACAAATCCAGAAGACACCCAGGAAAAGTTCAGTAATGTAGCTGGGAAAGGTTAATTTTTAGAGATTATTTTAAGATAACCCAGAAACTCCTTAAATACAAAAATAGTTAAACCTGAAATAGCAACTGCGAGTGTCACACCAGAAAGGCACTCTAAAATGAATAGAACTATTGAACTGAGGAAGCATCAAGGCAAAAAACACAACAATTTCATTTTCTTAGTTTAGTTTCAATTTATAATTCACACAAGTAGCTTAAACACGTTGATTTGAGATCAAAACAGAACTGCAGGTTACATAGCATCTGTTCTATAGGAGGGTGCTGTGTGCACTGAGATAATTTTAGATGAACGTGTTATAAACAAGATCTGTGGAACACTGCAGAGTAGCAAGTTCTGAGGGAGAGAAACATACAGTTTAAACGCATAAATTGTTTAGAATGTTTAGTATGTGATTGTAAAGCAATCAACCAAGGAATCTGTCTCCCAGAGTGGGACAGCTCACACAGATGAAGCGGGTGCTCCCTCTGTACCCAATGTAAGACGTTCTCCACCTGGAGGAGCACGTCCTTACGCAGTGATCACAGTCCTTACTCGGTGATCACAAAGCTGCAGCTTTTTCCCACCTCCTTTGCTCTTTTCCAACCACTGCACAAGCTGTGCTGTGGTGGCACTCTGGCAGGCACGACGCAGCCTGGCTGGAGGAGCCCGGCTGATGGCCACACAACACCTCTCCTATTTATAATTTATAACAGCTATTTATAATAGCTGTAGATAAATAAGAAAATATCTTTATCCCTTTCTTGGGAGGATGGTTTTGGAGATATCCAGGAACCAAATTACACCATCAAGACTCCTTTTAGATTACAGCAGAGTTCATCTGCCCACATGTTCAGGGACCCAGGGCTGCCGGCTACTGCTTGCCTCCTAGCCCGATGGCAGCAACCAGCATCCAAGAAGAATCAGGATGTAAAGGGAAGCAGCTGGCACAGCTCCCCCTGCACCATGCAGACCTCCAGACCGACCTCCCAGCCCCAAGGGCGCAGGCAGTCAGGCAGGGCAGGGCAGGGCAGGGCAGTGGGGGATCTCTGTGGCCTTCTGCCCCAGCATCAGCCTTTGCCACGCAGCATCTCCACGCACACCGAGCCGTGCGCTGTCACTCACATGGCTTATATTTAAATAAGCCCTTCTGTTGAACTCAAATTAAATATAACTCGGCTGAATGTGATACCATGAGAGAGCCAAGGCTGGAGGCAGGAGGGAGAACGACAGGGAGATCACAACTGAACAAATACACAACGAGCTATGAAGTTAACACCAGCCTGCACACCAGGCGGTGGTGCTGGCCGAGCTTACTCCTCGCCTGCTCCGCCACAGCACTCACTGCAGTGAGGTCACCCTCACATGTCCCTCCGCTTTGTGCCCCGCTAGACAGATACACACAAGTCTTCAAATGTCACAGACAGAAGGAAACTTCAGACTCAGTGATCTGTCAGCATGCACAGCAGCGCCTGACCGATGGGAAGTCAGTGCCCCCAGAGGCTGCTACCCCAGGACTATCTCTGCAGCCCGCCAGCACCGCCAGCACCCAGCTGACAGCGGGTGCCACAGAGCCACAACAAAGCCAGCAGCAGCTCCCGCTGCGGTGCAGGCCCAGGCTCCTCCTGGCACCCACCTGATGGGGATCTGCTCCCACCATGCTCAAGCACTGCTCAGACCCACTGGGGAGAGCAGCTGGGGTGACTGGGTGGGACAGCAGACAGCACCGACTGTGTGCATACTGGCAAGGAGGGAACTAAAAGCCCAGGCACTAAAAACAGGCATTGGATGATGGGAAAGCGTGACCATGGCAGGAGGGTAGGCAAGTTGTACCATCGTGGTGACAGAGTTCACAAGAAGTAATACAATAAAGTCAAACAGATCTCCAGGCCTGTGGGACCCAGGTGTTCAAATCCACCGAGCTGTGCACTCAGTTCCCTGAAACTTTTCATTAGGCTTCAGGATGAACCAACTCTTGTAAGCATCCTCATCAGTCATCACACCACACACTGGACTGAACCAACCACATATATTTAAGAAACCTGTCTCATGTCCAGCTACAAACAGATCCAGGGCAAGGAGGAGCAGAGAGAAAAGCAGGCTCAGAAAACTTGCTGGGATCACAAGAGTTAAAGATGCTGTGAGCCCCAGTGCCAACAGTCTGTCTCCAGTACCGATAAAAGTGTGTGTTGAAACATATGCTAGGCAAGCCCTGCTTTGTCCTGCTGCAATCTCTTCAATTATTTTTTGTGTTGTGTATTTTACAAAGGATAAATCAGGGAACATTTCAAGAAATGTTTTCTCATTCTAAAACTTATCAAAATATTGCTGACACTGATCCATGGCTGGGAATGTCATTCCTGAATAAACATGATGTCATTCTCATTCCATTCATACTTCTCCTGGACAGCTGCTGTCAGCCTCAGTGAAGAAAAATGCCACCTCACTGGTGACAGCTGCCACTTGAGGTACTTTGTATATCAGCCTCCATAGGAAAAAAAAAAAAAAAAAAAGAGCCAGTCATGCAGATGCTATTTAAAGTATGTTGCATCTTGATGAGAAATGCAAAAGTTAATACAGCGCAGGTTGGTCTGTGTCAAAAGCCTAGACAGCGAAGAGTAAGGAACATTTCTGGTCTCACCTTCCTAAGGAGCAAGGCTCAGACAAGGCCCACACGCCTGCACTGTAGCTGCTATAAGGACAAAAGAAGCACTGGATAAGAAGTGCTATACTTTTTCTTACTTAGGTCTAGGACTGGAAAGTCTTCTGGAGCTCATGACTTACAGTGGCAGAAAGAAGCGCACGAGCAGACGCAATGGTGATGCTCACTGCGACACTGCCCTCACTGCGACCCAGAAAACAGCCCAGAGGTGATACCTGCAGCTTGGTGGTCACCTGTGAGAGTGCTGAGGGTGCCTCCCATCCCACCAACAGCAGTGAGCAGACCCTGGCACCCGACCGCCTTTAGAGGAGGCTGTGTCAAGGGCTTCAGCCAGATGCCAAAGGGTCTACAAAGGACCATGAGTACAGATCTGCCTCTTTTCATATAGATTGCATCACAACAAAACTAGTGAAACGATCAACAGACAGCTCCCCCTGTTTCATCACATATTAACATAACACAACAACTGAAAGGCAGGGATTTCCCAGTCACATTCAAAAGCACTTCACCTCAGACTTATATGACTGCTTCCTCCCTTGCACATTTTGCAGCTCCTTCCCACAGAAGTCACTCTTTGTGTCAGAGTGCTCCAGACCACCTCCCATTGCAGTAGGTGCCCTAGAAAAGCCACAGCTGAGAAGTGGTTTGCATCCCACTGTGCAGACAAGGTATCCTCATCTCCACCCTCTCACACAGACGAAGGACAGACGAAGTACACTTAATGGAAGAGAACTGCGTCTACAGTTTCTCACAGCATGTGGAGCCAAATCAACAGTATTTAGAAATTATGTGACATTTTCCAGCTTGCACAGGAGGTGCTAAGGAGGTAAACAGCAAGCACTGCCACTGGGAACACAGCTGGGCAACTCTGAGAAGCTGGAAGCAAACAATTCTCGCCTCAAAGTTCCTCCAGCAGCACCCATCCGAGACATAACCTGCTCGGCAGGCTTTTCTGGTTAATGCTTACCACAACCCATTTGCTAGAATTCCACTCTTTACTATCGCTAACTTTCCCATCTTCCCCGCATTCCTTAATGGCTTAGAATTTGGAATGAACTGGTCAGACAACGTTTGACTCTGTTTGTGTCTTAGCCTCGCTCCAGGTGTACGTATTGAACCATCTCCTCCAGCAATTGGAGCGGGAGAGCAACTTCCAATTTACCTGCCATCCATGGACAGTACAACACAGATTTATAAGAAATCATTGCCTTTTCCAGGATTCCAGTCACACTTGCAATTTTTTGGCACCAAGACCTCCTGCTCTAAGAATTGTCCTAGGCTGGTGTAGCTCACCCGCTGCTTTCTAAGCAGACAATCCTTGCCCCAAAGAACGGCCCAGATTAGATCTGTTTTCCGTTCTTTCTGGCCTCCAATTTGCACAACTGCTTCAGTGTTAAAGGGGCAGATGTTTAATCTGGGAAGCTTTTCAGATGCATCTTGAGCAAAGCAAAGCTTTGTGAATCACTGGTACTAAGCGGGATCTTTCAATCTGCCACAGTACCACTGGCAGAGTGCGCTCTAAACGCACTCACAGTGCACCCAGGACAGCAGGCACCTCACGGAGTAACACCAGCACTCACCACAGCCAGATTCCCAAGGAACAAATAGATCAGCAGTCTTCCCCTGCTGCCTGTGGTGTCACACCATGCACACTGTGCCCCAGCAGTGCTGCCCTGCCCCCAGTAGATCAGCAACAAGTCCATGCTAGGCATAAGATCCACTGTCACCATAAATGTTCATCAATAAGTCTCCTTGCTTAACGTTTATTACGCCTCCTGTCCCATATAAGCTCCCAGGTGCTCTTCCAAGGGGTGAGTGCAGACTGCCACACAGAGAAGAATGACAGTGACATGGCCTCTGGCTCTCCTCTCAAACAGCAGCTTTGCTGTCATCCCCTGGAAGAGCTCCCATTTCTTTACGGCTCTGGAAACACGGCTCAAGCAAGGTTGCCAACACACGTTCCTCCGTGTCAGACATGACGCTGATTCTGGAGCCTGTGAGCGGCCTGTCAGCTACCATTCTGCCAGGAATACCCGGCCCTGGCTCTGTTTTCAAATTCAGTCTGCGTTAGGTTGAATAAGAGGAGCTGTCAGGTATCTGGAAAAACAATAGCAGCTCTTGCTTTAATTTGCATGGCCAGCACTGAAATCCTTTGTCACTAACCGAAGTGGGCAGTGGATAAAAACTAAGAGAACTATAATGATGCAATTGACATAAATGTGTGAAGAGTGCATCTCTGCGGGCAACCTCACACCCACCAGTACTCTGGTGCAGATTTGTTGTGTCAGAGTCAGAAAATAAGTGGATACCCAACACTGCAGAGCCCTGCCGAAAAAGGTGTTTGTCAAACTGCCTCCTGTGGGCTGCCCGCATCGCGGGGGAGCAGCAGGTCTGTGGTTCTTTCCCTCACATGGCACACACGGGGGCTGCTGCCCCGGCGCTCCCCACTGGAGGCATGTCAGCATTTGAAAGAGCGAGGTGTTGTCTTTGCCACACGGGCACTTCGACACACAGATCCTGTTTCCCCACCTCGTCCACCTGGTCGGCTGCACGCCCACCCTTATCGCCTCCGCAGAATTCCACCGCTGCCTGCAGGGCAGCACCGGGCCGCCATGCCGCGGGGCAGCAGCAGGAGGGGGCGGGGAGGAGGCGGCCCCACCTCTACACATTACAGGGCCAACCTGCAGAGCAGCCACCTGCGTAGGTTTTCACAGCACTCTTTTGACACGATTTTCACAGAACCTCAACTCCACACTAGCAGAAATAAAGCCAAGCCTTACCGCCGCTTCACGGCCTCCTCTCGGCACTGCTCTTTGTCTCACGGGCAGCCCCGGACCTCCACGGCGCTCAGACACGACGCACTCCGCGGCCGCGCCGGGCTCAGGACGGAAGGAGGAGGCCGCGCCGCGTGGTGCGCATCAGCTGCAGGGCACGCGCACATCAGCTGCAGGGCACGCGCACATCAGCTGCAGGGCACGCGCACATCAGCTGCAGGGCACGTGCCGCGAACGCCCCGAGGACAGCCGCTGTCCGCGCGCCCTTCGGGCTCAGCGCCGCCTCACCCGGTGCCGTCCCCGGGCGGGGCACGCAGCGGCGGCAGCGGCTCCGCCCGCGCAGAGGGAGGTCGGGAGGGGACGTCCACGTGGGGGGGACAGCGGCAGCCCGGGCCCGGTTCCTCAGGCGTTGTGCTCGAGCAAGTCGTAGGGTTTCCTTCGTGTTTGAGGATAAAACGCTCCCTCTATGGAAGCCGACACCCACTGAAAGCGCGGTGCACCCGAGGAGAGCCCTGCAGCCCCGAGGCTCTGCGAAGCGCCGCGCTGCCCGAGGAGCAGTAGGCGCTCCCTCGGGGCGGTTCCTGCAGCCCCGCACGGCCGGGCACGCGCTGCCGCTCTCGGCCGTCCCCCGGGAAGCGACAGCCCGGCCTGCCGCGGGGAACCGCCGCCCTCGGCGCTGGAGGGGCCGTTCCGCCCGCACCATCGCGAGGGCTGTGCCGGCGAGGCAGAGGACCGCGCCGCTCCCGCAGGTGGGCGGACGTGGGCACAGCCGTCCCGGGGCAGCGCCGGGCCGGGGATGGCATTCTTCTTCGGTCAGGCCGGAGAGCCTGCAACAGAGAAAAGCTCTGGAAAGGAGTTAATCACCGAGCCGCAGTCCCCTCCGACACAGAGCCCCTCCTTGTGAGCACAAAAGCGAGCCCGAGCATTCCCACTGCCGACGGCGAGTGCGATGAGGGCTCTTTGCTGTCGGTGCTGCGGACTCACGCTGCTGCCGCACTGCGCAGACAGCCCCGCGACCCACGGTGCCGGCCGCGGCCTCCCCCGTCCGCTGCGTTCATTCCTGGTGCTTCCGAGCACCACCGGAGCGCTCTGCGTGTCCCCGGGACTGCAGGGCTCTAAGTGCCGCATCCGGGAGGTTCTCAACGTTGCACCACTGGAATGCGGCCCTGTGATGCTCCGGGCATCGGCCGGACTGAAAGTTGCAAGCGCGTGACGGCCAGCAGCTCCACCACAGCCTGCGAGGGACAGCACGCATCAAGCACGGCGTCACAAACAGGAAAACCCACAGCAGCTTTTTCACATACGTTCCGGCTCCAGAGCTCTCCCTTTGCAAACAATTACGTGCTGGTTTGTTACAGTACTGTTACAGATCTCCTCGCACCATTTGGTTAGGTGAAGCGTGGGCAGCAGCACATGCTCGCGTCTGACATTGATTCTCCCCCGAAGTCCCCCATAACAGCACTACGAGCGGCTGCACGCGATGCCCTCAGCTCTGCGGGTCGGTCTGACTGCGCCGGGCATGGCCGGGCAAACACAGCCTGTCGTGGGCAGCGCCAGGAGACCATAATGAGCGCTAATAGGAGCGCTAATAGGAAAGCAGAGAGCGTTATCTGTGCGGGGGAACGACTGCTTCAAACGAGGACAGAATCGGAAAGCAGAAAATTAGAGCTTCAACCATAAAGTTCAAAGAATGCGGAGAAAAAGCATGAAAAATAATTTTGACACTTTGAAGTAGAACTCAATTGTTGCATTAAACTGTATTTTGAATAAAAAATAACAATAACAGCATTCCAAATATCTATTTTATAAGCTTTACTAATGTGTATTTTTTTAATACATGTCAGAAATTCTTACTTGAGGCAAATGCAATATTTATAGAAAGCAAGAGACTTCAAAACAGCTCCAGAGACTTTAAGCTCTCGATTTATTCACAGATTTAGAATAACTCAGGAATACAAAATGACAAAATGTACATTTTTTATATTGTTTACTAATGTATTGTCTCTTGTCCCTGATCCGTCATTTCCCTGACTGGAGGAAATATATTCGGCTGCTTCACTCCCTTTAATGCTACATAGTTCTGGAGGAAAAAATTCCCATTTGGTGAAAATCTATTACAGTTCTGTCTTGCAGAATATCACTCCCGCAGAATTATGTGAAGATCATTAATAAATACATTTTTACAATGACAGTCATTTCTTCTTTGGTCGTAATTTGTATCTATTATTTGCCTCAGCCTCTCCAGTTTCTGGAGAATCTGGTGGTGAGAGTGGAGGAGAGGAGAGCGGTGCGGCTTCGGACCAAAATCCAAATGGAGGTTTGCCGTGTGGATTTAGCCAGTGGCTATCAAAGAGCTGCAAATCAGTTAGCCCTGAGCTCACCATGTCACCAGGTGTGGAAAGATGCTCTCACCTGCTGGGAAAGGCCACCTCCATGGAGCACTCAGAGGGGCACAGCGCCTCTCCCGGCTGCGGCCCTGCGCTGCTGCACAGCCAGGTGTGGTGCAGAACCACAGCATCCCTGCGGCTCACCGTGCTGAGATAAAGCTCCTGCCTCAGGCAGGGCCTGCACACTGCGCCTGGGCCCAAACTGAGCAGAGATCCTGGTGAGAGATGCCCTAAATAGTCAACAAACAGGGAATGCATGAGAATATAGGAAAGCAGTCAGGATATTCTTCCTTTTAGCATTTTAAACCATAGTTTTAAAATACGATGATTCTAGTTCCACAAAAGCACGTAATTTTAGAAAGGTGCCAAATGTTCCTTCTTTTTATATACTGTCTGTGTAACTTTCTTCATACTGGAGGCATTTCTGAAACTGCAGAACTTACGCAGTTTCTTTCTGCCCCTTCAACCCACAGACGAGCTCATTTCGCTGTTGCTGGCAGTGTTCCGAGGCCACTTCACTTTTGGTTCTCTCGTGTTTCTCATTATATTACAGTGCAGCTATGTTTTTACAGCCATACCTAAACTCAGCTATAACAGAACACGGAGAACTTTTGGAGCAGCCAGCCTGTAACACCCCCTCCTTGGCAGAGGCTCAAGATTGCTCCAAAAAGGACAAGAGGGAAGCAGGCAAAAGTGTGAGGGAACCAGAAAGTCACGCAAGAGCTGCCTGCTGTCCTGGGCTCTGGTGGAACAAAGATGCAATATTTGTTTGTGAACCTTTCAGTGTAACAGTGAAAACTTGAAATTAGTGCCAGGGAAAAAAAAAAAAAGAGACACTTTTGGACTTGCATTAATAATCTTCAACATCTTCTGCTTCTTTTCATTGCAATGCCATGTGAGTTTTAGAGTGAAAATGGTCTGATGTTCTGCTAAGAGGTAATCCAGCCCCAGATTTTGGGGGTGAGTTTATTCCACGTGCCGTGCGCCCAGCAGTGGGCACTGGGAGGCAGAGAGGCCCGGGGACACAAATGCCCAGATGTGCAGCACAATACAGATCTGGGCAGATTCTGGGTTGTTTTTCCTTTCCAAGACAATCCTGGATCAGAGTTCGTCCAAAAGACATGCTGCCCTGGCAAAAGATAAGGCCAGAGCTCTCCCAAGTGTACTGCCGATGAATCAATAGCCACAGCACTCAGCCAGCTCAGAGTTGTGCTAGATGTACAGCAATAAATGATGTATTTTTGCTGCACAAATTACAGTAGCAAAGATACGCCGGGAAAAAGCATTAACTACTGAAAGGCAATTAGCACACCAGTTCACTGTAACACTACAGTGCTTCTTTTCTCATTAGACTTTCCATGATATTTCCTGCTCCCACCGAAGTCCTCCTCTAGCAAAATGTTTCGGTACATTGTGAAAACCACTCCATTTCCTGACAGAGAGGAGACAAATTGTTACGGCCACCTGTGTGGATTCCTTCTGTAAGGACGCAGTGTCTGCTCCAGGCTCAGGATGGCACTTCTCACTGGCGTCAAACTTCTTCAGCTCCTCTCAAGGACAGGATGGCAGAGCAAATTTTGGATCCCAGGGAAACCCATGCAAAATTCCACCAGCTCCCATCCCCTCTGCAACTTGGCTGGCTGCCTTTCGCTGCTGAGGCCTGCAGCTTGAAATGCCACGGAGTCCTGCATTAGGCCAGTCCTTTCTGTATCAGTTATTGATGTTTCTGCATTCATGTCTCCCACAGTAGCGATGCTGTTATCAGGGCTCAACACAGCAAGGGGCTCAGGGTGAGCAGGATCCACAGGCTCCTGTGCCAAGGAAGCTCCTTCTCTCTCTGATACTTTGTCTTAGCAGGTCCTCATGTTTTTGCATCTCGCTCCAGTGCTCATTCTCAAGGCTGACACACACAGCTGCACCCTGTGAGGCCCCTGGTAATTCATTACAACACTTGTGACTGACAAGAGCTGGCACCTTCCCCATCAACAAACACTCCGGGCCAGCATGAACAGCATATCCACAGTCGAGGAGTCTCAAAGTAAATGCTGGAGTGAGTGCTCATGGATGAATCTTGCAAACACTGTTCAAAAGACTTGGCTCCTGGGGCTGGAGTGTATCATCTCCAGTGTGAGCCTTGCTGAAGTTAATATTAATGCTACGATATTAATGCTACAGCTAACCCAGCCAGCTGCTGCACAAGGCAAGAGGAGAGTTTATAGCTGAAAAGTCCCAGCAGCCTATTAGATCTCTGCAGGACAGCAGTCTCCTCCTTCCAGATGCGCACTCTGGCATTCAGCTCCAGAGCATCTGAGTGCTGGGGAGATGGCAAGCTCTGCACATGCCAAACATGTGTCGGAAACATTTCTGAGAAGCTTCTGCTCCAGCTACCCGTCCCACTCCGTCCCACGCTGTTCCTGACACGACCACAAACAGTGGGGCTGTGCGGCAGGGCTCCTGCCCTGGAAATGAGGCAAAGCCACGCTGCCGGTGCCCAGTCCTGGCCCCCAGGGCTGCTGCTGCACCAGTGCGGATCTCGACGGCTGCCTGGGGACCTGCTTCTCTGCTTGGTGTGGGCAGATACTCCCACCTGCCCAGCCCATAGGCATGGTATCAGCCCCCATGTGCACTGTTAACATAGGTGGGTTTGTGTTTTGCCATATACAGGCCTAGCAGGCCAGAGACCAGACCAGTACCTGTACACAACTTAATAGGTTTCAGTAAAGGAAATGTTGCTCAGTTGAAGGGTGCAATCATAAAAATGAGCTCTTTTTCTCTGTGTATTTAACTACCATGAAGTTACCAATTTGGTGGATGCTATATTTAATTCTCATCCCCACAGAATTAATCAGCTTGCCAAAGCTATGTATTTTCATATCCTGAAGTGCTTTGGGGAATGAAAAACAGCCATTGACAGAGTGGCAATTGCTGTGTTCCCACCCTCAGAAGTTCACCAAATGAGCTCCTTTAGGGAACGGCAGAGCAGAACTGCTGGCAGCCACTGTCCCCATCATGGGCACATGTCATAGCCCAACCCAAAGCTGTACCCTGACAGAGACACATGTCAGTTTTTATTTGGGGGTAAACAGCATTTCAATAAAAGAGAGTCAATTAACCTAATGATGCAGACAGAGAAGTTATCCAGGATGCACCAGAGGTACGGCGAGCAATGTGCTAGTAGGAAAAAGAGGAGGAAGAAGGAGTGATTTTTTTGGACATTCATTTGTGTGTGCAGAGCTCACAGTGAGACCCCTCGGTGAGTCATGGGTCAGTCCCCGTGGGGTCACCGTCTGCTCCCAAAAGGCCGATGTTTCCCACTCTGCCTCTCTTTCCACAGAAAAGTTGTAAGTGACATCTCTGTCAGTGGAGAACAAATTCTGTTCCACAGAGTGTTTGTAATTAAATATGCAGGAGATGCAGCAGTATCTAATGCTGTGTGCTCATTGCCTTTGTGATACATCACTACTAAGCAGAGCGTAGAGTGAGCCAGCCCAGAGCAAAACTATTGTTTGCAATTGCCTTTTCCTTTTGACATTTTCATTGTATATTCTTTTAGGATTGTAAATCTCCTGCAAAGTCTTTACAACTCAGCTGTGAAGAGGCAATATCTAAAAGGCTGAAGAAGAAAATGTCCTGCCACCTGGGAGCAGCATGTTTTATCTCCCCAGTAACATTCAGGTGTCTTGGGCCGTTTCGGCTCTCTTCTCTTACACTGTGATATTTTTCAGTCAATGCATGCCTGATTCTTTTTTTGTTCTTTCCTGAATTGCAGGTAGCTTTGAAAAAAACACGCATGAACCAGCCCTGCCAGGTGAAAAATAAAGGCTCCTGATTGCTATCATTATTATCATACCACTAGACATTTTATTAACACTAAAGTGTGACATTTCCCTCCAAAGAAAGGCCTTCCTCTGCCCTTCTGCAAGGCTACTTTATTGAATCCAAACTCCGTTTCCAAGGATCTTCACCTGTTTAAACGCTGCTGTGTTTCTAAAAGCAATTTAACCTTTCATCTTTTATGGATGTATCCTTTTTTTATCAAAAATCCTATAGGGCCATTTTTCTTCTCATCTCCTTGTGATCTCAGTGATATTACGTGATGTAGCTTTTGAAGAAGAAATGCCGAAACAGCAGCTGCACCACCTGCAGCTAATGCAGCAGGAAGACGGAAAAGGCAACCTGGAAAAATCCCTTTTCAACATTTCTCTCACAAGCTCCTGGTAAGAATCCCCCAAACTGACAATGTCTCTTGCATAGAAATTAAGGGCAAGTGCTCGGGAAGGGGATAATGGCCTGGAGATTTTGCCCATGTAAAATCCATCAACTCGTTTTCTAGCCTCGTATCCTCTCATTGCAGCAACAAGTCAAGCACCACCCAGCTTTAATTATTTATTCTTGGCCAAGGCTGTGTGTTGTCCAAGGTAACACGGTCTCCCGGGATGAAGAAAGCCATTCTGAACACAATCAGTGCCTGCGAGATGCGGTGTTTAGAGACAGAACTGTTTTCAAGGCATTGTTGGATGATTTTACTGCTTACTTACTGCATGGCTCCCATGGGACTCTCGGCTCAATAACAAACAGACAAGCGACAGACACTAGTATGTATTTTCTTCCACCAAATCCTCTAATGCTAGTTCTGTGGAAGGGGACTGTTAAGTGCTGCTAATCAAAGAGCTCTCCTTGGTGTGGGCATCCGTCCCCATGCAGGAATGGTACCCAGTGACCCTCGATACAGGTTAGTCCGCAGATCTCCCTCCTCTGCCTCTCCCCTTCTCTGTCCCTTTGCATATCAGGTGTCAGTTTATGGTTTGGGAACTTCAGCTTTAGTAAAACTTCTCCCAGTCACACCTGTGAACGTCCTTCCTTGCCATGGAAGGTGTGTTTCACACACAGATGCACGGTCGTTGTGTCTCCCAGATGTGCTGTCTCTTAGCTATACTCAAAATCTACATTTAGCTGAAATTTACTTTATAAAACACATTAATAAAAACAATTAAAGCCACATAGCCAGAGCATCCATCAACCAAAGAGACATCATTAACATTCCCTGCACCTGAATAACAAGCAAGGAAAAACAACATGGGGATTTAGAGTTCAACTTGCAAAAGATAACACCATGCATTAGAAGCGAATGAGCCTCCCATTGGGAGCAGCACTAGAGAATGGAAAGAAAATAAAGTAGGGCAGTGTGCCAAATTCAGGAGGTTTAAAAAAATAAGCAGCACAGCCATCACAAAAGAATCCCCGTTTCAGCCCAGCATGGGAGGAAGTATGAACTGAAACCCAACGAGGATTTCCACGTTACTGTCTTAATTTGTAAAGGCTTTGAAAAATAACACAATGCTGAGCTGGTCTTTCTTTTTTGGGAAGAGGGGAGAGGGTCAAAGGGAACTGTATTGGTTATCAAATAATGACAGAAAAATCTATTCTCTCTGGCTCTCCTAAACTCCCAAGTGACTTGAAGGGACACAAAACACGTCCAAAGAAACCCTTGCTCAGGAAGGCAAAGCAAAGCCAGCACCTTTCTCCAGCACGCTGCTCTTGTGGAGCTGCTCTGGGCCTCCTCGCCGCGCTCTGGCACACAGCAGCTGTCCACCAGAGGGACAGGAGCTGCACCTTGAATTGGAGGCTGGTGCTTTCCCGCACACAGGAAGACAAGCTTTGGAGACTATAAAGCATATGGCAATAATGGCAGGATCAGATCTCACGCATTCAGGGACAATTCTGGACACACGCCATTAAGCGCCCACGCCTTATAATTACTTGTACATGCAGGAAGGAGGTTATGCTAATACCCACAGGTACTGGACACGGAGCCTATTTGTCCACGTTGTTGGGGGATGCTGCATCCATACCAAACTTCTACTTTTTTTTCTCCCGTTTTCAAACCTGTTTAGGATTTTTTGCTTTTTTCCCATTCTTATCCTGTCAATTTTAATTGTATAAACCCAGCTCTTCACCTTTTGTTGCTTAACAGATATAGGAGAAGGCAAAATGCAGGTAGGGCACCACAAAAGCAGAAGGCAGGTGAGCTTTGAAGGAAAAGGGATCTGGGAAAGGGACAAAAAGAAGCATAGAAATGGAAGGTTGATCTCTGTTGTACTCACAGCATGCAGTAAGCCAAGCATCAGCTACTGTACCTTAACTAGGAGCCGGTAGAAAATCAAACCTTCCCTCTGATCAATAGGATAACGGTGAGAGTTTGATTAGCCTTGGAAAAATTACAACAAGGAGAGAACTTTTTCCCTCCATGGGCTGGGTGATTTCCCTGTGAAAGTTTTTACAAGAATGAGGCTGCATATAATGCGTCTTGTTAACCCAAATTACATACACTCGAATTCCCTCTCTTTCCCCAAAGAAATCAGAG
Source organism: Pavo muticus (assembly GCA_016647715.1). Lineage (NCBI taxonomy): Eukaryota > Metazoa > Chordata > Aves > Galliformes > Phasianidae > Pavo > Pavo muticus. Next base: position 1,238,973 of record JACDJE010000064.1, read on the forward strand.
AAGAAATCAGGCGTGAAATGGCATGTGGGTGGGGCTGAGCGGAGCGAGCGCTGCGCTTGTAATTAAATGAGATCGCTGAGCCCCGCTTCTCAGAGCCTCGCAGGTTTTGTGCTGGGCTCTGCTCACTACCCAGGAGCACGGCGATACAGTTTGTGTGCAGATTCTGAGGGCTCTGTTCAAGGGAATTTGTGCTGCAGGGAAGGGGAGGCTCCGGCCATTCTCTAGGTCAGGAAATTCTCAGACAGAAACTCGATGCTGCAGCCCCAGCTTCTCTGCGCTCACTGTATCTTCTGCCGCTTTGCCAAGCCCGCTTCCAGCGCCCCAAGCAGCAGGGCTTCTAGCCTGTTCACTGGAGGCAGAAGGAGAGCACAGTGCACTGCAATTTCAATTTCTTCTAATATTGTTCATTGCTTCTACCACCAGATAATTGGCCAAGTTCCTCCCCTGAGATTCTGGGGGCCCTTCCTGCCCCGTCCTTTCTGCAGAAGCCCACACCTGAGGGTGCTGTCTGCCTGCTCCGGCTGGCTGAAATTCCTGGGCCTGCTCCATGCTGGTGGGACAGCACACGTGATGCTGCTTTATAGCACACCATGCCTGCATTTCACACTTGAGAGTCTTTTGAACCTTTGGTGGCATAATGCTGGAGTTAGTTTACAGTCTGCTGCTGTAAAGTTTTGCAGGAGAGAGGTGCTAGGTCTGGGACAAGGGAAGGCTGAAGAACCCACATTTTATGCCTTTGCAACCACAGTTTGTGAGAAGTTCTGCTTCTGAGAGGATCATTGACTGACAGCTGCTAAATGTACCAGTAGCTCCAAAGGAGATGTTTTCCGTGCATGTACCTCAGGCTGCCCCTGCTGATCTGCTGCCCGGGGTCAGGTGTATCTTATACACTATAAAACAGCAGCATCTTCAGCTGCTCCTGAGAATCTGCCCTCCCCTGCAGTCATCAAAATGCACTCCTCATTCACAGCCTCCTTCCTACACTGGGAATATCTCGACCCTTAGCAACAGGTGATGACAGGGCACGACATGCTGTATCAGTGTTTCAGTCTCTAGAAGATTAAGATTAGATTTCTCTCGTTTTTGCATTAATGTCCTGTGAGATACACAGGGCTCAGCTTTCAATCAAAGTATCGTGTTTCCCACACACAGACGTACAGCTGAGCTCTGCGCACAACGCTCATGTTGGTGTACTGGTAACTCTTTTATCTTTTTTTTTAAGAACACTTTTGCTTGGGGGCCAACTTAATGTAATGTTTTGACCATCCAGATGTCACCTCAGGAACTCACAAAATTAAACCAATTTTTCATTTCTGTTCCCCGTAAACAGTAGAAACAGACTTGTCAAAAATGTGGGCAAAGATGCATATTTTTGAAAGATGCTGTGTGCAACTGGCTTTAGATGGAACCTCAGACTGATGGACTCATCTGGTTCTGTTTGGTGAGGACACAAGTAGGGTGCAGCAGATAGGTGTGCTCTGCTGGGTGCGAGGTGGCACACAGGCAAATAACCCAGCCGGCTCCAGCTGCCCTGTGCCATCAGCAGCCTCCTGGGACACACTGCAGCCACCCAACCAACCTGGCCAGGGCATCACCTGCTAAAAAGCTGCAATGAGGTGCTGCAGACCTGTGCCAACATATCAGTCCATTTTTGTGAATTAATGAAAATGCAGGGTTGGGCAGGTTTAGCACGGGGCAGGTTGGTGTGTGTCCAACCAAGGGAGCTTTCCCAGAAAGGTGACAGCTACAGCAGGCTCATTCCTGAGCTCCATAGATCATGTGCTGTATAACTGCAAGCCATCAACCTCCCTAACGAACCCCGTTACCTGGATCATTAACAATGATCAGTTATACAAATGGCAAAATGGGTAACCAGTTATTAACAGAGGACTCTTTTACTGTTTCTAAATATATGCCTGAGCAGCTAGGTGTTTTCTTGTTCTCTATGCACACATTAAAGAGAAACTGCAGAGCAATAAACGTTAGTATTTAAAAACAACCAACTTAAACAGGGCACTTCCAATATAACTTCCTCTTTATGGAGGAATAACAAAGGATCCCCAGGCTTCTATGGTTCTACGGAGACTATAAAATGATTGTGAGTTTAACTGAATCTTTCCTGGTTTTGAAGGTAAAAGATTAGTGTATGTCAAGGGAATACGCCTTGCTAATACTTAGGCTCAGTCCAGCTGCATTTTTCCTGTGTTTTATGGCATCTGTTTTTGTCACTTTCAACAGCTAGGTAAAGCCCCAAGATAAGAAACATACCCAAAATTAACTCTGTAAAGAGACGAGAAGTTGGGCTGACAGTTTCCGATTGCAGGCTTTGTAGAGCTGGAAACTCTGATGGCCAGAAATGTGCAGCACTAGTGCAGTAAGTGACACCATTCCTTGTTAATTTTTCATACTGAACAATAGATTTACTGCTCAGTAAGTGCATTTAATGAAGAAAACCAGCTTAAAGTAGTGAAGCGCAGTGCTGGGTTCAAGGGCAACAGATGCAGTGCCCGGGGATTGTCCCCTGCATATTTCTGACAGAAAGCTTGGGCACGTGAACAAACACAGTAAGCTCTCTGATGTACTCTCACCAGCGTTTACTTTGTGCTAACAGCACAGGCTGGAACACCAACCAGTTAGAAAGTACTGAACATTTAAGTATGCCTTCCTCAGTGTAGACTGTTTTCTCCCTAACCTGCTCAGCATGAACCTGAAATCCTTCCTCAAACCACAGCCTTGCTGGTGTCTGGGTTTGTGTCACCTCTAACACTGTGACTCCTCCTTATCATAGCTATCCTGTGCTCGTGAGCTCTGAGGCCCGTGTTCTCCCCAAACACTGTCCCAGTAGTTTTTATACAGAAGTGCATCCTTACCTTCTTTCCATTGTAAATCTCCTGGGACTTCTCCTGGCTCTCAGGGAAGAACAGATAGCTCTTCGTGCTCTCCCAGCCTTACCTCTTTTAACCGTGTTTAGTTTTCCACAGCCCGGCTTCACAGGTCCATGCTTTCTGATCTGCAGCTACCAAACAATATGATCTAGTGTCTCCTTCCCGAGAAGGAAGATTTCCTTCAGTACCAGCCAGTATAAATTCCTCTGTGTTTGTTATATGTGATAGACTTGTGCGTTCTCACATAACTTGCAAATCCCCAAATGGACACGCAGTAGTTTCCATTTCCCAAAATAACACAAATCAGGTTCTGCTTTTCCCAAAATAGCATAAATCTGGTTCTGCTGTCTCCAGCACGGCTTTGTCTAGCGGCTCAGAGGTGGAACGAGAGATACACACACATGGCCACATTCATTTGCTCAGTTTCTTTTTTTGCAGCTTTCCATGTGAAATGCACTAACTTCTGCTTTGCAGTTACACACATTTTGCGCTCGTTTGGCACTGCTCACTCAAAGACTTCAAAGAACTGTCTCAAAATAAAGTTAAGTAACCTCTGGACAGCCTCCATGTGGCAGCTACAAAGTAAACTCGCGTCAGCGGTGGAAACCGGACGCAGGAGTGCTGCCTTGGTCTCTGCTCCAACCCATAGAAACAGAGAGAACTGAGAAGTTTGGAGTCCTGCCAGAAACTCATTCTCCCTTTTAACACCTGGCATCACCTCCAGTATAATTGTGGAATTAAAATGGATTATATTTATATGCAGATCTTGTAAACCGTAAAAGCAGCCTGGCTTTCAGTCTTTTCTAAGCCAGCAAGTAATGATGGTGTCTGCATGTAAGTGGCAGCAGCACACCTTACATTCCAAACACAGATCCCCAGGAGCTGGAGCTGTTTTGTGCAGAGAAAGTAGTTCTACAAATAGCTGCAAATGTCTTTTCTGTGACTTCTCTTTTGTGCTGGAGCAGCCGGGGGGGCTCTGGAGAATCCTGTCAGTGCTAGTGGGTGTTGGTGCACGCAGGCTGTAACCTCTGGGACAAAACAGAAAGGCAGAAAAAGAGAGTATGCACACAAAACAAGACAGGGAACAGCCTGCACTTCGGGAGCCAAAGAGTAAAGATCCACAGAAAAGAGCATTGTACAGCTTTTGTATTAATCTAAAATGGATCCCTGAATTCTGTAGGCACAATGGGGGTAGAACTGGAAAAGACATAAAGATAAATGAAGGCCACAAATGGGGATTACATTCAAAAGGCTTTTGGGATGTGTGTGGTTCGGCCTATTTCTGTAACGTGAATGATACTGGCTGCAGCATAACTTTTGCCATCATTTAGTATGTCGGATGATGTTTTAGGAGCCAGTGTCAAGTGTATATGAAATGGAGAAAGTCTAGGTCTGTATTAATTAGGATCGAATGAAAGAGATCGTTGGAACATTCGCGATTGATTTCTTTAAGCATAATACAATCTCCAAAAGGCCCCAGCAGCTGGCCAGTGCAGCAGGCCGTTCCAAGATTTCTCTTCCAAAGCCTGCCCAGATGAAAGTGAGCACTGCAGACAGTGCTGGAGGGGAAGAGCCTTGTTTCAAAGAGCAGCACAGGCTCGTGGGTATGAAACATCTTATCTCCTGAGTCCATGGGTAGCTCACGCTTGTCTGCCTGCCTCTCCAGAACCAGTCAGATCATACACTAACAAAAATGGATATAAAAGCTTTTGAGCTAGTTCTAAGGGCTCTGTGCATGTGCACTAATAAAGGCAAGTCTGTGGTCAGCTGGGTTAAAACCACTGACAACAGTTTGTAACTCAGTACAAAATGTTCAGTGGGTCTAGTAGAAAATCTGAAACTGGCTGTCCAGAATAAATGCTAAAGCCATGCAAAAATCAGGAGTTATTCTGCTTCAAAAAAACTGTCATCCAACCATTAACAAACCTTTGGAACCTCTAGGTGCAAAAGATGAGATGTCTACAGGGACATGGTCTGGGCAGTGCCACCCGTTTTCTCTCCTGTCTGTGAGTGGCAGGTCTGGCCTCTCAGAAATCCTTCTTCCCTACATGCACAGAATCCCTGTCCTGGTTGCTTGGTGTCAGCTTCTTGCCCAAACACAACCTGCAGAGCAATGTTCCAGAGTAGCTTCTTTGTTAGTCTTGATTTCCAGAACAAGGACAGCAAAAAGTGAGGGATCAAGCGTGTGGAAATGATGTGAGAAGGCTAATGAAGTTACTGGTGGAAAAGCAATTTCTGGATGCTAGAGGCTGTAATCAGGAAACTTGGTTGAAACCTGTCCACAATGATCTCACATCTGCACTTCCCACATGCCGAGGTTAAGCAGATGGAACACATTGCTGATGTCACATTAGTTAGGCAAAAACCTGGTTCTAACAATATTTTGAAGGTGTGACAAGCTAAGGTGGATCTGCCTGAGCTGCTGGGTAGCTCCAGAGGCACAGCTGTGTGGGTCAGAGGCATTCAGCCAAACTGAATAAACCACAGCTGCCAGAATCTTCTTGTAAACACACCAAGATCAGAACTGATCAGAACATAAAATGCCTCTTGAACTCAATTCTCCCTTAGACATGAAGGAGAGCAAAAACATCTTACAGAGCTGTACATCAGGAAGGAAGAATTCAGGTGTTTGGCCCTGTGCAGAAATCTGAAGGAGCAAACTGTCTGTAGCTTTAAAAGTTTTGGTCAACATAAACAATGTATGGATTAGAGCTTCTTATCATTATTATTCCTTACTGGACCAATATGTTTGTGGAAATTCAAAATTCCATCCTGGGAACATTCTAAATTACCAAAGTGTGTCTGTCTTCTCACTGCTTTCAAACAGTAACCAAGGAACATTAAGCTACACAGTAATTACCATGCAGTCTATGGGTAACAGCCTGGTTAGTTCTGTGCCAATGCCAGAAAAAGAGATGGTTATTTCTTTGTTTACTGTGCTGCAGATTCACTGTGGCTTCCCTGACGACAATTCCCAGTAACCTGTCTGCACCTGGAAAAAGTCATTGCTGATTTTTATGGATTAAATCAGGTCACACAGAGCTGCAGAACGCTTTCCAAGTATTTACGTTCTTCCTATTTTAGCTGTTACTTTTTTTTCATAAGTACGTGGCTAAACCACGCAACGTGTAGAACGGGTCTCTCTTTCTGATGAAAAGCTTAACTGCTTCTTTTCCTTGGGAGGTTGGTGCAAAAACTTTACTTTCTGTTAAGTGCTGGATTTTACAGTCTAATAAATTGATACTGTGCCACGTAAACAAGCTGTGTAAATATGCAGGGAGAGCCATACCATTTACAGAGACTTTTTTAACAAAAGAAGAGCTTCCACAGAAGTGGCATTCCCAGGAAGTAATTGTAATTTGCACAGCATTATGCATCAGCATGCTAAATGACGTTCTTAGATCTGAATTTACTGACAGTCATCCTTTCCCCACTGATAGTAATTTTCAGACAAATTACTGGTAACTCACCTAATGTCATGACAGTCAAACTTGATTCTTCGCTTTCCAGACTGAAATCACATCATTTTAAGCATCTCAGCTAAATCCTGCAATGAATGAAAGACCATCTCTCCATTTATGGGAGTGAAAACACGAGCGCTTGCAGTCCGGCTGCTTTGTTGCTTGTCTTCATAACCACGGCAGCTTCCTGTGTGTCAGAAAGATGCCCTCTTTATTCCCCTTTTAAAGTGATTTGCCAGTCCTAAGATACTCTTAAAACACGTGTTTATTAATTGTAGACCAATAATCTAATTCTTCTGCTTCTCTTTAATTAGGATGAGGACAGGCTGTGCTATGAATAGCCCCTGCTGTCTGTGCTGGTAGTGAAGTACGGTACCAGTGACTGACCAGCCTGAAGTGCGATGTATGGGAGTATGAACAACTGGAGTGGTTTGCTCCATGTAGGTTTTAAACAAAGATGCTGCAGGCTCAGGAATAATGATTTCAAGTATGAAAGTAAGCAGAGTTCCAGTCAACTCACTTGCAGAACAAAACAAAAAGGACTGGTAGGTCTGGAAAGGGAGATGTAATATTGAAAACTTGGAAAGCAGAAATGCATACAGCTGGCAACCGTATAAATTGTATGCACCAAATTGTAGATGCATGAGCATTTCACACACAACCAAACCCTGGCAGCTAATGTGAATTGGGCACCTCACACATGTATTTCACTCTGTAGCTTTTCCAAATGCAGGTCAAAGTGGTCTGGAAAATGCACAGACCATCATTCTGCCAGTCACTATTTTACTATGGATATTAGCTCTCCCAGAGAGTTAAATACATTTCCGAAAAAGCACATCTTCCATATTTGTCGTGGATAAAATAATTGCTACCAGGAACGATGTAAATGGCCAAAACCTCCTTATTCAGAAGGGATACATTGTAATTCACCTACATTCAATAAAAATCTCTCCTTCCAAGCATTACTGAGTCACTATGAAGCCCAAAAGCATGTACACTTGGAACTTCTCTTAATCACCTGATGCCTTTGCTGCCATCATGCCTAATTCTGAACCCTGTTTTTTTTCTTTTTATTTTGTTGTTGTTCTTTCTCTCCTGATCAAATGAGGTGACTACTACAGCCATCTACGTTTTAATTCTTACATTTCAATGGAGAAAAAATAGCAGAGAGTTATAAGAAAGTGCTCTAAGTGTGTTCCTAACAGTAAGAAATTATAGTTTGGAAAACAAAATACTCTAGAGGCACATTCACAGTCTATAGTCTTCTATCAATTCACCTTTGCTTCTGGAGCAAGTATTCAGTGTTGTTTGTATAATTATCCTTAGCATTCTCTCCCCAGATTTGGATATGAGCGAAGAAACGAGTTTTATGAAATGTAGCTCTGAACTGCATCGCTGCCCAAGGAAGCTGTGGGAGCTCAGCCCTGCTGGTGGTTGAGGGCAGGCTGGACGAGGCCCTGGGCAACCTGATCTGAAGGGAAGCGTCCCTGCCCGTGACAGAGGGTTGGAACGAAATGAGCTTTAAGGTCCTTTCCAACCCAAACAATTCTCTCATTCAATGATTACATATCACTTACAGTGATACCGTCCCTCTGTACTCTATATCAAAGTATGTCTATTCAGCATTCTTAAGATCAAATATTCTTTCTTTGCTTGACAAGAACAATCCAGTATGCTGCCAGGTACCAAGGTGACTTGACATTTTTTCTAATGTGTGTTCTCCTTTTTTACTCTTTATTGTGTATGAACTCAAAGACAAAATATCTGCATTATCTTAAATAAACTAGATAGAATGTATTTCAAAAAGTTTCTTGAGTCAAAAGGTAGCAAATCATTGTATGTATTTTCCATATATAGGTTTCATTATATTCTCATTCTAAGTTACTCTTTAGTCTCTTTCATATTTAAAAAATGAACTACACACCTATCATGCAAAATGTAAAGAAGTATGTTCAACTAGATCAAATTAGATATACAGTAAAAATACACTTCCAAAGAAATATCATTTCCATTTTTTGTTCATGTTTTTAACAGAATTTCAGACTATTACATCAAATGTGGAACTGTACAAGTATGTGAAGAAACATTAGGATTGCAGTAGTAAAAAAATGTACAGCATTCAAAACCAACAAGCTCTAAACAACCAAACAATACCACAGGATTGAAACAATCATGGGGACAACATAGGTCATTGGAGCCAGTGAGTGAATCCTAATGCACCTACATAAAGACCCTACGTAGAATATTGTCTCTTATTTATATGCAAAATCCCTGATTTGATTAAACTGGACAATTTATCTAATTGTCTCCTATAGGTTTCAGGTAATATTAACACTAGAGGATTCCCCTTCATAAATTTCAGTCGTTTGAAAAGGCAATATTGAGAATCATTTTGAAAGGTATTTCCAGCCGTGTGGATTCAGGTAGTTAAAACACAAGCTCACAAATAAGAACCATTGGAACTGCTGTCTGCTGTATTAGCCGTAGCACTTACAAATTCAGGAGTCTGTTTTTTATAACTTCTTACAGGTTAATACACAGCGTTTCTAATTACGGGCTGCATCCATTTAACATTGGACCAACATTGCCTTTTAAATCAAGAAAAGAAACAGCTAAGCATGTCAAAAACAAAAATAAGAATCTCCAAGGTAGTTGACAATGAGCAAAACATTACACACAGCAGTATCTCTGTGCCTGAATACCTTCAAAAGGCAGATATGTTCTCTTTTACAGTTCATAACCAGAACAATTTACTTATTAGACATTTCTATTACGAGAAAAAAATGCCTTGGACAAATCTGTAAAGGCGAATAATTAAACCTGAATTAGCTTTTAATATGTTCCATCATTGTGCATGAACATAAAGAGCTATGCTAGTCTATTAGTTTGAGAGAGCAGGACGTAATCCCCTTCACAGATCTAAGCTAGTTATGATTTTTAGGACTATCTTGCCTTTCAGATAACTCACCTGAATTTTTTTAAGCAAAAGCGTGAAAAAAGGTTAATAAATGACCTGATTATGTCAGCACTTCTATCCCACAGTCCTCCTTCTCTGAGATCTCTCACCAAGCTTGAGAGGAATGTGGCTTGCACAAGAACGACAAATTTTCAGCTGAGAAAGCTGAATAAATACAGTGCTTTTAAAACCAAAACATTGTTACCAAAAGGTCTGGCCCAATAAATCATCTTCAGTGCTCTGAAAAGGGCGAAGAACACAAACCCTGGCACCTATCTTGGTGTTTATTTGGAATAATCTTTTAGCAAGTTTGATCCAATGGGAATGATGGTTTAGCGTTAGAGAGCCGCGTAGCACGGTCCGAAACAATGGGACAACACGATGTAATGTGCAACTCAAAATCTACAGAACTACTGGGCAAACAGCAGAGTGTATACTCATTCTTACACATATTTAAACTTTGCTGAGGTATTTCTTTAATTACAGAAAAGCATCTTTAAGAACAATAGGAAAAAGAACTCAAAATATCAGTATATTCTGCACCTTTTTTTTTTCTCCTGGAGAATGAATTCAGTCATATTGAGAGGTCCGTAATAGTTAAAGGAATAATCACTTTTATTGGTATTGATAATGTAATATTCTTCCTTGGCTTTTTATTCCTTCAAAGCATTACAAAAAAATGTAAGGCTGTGACTCTGTGAAACAGTTTTGCCTCATTTTTGCCCACCAATTTTGTAAAATTACCTGAAATACTTCTGTCTTTTTCCTAGGGAAAATATTACCTAATGCCACCTCTGTAGCAGAGCACTTGTGGCCGCACGGCCGTTGGGTACCTCGCCTGCCTCCACCGTGACAGGGGACAAGCCATCTCTTGTGCTAAAGCAAGACTGCTTTCATAAATGCCAGCTGACGTCAAGCTTTTTTCACACAACAAAATTAAGTATATTTTGTCTGTTTGAATTTTAACATTGTCTGACGATTTCTATCTGCAACTAACAGTTATTTATTTCTCTATACTGAAAATAGCTAGACTGTTGCACAAGGCAGACTTCTCACCCATGTATACTTTAGGAACAGGAGGAATGTATACATCACATTAGAGTTATTCTAGGCAGATATCATGTTTGAAGTGCGATTTTCTAATCCTTTTAAATACAGTCAGCCTATCTCGATTGTGAAACTCACGTTAGACGTAACTGTAGCCATTACGAAGTAGTTTCCATAAGTGGTTTTATTATTGGTTAGATTTTACAAATTCTGGTATTCAAACAGACTTTGACTTTAAACTTCTAAAACAACAAAGCAACCAATGAAAGGCTTAGGACTATTCAAAGTAACAAACTCTTAGCATTTTTGCCCTGGTCATAAATATACAGAGAGAAAAAGAGAGAAGTGGACATGGAATTCAAAGTATGTAGATAAAACAGTGTATAAGGCACATGGCAGTCTTTGAAAATACAGAAGCTTTAGCCAACTTAAATTAATTGCTGTTTCCCTTGCTCAGTCCACAAAACTGTACAGTTACACAAATGTTGTGTTGCAATAGATCTTCCAAGTTATTCTTCAGTCCATACTCTGTAATACCAGAACACTACATTTCCTTCTGTTTTCTTAGGAGAGATCCTAATGGTGGTTAGTCAGTTGCTCAAAGCCTCTATTAAAATACACTTGGAATTTCAACTAAGAATAATTTCTTTTTTAAAGAAATTATTAAGAAAGAGTCATCAGAAAAGATTTGTAAGAGTTGTCTGTGAAGGACTTCGGGATTCATGAACCTCAAGACTTCCGGGCACTGACGTCAAAACAGATGTCACAGTAGGCATAGTAGGATTAGTCAAGTCCGTTAAAGTAGTGGGAGTGCTGGATGGACTCATGGAGGCATTGGATATTTCTGATGCAGGACCTGATGGGGTCCCTGCTTGGAGTGTTGAATCTGAAGTCTTATCCACCCCTGTGTTTTCTTGACGTAAGAGGTTCCGTCTGAATTTGGCTCGAGCATTTTGAAACCAAACCTGAAATAGTTTAATATAACAGGGTAGCATTTAAAGAGCTGCAGTGTTTAGAAAAGCAAAAGCAAACTCACAAATTCATGAAAGCTTGAAGTGGGGAAGATGCTTTTATGGTAACATGTAAGAAAAGTAGCCCCAGTCACGAAAAGCGTCCTCTGGATGCCTATGAAGCATTCCTCTTTCCCTCTCCCGCAGTTCTCTGTGTAAACAGTCTGTTTGGGACCAAAACAGGCTGAGGAGGGAGGAGGGGAGTCATTCTGTTAAGGCTGCATGTGAAGATGCCTATAGGTTTGGGGGCCCCTGCGAATGCTCGACTTCTCTCACTCCCAGAAGTACTTCTCAGGCTGAGATAGAAATCAAGCATCTGATGAATACAAACTAATGGGTTCGAGCACCTCGTATCTCAAGTCTGCCTCCCATGGCACGCAGCACTGACCCGGCCTGCAGTGCCCTGCCTGCCCGCGCTGGGAGCTCTGCTGGGAGCTTTCTCACACCTCAGCCTCAGCAGCGCTTTTCTAAAAGGCCTGCCTCTCTTTCTTACTCTTCCTTTTCAAATGCTTCAGCTCCTATGCCACGCTCATTTTAAACTTTTCCATCCTGGAATAATGGTTGAAAAAGTGTCTTGAGTGGTATTAAAAGCTCACATTACATTAAAAAAAAATGTGATTTCAGAATAGATGATATCCATATACAGCAATATTGTCTCCAAGATTTCTACTTCCTGCATTATTTATTATCTAACTATATGTAAAGGACAAAAATAGGACTTCAGCTTTTTCAGTTAAATTGCAGCGTTTAGGTCAAAGTTCATAATGCTCTCCATGCAGAATTTGTTTAAAGATATAATACTTTTCTGACCTATTTGCAAATAGATATAATAAAATTCATTTCTGAAACTCACACAGGTACAGAATATTACATGGATTACATTTGAGAATGTCATTAAATACTCCGTATTCAACTTGTCGATGCCATCCAATTTTACTGCTACAAGTAGCCGAAATTTCACAGTGCTTGTTTATCAGGAGGCCTTCTGTCACTGCTCCCTTCTTTACAATTGACTCAGTGCTGATCCTACTATTCTCACATAGACCTATTTAAGGAATAAGACCAAGTCTTTCAATCCCCAGTGTAATTAGCTTCATCATCTCTGTGTCTGTCAGAGAAAGGAACTGAGAGAGACAAAGTACCTGCACAGCCTTATTCCATCAGATTTCTCCCCTGTGGCTCATACAGGAAAAATGAGTGTGCAGAGCTCACGAGGCTGTGATGTGGTCACAACATCCTACACAGAAATTCTGACTTCTAACTCTGAGCCAGCACAGCTCCTGCTGCAGGATCTGCTTTAAGCCAGACTGCTAGCAGAGGAGTGATACACAACGACGAGTCCTGTGAAGTCTCCTCTTTCTCCTCTCATCTCGCCAGCTGCAGTTAGAATTGATGAAGATGTCTCAGACCATTTTTCCTCTGACTGGTTTGCTTCTCAAGTTCCCCCTATTTCGCACTCCTGCTTTTTCTCAGGAAAGCCACCTCCCCAGCCAAGGGTCTGTAAGTGCGCGCACTCTCTCTTGCACTTTCTCCCACCAATGCCACAAGGAAATGATTCTCAGGCATTGGTTCTAGTGGTGGCCATGAGAGCTGCATTCATAGCTCACAGGTCCTTGTTTCTGAAAGTTTAGTATTTCAAAGCAGTTTATGACGGTGCTCCCTTTGTTAAAACACTTAGTTTAAAGAGTAAATATTGGTTTCACGTACATTGAGAAAACAAAAAGCTTCTCCTAGATCAGCACTGGCAAAAATATATGTCTTATTTTTTTAAGCAGTTCATTATAGCAGCGATGCTGTTAAAGGCCAGCGATGCGCTATAAAAACAATAAATGCGGTATTTTTGCCTGAAACATTCCCAGCCAGCATCTTCCTCTCGCATGGCTGCTCATTCAGAGCCCTGCAAGGAGAAGTGGAAGAGCCACTGCACGGCTCTGAGCCAACCTCCTGTGCAGGGTGTGCAGGTGAACCAAATTACTTTGCTGTGGTCATTCAGGCTGTAAAGTCTCAAGCACCTATGATTAGGAATGGTAAAAAACAGCAATTTTATCAGTTTTGGGATTGCTTTACCTTTCAGTAAGAGATCATTTATATTTGCCCCACAGATATTTGGCTTCGATTTTTTTAAATACCCTTTCCAAAAAGGATCACATGTATGAAGTTTAAATGTAAGTTTAGAGAGTGCCACTGTTGATATGTACCATGGTTACACCATAATTAAATCAGAAAAAATCACTAGTCCAGTTGTGTATACACATACCTCTGTGTAATTTTACAGTTGTGTTCACTGAAAATATACACGTTTATATATGTAAGAGTCTCAAATATGAGTAAAATTTCCATTCCTACTCACAGACAATTTTCTTGCATAAAGTATGTAGAACTGCAGAACTGTATTTTGTTCAGTCCAGCTCTGCTCAACTTTCATAGGGCAAAAGACCCTACAGTATTATTTCTGATTCTGATTTGAATTGTAGTAAGAAAATGAGCAAGATTGTTGGTGCTCCTGTATTCTCCTTTATCTTCCACTAAACATGAAAACCTGTGCTCAGATGTGCTCTCAACCACTAATGCTGCTCTCAAGATCTGTGTATGTGAGGTGCTTCATCCTCTCTTTAACAGTGCTAGCTCACATCATGCATAGAAAATATTTCTTATTCTTGCAAGCATTATAAAAAATATAGACAGTATGACCCTTCCTCCTTCTTCCTCACTCAGTCAAGGTTTTTCAGCTAATGGCTACAGAGCTCTTTAAATTTGTCTAATGATAAATATTTGTATTATTACTGAAAAGGCATCTAAACATTTCTCAGCTGAAATTCTGAAAATACTGTGTTTTATTATAGAAATGAATAACAAAATAATTACTGTAACAGTGATATTGCAGTATGCAGTTAAGATACAGAAGTATTTAGCAAAGGCTTCACATTGAAGAGCAGTGGACGAATTGGAACTATTGTTTTCTGAGCTGTAGGAATGCAGCCCTGATTCTCTACTGCTCTGCATTGTTACTCAGAGCTGTGCAAAGCCAAGGCACGACTGCTGCCCCAGAATGGAGGCAGTGCTGCACCTGTGACAGCATTACACTGAAGTAAAGGAATAATAATCCAAGTATACATAAGTGAAAGAATTGTTCCAGAAGGACTTAACTCACATCAATTACACAATTAGGAATCTGGCCTTCTGAAAAATAAACAAAATCACTGAGAAGTATGTAGTGTTTTTCTGTCCAACTGTATCACTATAAGGCTGAGCTATCTCAAACTAAAGGGGAAAAATATGGATGAAAACTCCCACTGAAAAATAAAAGCAGCTGTGAGATCCATTGATGCTCCTACATTCTGGTGAGCGGAGCTGAATGCCTGTCGCTGGGCACTCGGCAGCGAGGCAGAGAGGTGCTGCAGTTAAAACGTTATACTTCAGAGATCTGCACAACTACTTCATCTCTCTTTGTCTCCGTTCTCCAAATGTAAAATGGGAATAAAATATTATCTCCATAAGAAAGGAAAGTATTGATAATAAACATGCTAAGTATTGTAAAGAATCCTGATACTGTCACGAATGAAGCCAAGTAATCGCCTGAGATAATTTTTTTGTTTGTAATGCCTCCATTGTTGCAATTGTTATATGCTGGTTGTACAAATAAAAATGTAAAGGATGTGCCACCACATGGCAAACTGTTCAGTCACTGCACACACATTCTGGCTGTTCTGTCCCTATTATTAAGTGCAGAGTTGAAAGAGAACTGTAGGATATTGCAGGAACGAACTCTCAGTAAGTCATCTGCAGTATGTATGCTGTCCTAAAGCAAACCTTCGCCGCAGAGGAGTGCAGGATACTCATGCATGATTGAGAAAATTTTCATATGTGTTGACTACTGGAAAGTTAGCAAAGTGCAAATGTATGCAGTAACCTCTGTAAGGTCTTCATAGCAACATTACTGGAGAGTGACTCCAAAAGGATAAGCAGTGTCCAAGACACCCACTGAAAAACAATGGTTCATGTTCCTAAACTGCTTCTACCATGGGTAATTGTATTCCAGACTCCTGGGTAGAGAAGAGGTACACATAGCTATAGCCAGCAAGTCATAAGTTCTTACATCTACCTACTTCCACCTTCACTTTCTGAACTCACAAAAATAAAGATCAGTTCCAAATGAGTAACAATGATGCCATTTAGTTGGCTTACCATTAACTGGTCACTTTAATTATGAATGATAGCTCACAGCAACGGGCTTGTGCTCCCGAGCTGCAGTACAAGATACATATGCATTAAATTGCAAACATGAGGCTAAATGAGAGTCAAAATAAATAAAATAGGGAGTAAAAGTATAAATAGGCTTACTGTAATTCTAAGGTGGTTACTCTAGGAAAACAGTCCGCATTACAAGGCCATCGAAGGAAACGTCATTCTTGAAGCAGTATGCTACATTTCCCTGCCGTTCTGCTTCTGGACTTGGCTAGCTGATGACTGACTGTATGCACAGCCAAGACAGAAGTCAGGTCTTCCAAGTCTAATATTACAGATCACTAAGAAGATGGACAAACTCTGTACTGATTTACAGATAAACCACCTTCTTTACATGTTACTCAGCACTGCCTTTACATTAAGAGCACTACCTCCATTTCCTAAAACATTAGGAACTCTGCTATGTGTGTTTAGAAATCCCACCGGTTTCAGAACAAGAGAATTTTTGTTTTTCACCTCATTTGCTACCTTATGCTTTCTATTAAAATACATTCTTCTAGTGATATATGAAGTCATTATCCTTCATCAGCTGAACTGAGATCTGAACATACAGAAAATAAAAGAGCTTACAGATATACCTAGAAACAACACAGGGAGAACAGAAAATTTCTCACTACTGGAATGTGTGCGCATACATGTGGGAGTCCACATGCCTCTAATATGTAAGACAGACTAATACTAATGATGCTTGTTTAGATCAATAGTGTCAGTGAATTACTTTGTGTTCAATAAATGACACAGATAGAATGCCAACCTCTCTGGCGCAGAAGAATTAACAAGTGACACTATCTCAGTAACCAACATCATGAAGAGTTTTCCCCAGCAAGGAGCAACCTTGAAACTTGTACAGGTGAACCTCAGTGTTTGAAAAATTGCCTCCACAGCTTCATCAG
Organism: Pavo muticus; assembly: GCA_016647715.1. Lineage (NCBI taxonomy): Eukaryota > Metazoa > Chordata > Aves > Galliformes > Phasianidae > Pavo > Pavo muticus. The sequence continues at coordinate 1,255,470 of JACDJE010000064.1, forward strand.
ACCGTATTATTTTCTCTCACAGGTTGGAAATAAACCAACTGGGCACAAAGGTTCCAAAATAATTTTTTATAAATTGTTTTTTTCGTGGCCCAAATTAATTTTCAGTCAAAAAGACCAACAGAGCATGGAGTAGAGAATGCTCCTAACGGACAGGAAAACTCAAGCGATATAAGACAAAGTATCACTCTGAGTCATTTTCTTGAAGTGCCTCCAACAGACCAGCCTCTGTGCGCAGTCCTCACCACCAACTATTACCTTGCAACTCTCTTCATCTAAAGGCGCCCAGAGATAAAGGAGTATTTAACTGTGGAAGTAAAAGAAGTGAAACACTAATTACCAAAACCATGAAAGAAAAGTTAGTGAAATTGTAAGGGATTGCCACACAAAATAAATAAATAAATAAATAAAAAAGCACAGCGCATCTTATAACAGGAAGTTGTGATGCATTCAACATGGAAACAGAAGCGATCCAGAAACTGAAGTAGAGGCTGAATGGAGACATGGAGTCCAGTATTGGAGATGAGGAAATGTAAACGGGAAGGACGGAGCAGATAAAATGACTTAGAAAAGAGTTGGAAGGACAGACCCACGAGGTGAAATAAGAGGAGAGATGGAAGTCAGAAGGTGGTGCAGACTGAGGAAAGAAAACAAGAAAGATGACCACGAGAGAGGTGTTTTCCAGACACAGAAGTGATTTCTCCACACACTATGTGAAATTTCTAAGATAATTCAGGTGTGAATACACTGTAACAGAGAGCAGATGTTACTGAAGTGTGCAAACTGATGATGAAATGAAGAATCTTCAAAATAATGATAGCTAAATGCAGAAAATCCTTTCCCCCACACACATGGATAAAGGAGAGCTGCTATAAGAGACACTGTGCCAAGTGCCAGGATGCGCACCAGTAAAGAAGGAGGAATCCGTTCCACCACCGCAAACCAGCTTCATAAAAATAAACAAAATCCAGTTCTGGAGGATCTAGCCAAGAAAATGAATTACACACAGTCTTTTATTAGCAGTTTTTATTAGGAAGCCTACAAACCTTACGGAATTATCTCTGTAAGACCCACAGTCTCTCCAGTAAAGTCAGGTTTTTCTATATTTTTGTCTACTGCCCTCCATTTGGCTGTGGGTGTGCACAGCTATGCACAGTGCTTTCCCAGGAGTCCATCTCTGAGCTCTAGCTTTCTCTACGAGGCCCCCAAACTTTATTTTTCTATTATTAAGATCCATTAAAAGATTTCAGTGCTGGATCCTGGAACATCACAGCTCCTACATGCCTAAGTTTATCTCCAGTTACAGTTATTGAATAAGTGCCCATTAAAATTAACTTATTGAATCAGAGCTACAAATTAAGGTGGAACTGAGCCAACTGACAATCTTACCTTTCCTTCCCATAATAACTCAAACAGAGCATGTACCTCCAACTCCGAAAAGTACTTTCAAAATACTGTCTTCTTTCATTCTAAGGTCTACACTGTGGCTAACAAAATGTATCCTTGCGAAATTAATTGTGTCCTCTTGGATTTTGACAGGAAAGATCTTCCCTGTCCAGATAAAATAGATCCAAATGCCTGATTACTTTCTCATGAAGACAACCACTCACATTAATTTCTAAATTAAAACCTATTTACATTAACTGAAATAATTTACTTTTTCTTGCAGCAGATCAGAAGTTGAACCACGCACCAGAATTAACTGACTTCAGGAAAACAGGTAGACCCCATACCTTCACAGCCGCCATTAAAAATTAAAGCGCAAGTGGTCTGCTTTTGGGAAGCTGAAATTAAACGACTTTTCTCATACTTTCTAGAATTAAACTGAATTCTCACAGAAGGTATGGATGACTATGAAAAGCTCAAGGATAAGCAAAATCCACAGCATTCCAAACATAAAATTGATATTTTATTTACTTTTCAAGACAAAAGACTGCTCTTCTTACCTGAAGAACTCTTTTGGTCAGGCCAGTTTTCTGAGCTAGCTGTTTCAAGTCCTTGGCATCAGGATTGTGGTTAATAGCAAAGTATGACTTCATTGTCCGCAACTGGTGGTGTTTGAATGATGTCCTCATACGCTTTGTTTTTTGATTGCTGGGGTATTGCTGGTCTCTATCCAGGTGGTCACCATCGTTTTCATTGCAGCTTAAAGCTTAAGGCAACAAGAGGAAAAGGCGTGGAAATCTATTGCTCCGTGACCAACATTGTTTGCAGTTCATCTGAGTGCAGCAATTAAAATAACATACCATGGCATGTATTGTACTGGTACAAACCCTACTTGCCTTCCCCTCCATTTCTGCATCTTCTATGTTTCCCTTACAATAACCAGTCTGCAAGGACCCTCACCTGCCTCTTTATGGCTTTTAAAATGTCAAGTCTGTTTCCTTTTTTCTTTCCTCCATCTCCACACAGCCTTTCCTCCACTTTCTGTTTGTAGGACAGTAGCTGTCCTCAACTCTGTAAAGTGTTTTAATGTACTTTGTATCACTATAAATTGCATTGTAATGTACAAAGAAAGCTGTACAATAGAGTCCACTTAAACCTCGATGGAACAGACCAGTTAAAATTATAATTATTTCCTCCATCAAACTAAACCCTGTAGAGTACAAGAGAGACCATTAAATGAAACACTATAAAAGAAATAAAGTTTGTGGGTACCAGACAGCAAATTATAATTTGACTAGCTCGAGAAATAAAGCTGTTAATACAATACATCACCAGCTCACCAAATTAACTTAAAAAAAAAGCTTTTTTATTATTAATATTCCACTCTTTGAGCATTTGAAAGTAATAGTTTGAATGATCGATTCTGTTAAAATCTCTTCAGTCACTGAATGGGAACGACTGATATATTTGCATAAATCAAAGTCTGCAAGAGACCTCTGCGACCAGGGAGCACTGCAATGATTATCCGACTGTATTACATGTTGAATGCCAAGCAAAACTGTCCGATAGACCAGAAGTCAATCGTGATTTGTATGTGCATACAGCAAATCACAGAAAAACTCCGGAAAAAAAACCTTAAGCACCAAGCTTAGATTCACTAAAAAACTCATGGGTGTGTCTAAAAATGAGCTGTGACGAGGTGTCATCGATTTACTTTTTCTGCACCAATAACTGCAACTGCTTTTTAATTTCCTAGAACTTTTATGTTAAAAGTAATGACAACTCACTGCTGTCTGTTCTGTGCTGCATGCAAAAAACCCCCACAAACACATTTCAAAATGAGAATTGTTGGTGAAATCATGAGCAGATAAACGGGTTTTTTTCAGTTATCCATTACAGCTGGTTCAATTGAGTACATCTCACGGACATCCATGTCTTTGTAGTCTAACTGAACTTCAGACTATTTATCAGTTTTTCAGCCTGCTGAATGCACACGATTTCTGAAAGGCATGCATTAAAAATGCTTTTTAAAAACCTATATAAAATGTGTGTACTTATAAGAAAAAAAATGCAAAGAGATACAATGGAAAGCAGTTCAGCAGCATGTGCTGTAGCTGCTTTGTGAACTTCAGCTTTACAAAAACTTTGTACAAGCTACGTGCAGTTCAGACGAGGCCTGCGAGAGCTCAGTGCTACCCCAAGAGCAGTTTGTTCCATAGGTTGATTAGAAGCCTCAAACATCTCTGTGCTTCTGCACTGCTACAATTAAAAAGAAAAGGCAGAGAAACTGTGCTGCACATGTAAATGTGTGTGTGCATGCATGTGCATACATCTGTATAAACCCTTTGCAGTTGCCTTCCTTATGCCAAATTCCTAGTAATAAGCATTCCTGCTTCTTGTCATGTATAGAAGGACCGGAAGCGCCTGAACTTAGAAGATGTAAGACACACAAAAGGAGACTGTAACATCATAGTATCCATGGAGCTGGACAGAGTGCAGCAAGATCTGCCTTTGGGATGAAGAACTGAAATCCTAGGTGCAAAGCTGCAGCGATCCCACCAGCCCCAGACTCCTTCACAGCTACAGTTCTTCCTCTAAAGAATACTATGAAGAATAACTGAAACTATATTGCTTATGGCAAATGGTATTATGGAAATGTAGAACAACGTGGTATTTGGTTTTAAACATACAGAATTTCATATATTAGGAATAGAAAAGATTTCTGTGTTCTCTTAAACTCCTTCAAATTCTCACAGAAATAACAAGGCCAAGAGTTAGGAGGAAATGCACCAAAATATCTATCCGGAGGACTGAGATCTGTTCATGCTGATATGCAACAAAACAAGTCCTGTGGCTGCAAGTAGTTGGATTTTAGCATCTTCTGTAAAGAATGAGATACAATCAGGGACGCAGACTTGATTCTAAATTCTCCCAGAAGGGAATGAGAGTATCAGCTTTTCAACAAGCCCTTGCTTGACAATGAGCACTTTGCTCTATGAATTTCTCATAATTCTAAATAAAATAATACTAAAATAACAGTAAATATGCACCACTCTTTTCCTTTGCTGGGAAGAAAGTCACAAAGCAGATTTTGAAATGCATGAGAGTGTCAGCTGCTCCTCACCAGGCACCACCCAGCTTGACATTAGCACCGATCTCACATCTGGTTGTGGTACTTGGCACCATCTCCAAAATATTGTTTTATTAGATCTGAAGTACATCTCTTGCACAACATGCAGTGTCTATGGGCGTTGCAGGTGTGGAGGTACAGAAGCACGTGGAGGTTTGCAGAGTGGAGTTTCTGCAGAAGACGCCACGATGTCAGACACCTCACAGGCTCCTCCTGCAGCCCGCTGCTTTTCAGGCATGTGCTCCCTGTTCCTTCGTGGCATCTCTGTGCGTCCCCCAAAGGAACTGCTCCACCACCCATACTTACAATTCCCATTCAATTGCAGTACCGAGGACTCATGCTGGGAATTTCAGAAATACAACTGGTAAAATTCAGGTCAAACTGAAGAGTTTCAAATTTACCAACGTTTCATTTCTGCTTTGTGATAAAACAAATTCTGAAGCAGTGCCAAGTATCTTTTAGATCCCAGACCATTTATTTCTAGGGCCTTTCTGCCCCCCCCAGTCCCACACCAGACCATCGCCCTCCCATCCCCCGGCTGCTCTCAGCTTACAGCCTCACCACAGCATTGTGACACAGATGTTCTTTTGGCCACAGAAGGTGAAGTCCACTGAGAGCATCACCAGAAATTGGGTCCTGCTCTCTAAATTCAATATTGGTGATCAAAATATCCTCTACAGAATAATGTACACAACTGCCTCTAAAACCAACAATGTGAGAACAAAGAGGGATGCGCTGCTATCCTTACAGCAAATACTATTTGAAGATTAAAACTTGGGAGCATTGTTTCACACTCCAATCACCAGACTGTGCGTGCTGGGAGTCAAAGCAAAGCACGTGCTTAGTAGCTAGCAGGTAGATAAGATATGGCATGTGAAGAAGATGGGAAAGAGGAATTTCCTTTGGAGGAACTTCTCTTCTTAGTAGTTTGACATGTTAAATTACCCAAAAAGAAAGCAAACGAATCCTGATGCTGAAAGAATGATGAAACAAGAGGCACATTAGGAGCACGCATCAGCTCCCCATTCTCATGGCTCTGGAACATGCACTCCCTTCTTCTGCAAGAGACCACTGCCTGGAGATGGAACTTGGGTTAACGAGATGGGGCAGGGCTGCGGCCCTGTTTGTTGCTGGGCAGGAGCACGCGAGGGACTCTGTGGAGAAACAGTGGGGTTGGAAGCAGCCTTTCTCCCCAGCGGCAGGAGAGGACACTCAGCCACCGGAACCCTCATCACAACCAGGATTAAAATGGAACTTGGCTCCCGTAAGGAAGTAGTGGTGTGCGGAGCACGCAAGGTTCCCCCCTGCTGCTGGGGCGCCCGGCAGCACCCGGGAGAAGGCACCGGGCAGGGCTGCAGAGCGAGGGGCACGGAACGCTGCCTCAGCCCCGGCGCGCCCCGAGAGCGGCCCGGCCCCGCGGCGCCTCTAGGGGGAGAGAGCGGCCCGGGCCGGGAGCGGACAAAGGGCCCGGGGCGGGAGCCGGCCGGGCCGGGCGCTGAGGGAAGAGCCGTCCGCGGAGGGTTTTTCCCCTCAATTAAGCCAATTGAATGGCGCTGAATGGCCGGTGCGAGCGCGCCGTCAGTCCCTGCGCTCCGCGATTAACCCGGCCGGCCGCGGATCCGCACTGCCCGCAGGGGCCGGAGCGGGCGGAGGCTGCACGGGGAGCCCACGGGCCGTGTCCCGCGGGACAGTGCCCGACCCACGGCGGAGCCCCACGGCAGCCCCGGGCCAGCTCTGCTCGCGTTCCCCGGGTCGGCAGTGCCCCCCGGAGAGCGGCTGCTTGTGCCCGGGGTGACCCGTCGGAGCGGGGAGGGGGAGAAAAGGAGGAGGGAAAGGAGGGAACTCTCACTTTTCCTTAGGAAATTGCTGTGAAACGTCCCCCATTTTGGCTGTGACTTCTGTTTGCTCTCTCTGCAATTGTACACGCGGGAACGCTTATTTTGAGCTTTCGGTCCCAGGGGACGTGAGGAGAGAAAAGAGAAATTAGCTCTGCAAAACTTCCCGGGTTTTCCCGAATTCTGTCGGGAGAAAACTTTCGGCACAGGCGCCCGCAGGGGCGGTCCGCAGGGCGGCAGTCCGCACAGCCCCGCGCTGCCAAGCGGAGCGCCCCGGCCCGGCCCCGCAGTGCCCCGCAGCGCGCAGCTTGCGATGGAAGGAAATGTTTCTCGACAACTTTGCTGTTTGCACAGATCACGGGTATTTTATCGGCTCGTGCCGCCCCGAGCCTCTACATCTATCGCGTTAAGGGATATTTTACTGTCTTCATATTAAAGACAGACCAGATAGATATGAATAAAATATAGCAAGCTGTGGGAGGTTTGGGGCCTAATTCACAAAGGGAGTGTTCAGAATTCTTTACAGGTGCGTCTGTGTTCAGCAAGCTTTCAGCCATTGATTTACTGACCTAAAAAAAAAAAAACAAAAAACATCAAAATCCACCCCANCTGCTCCAGCTTTCTGTTTCTTGCAAGAGCAGCACCGTTTGTTCCACCCAAGCGTTACTATTACTATGCATGTTATTAATAATTAACAGTTTCATGCCTTTCCCCATGGTTTTACTCAATCTTTTGGAGTGCCTTCATGCTTAAATTTCTTCCGATTTAGTATTTTGCATACGTTTCCCCCCGATCTGTTATTTTAAAGGAAAAGGTGTATTTTTGAAGGGTTCGTTACGTTTAGGGAGTTGAACGACTCTCCCATTCCTTCGCCTCCTACCGTTTCGGTCTCTCCCCTGTCTATAGCCGAGCTGATGGCCGGTGCTTCGCTTTTGGTTCTCCGATCCATCTCGTCGATGACCCCGTGCATCTCCGAGCCGGCCAGGCTGTGGAAAAGCATCGCTGAGGAAGACGAGGAGGAGGCCCCGAGTTGCTGCTGCCGCTGACAGTTGTCGGGGTCCCTGCAGGAGCCCAGAACTTGCATTAAGCGGAGCCCTCCCCCATGCATCTAGCACGGCCGCCCCGTCTCTCCTCGGGCTCCGGGCTCTCCACCCGGCGGAGATCTCCGGAGCGGGGCGCAGGCTCTGATCCGAGGTTTCAAGGGGACGGGGTGCAAAGCAGGCGGGTGGAGGGGACGAGGGAGAGGGGCCGAACAGCGCTGCGCGCTCCGGGACGCCGAGCTAGGCTGTTGCGCGGCCCCGGCGCATCCCTCCGGGAGGCTTCTTCAGCACAGGGCTCATTGCCCCAGGTGCAGTCCCAGGCTTTACGCTCTGGCCCAGCTGGCAGGAGGCTGGGCAGGCTTACGATCGGAAGGAATTAATAAATAAGAGAAATGTATATTAAAAAAAAATACACCATCTTCGGTGAGAAATAAAAAGAGTAACGACCAGCCCCTACATCGTACTGTGCGAAATTTAGAGGAGGAAAGCGAGGGAGAGGGAGGCTGCAGCAGGCGGAGAGCAGGCTGATGCCGCAAGGAGGATGGGGCGGGTGCCCACCGTACGCACTCACAGTCCAGAGGGCTGGCAGCGGCAGCAGCTCAGGGGCAAAGTTTGCTCCTTCCCCCGCTCCTCCCCCAGCCTGCTGGAGCTCATTGGGAAAAGAAAAAGCCAAGGGGAAGGAGGAAGAGTTGGATGGGCACCAGATGGGACGGGCACTCGGCGGCCCCCCTCTCTCCTTAAAGCGGCGCGGCCCGCGGGCCCAGGAGGCTGCTGGCGGGGCACCCCCCCCCGCTCCACCTGGCGCCACCTCCGGGAGGCAAAACGTGACGGAAGGCCGTGCGCCCTACGGGACGAATCTGAGCCCCGCAGATTGAAAAGAAAACGCGCTCGAAACAACGGGAAACATCGCAAACAATGCGGAAGTGGCGCAACGAAAAGGGCACACGAGTTTCATCCCCGGGGCCTAACGGGGCAGCTTACGGGCGCTCAGGTCTGAAGGAAACCCCACCTCCGCCTTGAGTTCTAACAGCACCGAGATCGAAGCGTTTTCTACCGTCCAAGCACTTTTTCCTTTTGCACACAAGGAGCAGCGCCGGCGATCGCGGCCGCTCTGGCGAGGGAAGGAGGGAGGCAGGAGACTGCCCGAATTCCTTTGCCTACGGAATTACAGTGCTGTTGTGGCGGGGAGGTTAAACGAGGAAGGACATAAGAAAGTTGGCAGCTGAGTGCACAGAGCCTGAGACACGGGGTTCCTGCGGAGTCCGCAGGCTCGTGGCTGTCGCCGGGTTTGCCCCCTTTCTTCTTACTGCTGCTCTCAGTTAAGAGGAAGGGGCTGCGACTCGGGGCAGCGAATGGAGATGCTGTGAGTTTCCTGACTCCTCTGAATCACCTCTGATGCACACAAATCCGGCCGAGCCTGGCACCGCAGGAGCAGACTCGAGGCTGCGGCAGCACCTGCTTCCTGCAGCCCCTGCAGGCTCCGCGGGCACCGCAGCCCAACCCGCCGGGAAACAGCCGCCCCTGTGCCTCCTCTCTCTCTCCTTTTCCTTCCAAAACTCCGAGGCACAAGAGCTCGGGAGAAGGACAGAATAATTCACTCATCAGCAGCCTTTGAGGGTGTAGCTACTAAAGAAAATTCACAGCTCTCTGAAGTGCTAACTTAGAATCTCTGGTTTCCAGATTTTATTTCAGGCTACACTCCCCCCCTTCTCCCCCTCCTTAACCAGATGACCTTGCTTCAAAACATTTTATTTCCAGCTGAAGTGAAAAATGCTAACATATTAGCTTCTGTAATTGCAGTTTGACAGCACTTGATCTCAATAATTATGCTGCAGCTAAACTATTATTAACGGTTTAAGCTAAAATAAACGGAAATCCCCCTTTGGAAGTGAACAGAAACAAGCCGTTTGAATTGTTGTTGGGGGAATATAGGGTCTCTTACCTGCGTTGTAGGCTGCCAGATCTGCCCCAGGCCCTGGGCTCTTCCTTTTCCTGGGTCTCCCCTTCTGGACAGTCCCCACGCCGTTATAATAAGGCAGTCCCAAAGTATTGGCAGAGCCCGCACCCAACGCTGGGCCCTTCCCAGCGGCTACATCCGAGTGATTGAAATGCACCTGGTACTCCCCCTGGATGAGAGTCTCGAAATGGAGGCGGCAATAGACCAGATTGTCCTTCATGCCGAAGTGGTCGCCGGTGGTCAGCATCTTGTTGCAAGTGGTGCAAGTGAAGCAATTTAAGTGATATACCAAATCCCTGGCCCTCATGACCATCTCGGAGGCAGAAATCCCCAGGTGACATCTCGCACATCTCTGCACCGAAAATCTCCTGCAAAACAGAACGGCCAGAGGAGGCGGTGAGAGGCGCATCCCGCTCCTCGTCGGGTCCGCTCGGGAGGCGACAGGAGAGGGGCCGCGGGCCGGGGCCGCACAGAGCCTGCACCGCACAGAGCCGGCACAGCTGCCCGCCAACGGCCTCGGGGCCGCTTCCCACCAGCAGCTCGGCGGCCGGGCGCTAGGGAGAGCTGCCCCCCGCCCCGCGAACCGCCCCGGCGGCGGACCCGTAACTGGCCGGGCGGACAGCGTGCCTCGGGCCCTCGGCCCCGCGCGGAGACCAGCGTGGGGACGGCGAGCCCTCCCGGTACCGCTCCGCTCCCTGCCCCGCGCGTTCTCGGCGCCCGCGTGCAGCCGGGGAGAGCCGCATCCCTTCCCCGCGCCATCCCGCCCCGCCGGCGCTTCGGGAGCTGCCCGCCCCCGGGGCCCCGCGCCCTCCGACCCCTGCGCAGCCCCCAGGACCGGACGTGGGAAGTCCGAGCGGGTCCCCCCGCGCCGGGGCAGGCTGTTACCTGTAGTAATCCTCCTTGCAGTAAATGCTGCCGTCCTTGCTGAAGCAGGTGAGCTCGGACTCCAGGTTGAGTTTACATTCACAGCACTTCAGGCAGCGCATGTGCCACTGTTTGTCCACAGCCAGGAGGTAATAACGGTCGGAGATTTTACCCCCGCAGCCGGCGCACAGGGCAGCCCGGTCACTGCTGATGGAAGGCATGGTCTGCTGGGGGAAAACAATTTCGGACCGTTAGCGAGAAGGAGAAGCTCGGGCGCTGCTGCGCTCCCCCGCCCCTGCACGGCCGCGTGTCCCCCCGCTGCAGCGCAGAGCTCGCCGTGGGGGCTCCGTCCGGTCCGGCCCCGCCGCTCCCCGGGGGCAGACACTGCCCGGCCCGGCGGGAGGGGGAAACGCAGCAAGAAGGAACCTGGAAGGCGTCCGGATGAGACCCAGGACTTCTTTCTTTCTTTCTCTCCTTTTTTTTTTTTTTTCTTTTATGTATTTGCCAATCCCAGGAACGAGAAAAGATGCTCCTCACCAGCCAGGTGCAACAATTAGAATAGAGAAAATCGCAGACAGTTCATTTTAAATTTGATTATTATGGATACACGGAGAGTATCTGCATAGCTAATGCTCCGTGAGCGCGTATATGTGGAGCGTGTCCGCCTGTGTATTTTCCTAGCTATAAAACTCCAAGTGAATTACGATCAAACCCCCAGCAGCCACAGTGGCACAGACGCAGCTCCCTGCAAGCAGCTTCCAAACAAATGCACCCAAAGCTGCCGTGACCCAAAGCACCGGAGGGATCGGTAAATAAAACCGTGAAGAAGACGAGCATTACTAAATCTGAGGTGCAGAATGTTTTATCGGGAAAACGAAATAGTGAGAAATAAAGTGGGGAGAAACAACAGAGTGCTTTAGATTATGCTGGGATAAACTTGGAAGCAATAAAACTAAATGTAACCCCTATATAATTTAATAGTTCAGTGTCAAATCGCAATCCAATCGAAACCCCCTGGAAAAAAAAAAGAAAGAAAGAAAAACAAATACATACATTTTCTGTCGACTCCTACCAAGAGAGAAAAAAAAAAAAGCAAAAAATATCGGAAACCGTTCAAGTGCTCTCATGTGTTTCACCCCGCACCCTAAAACAGAGTTCGAGACGAGAGGTTCAGAGGAGAGCAGTATTTACGGCAGATCTGGCCATGCGCTGCTGTCCACCTCATTCTAAACTTACTGTTATCGTGGCACTCCGCTCAAAACCACACTGCAGAGTTGTCCTTGTGCAAGACAACTCGAAACACTTCCCCCCCACTCCCCCCCCCAAAACATGCAGTTTGTTTTGATTCGGGAAGGGGGGATCTGTTTGTTTACTTTTATCTCCTCTAGAGCCTTAAGTCCCTGCGCAAAGCGAGAAGGGAGAAGGCAGCTAACGGGGAGACCCAAAGAAACGGAGCTGTTTGTCCAGCACACGTGAGACCGACTGCTTCCACCCAGCCATTCCAGAGATCACAAAACCCCATCACTGTGAGCACTACTGCTGGCAGTACAGCATTTCCCCTATCAGAAGTGCATGTAAACACAACGATGGCACTACACGGGTATGTCAGCCACACGAGTCCACTGATGCCTGATTTACCGAACTCTGCTTGGGGATCGTTTTACACACGAAGTAGTTTCTTATAAATCAACTCCAAATGAAACACGACTTTTCTGCTTTGCTTATCCAGCAACAAAAATATCCTGATGCCCAGAATTGGTACTTCAGAATCCGGTATTCTATCCCACTATTCATTACATACACACGTGAATACAAATAAATTATATCGATAGATAAAAATCTCACGCCACAATATTTATTCCAGCAAAGATAACTTGAGATTGTTTAATTTTATGCAGAAATATTAACTTTTTCAAAAAAAACCAAACCCAAACCCTTCAGATGAGAAATGATGCTGCAGCACAAAGGCTGCTCTAGCCCATATTTCGGGATTAAATGGTCTCACTGTCACTGTTAAGTACATTTCTACATAACATTTAGAAGTAACACACTGATGAAGTTTTGAAACCCACGGTCGGACACCCTCCTTGCACATCACCTCACAGGACACAGTTACTAAAATATGGCATCATTTCACTCCAGAATTTTCTTAAAAAANAAAAAACAAAAAACATCAAAATCCACCCCAACAAGTGAAAAAAGGGATGATGATCACAGAACACACTTGGGGGGGGGCAGGGGGGGAGGAAAAAAAAAAACCACGAAATCTTTTTGAAGTTTCGGCATCCTTCTAAGCTATTTTCCACTTGTCAGGCTCCATCCACATCCAAAGCCCATCGTCCCCGTGCAAAGAGCGTTTCGTTTAAGTAGGAAAAAAGAGGCAGCGAGCCAGACCAATTCACGTCGCAGATGAATGTTTGCTGCTATTTACGAAATAATTCCCATCTCAACTCCGGCTGTATTTACGGGTCCCCCTTTTCCCACCACCTCTGGGTGTAGATTTATTTACACGAAGTATTCGACACAAATTACCAGCAACAAACACTCTCGGAGGACAATATCGTTCGTTTCTAGTGCAGTTCTCAGAAGGGAAGGAGAAGGTCCATTAAAGATAACTCGAGAGAAACGATCTCACACTTTTCAACGGTCTCCTTTAGAAGACACAAAATAGAAGGCTTTGCAATCATTTCCTGCTTTGTGAAATTTTAAACCAACAGAACACCCGCTCTGATTTCCAAGCTCAGCGGCACTTATTACCATATAAATTAATCGATTATTGGTTTACTAAGCAGTTAAGTAGATAACAGTTTCAGCAGAGAAGCCGAAGATTCCTCGAAGACCTGTTAAGCTTCACGTAAGGGGTCTAACCCAAAATTAGAAAAGCAAAACGGGAGGGCAATTATTTTCGAAACGATTTGCTAAGGTACATTTAGGGACGGTTCCTTCGGGAGGTCAGGGAGCGGCAGGACTTTCTCAGGCTGCGCTCCCAGCCGGGACAGAAGCCGCCGGTTCGGTTTCAGGTCCTTTGAAACTGAACATCTGCCCTGCACAGGGAGGCAGCGGAACGGCAACCACGGTCTAATCCTCCGAAAAGGAAACATTTCTAAACGGGCAGGACGCGCGTTTTCTGAACGTTTGAAAGCTCGCGGTTACACACACCTTTCACCACTGGGACACCTACGGATTTTTGTACGGATTTCCAAATTATTCAGCTAATTCAGCTATCGGTCAAACCCACGATAGGTGGCAATTTTGTTGCTGAGGCGTACTTGTCACTCGGAGATGCTCCTTTTCTCCTTGCCATTTTCAGCGCACACCATCGGCTCTCGTTCCCCGTTCCCCACGCGCTCTCCCTCCCTGCCCGCTGCCCGGCCCGGCTCTGCCCCCTTCCCCCCCCCGGGCAGGGCTGCAGAGCGAGGGGCACGGAACGCTGCCTCAGCCCCGGCGCGCCCCGAGAGCGGCCCGGCCCCGCGGCGCCTCTAGGGGGAGAGAGCGGCCCGGGCCGGGAGCGGACAAAGGGCCCGGGGCGGGAGCCGGCCGGGCCGGGCGCTGAGGGAAGAGCCGTCCGCGGAGGGTTTTTCCCCTCAATTAAGCCAATTGAATGGCGCTGAATGGCCGGTGCGAGCGCGCCGTCAGTCCCTGCGCTCCGCGATTAACCCGGCCGGCCGCGGATCCGCACTGCCCGCAGGGGCCGGAGCGGGCGGAGGCTGCACGGGGAGCCCACGGGCCGTGTCCCGCGGGACAGTGCCCGACCCACGGCGGAGCCCCACGGCAGCCCCGGGCCAGCTCTGCTCGCGTTCCCCGGGTCGGCAGTGCCCCCCGGAGAGCGGCTGCTTGTGCCCGGGGTGACCCGTCGGAGCGGGGAGGGGGAGAAAAGGAGGAGGGAAAGGAGGGAACTCTCACTTTTCCTTAGGAAATTGCTGTGAAACGTCCCCCATTTTGGCTGTGACTTCTGTTTGCTCTCTCTGCAATTGTACACGCGGGAACGCTTATTTTGAGCTTTCGGTCCCAGGGGACGTGAGGAGAGAAAAGAGAAATTAGCTCTGCAAAACTTCCCGGGTTTTCCCGAATTCTGTCGGGAGAAAACTTTCGGCACAGGCGCCCGCAGGGGCGGTCCGCAGGGCGGCAGTCCGCACAGCCCCGCGCTGCCAAGCGGAGCGCCCCGGCCCGGCCCCGCAGTGCCCCGCAGCGCGCAGCTTGCGATGGAAGGAAATGTTTCTCGACAACTTTGCTGTTTGCACAGATCACGGGTATTTTATCGGCTCGTGCCGCCCCGAGCCTCTACATCTATCGCGTTAAGGGATATTTTACTGTCTTCATATTAAAGACAGACCAGATAGATATGAATAAAATATAGCAAGCTGTGGGAGGTTTGGGGCCTAATTCACAAAGGGAGTGTTCAGAATTCTTTACAGGTGCGTCTGTGTTCAGCAAGCTTTCAGCCATTGATTTACTGACCTAAAAAAAAAAAAACAAAAAACATCAAAATCCACCCCAACAAGTGAAAAAAGGGATGATGATCACAGAACACACTTGGGGGGGGGCAGGGGGGGAGGAAAAAAAAAAACCACGAAATCTTTTTGAAGTTTCGGCATCCTTCTAAGCTATTTTCCACTTGTCAGGCTCCATCCACATCCAAAGCCCATCGTCCCCGTGCAAAGAGCGTTTCGTTTAAGTAGGAAAAAAGAGGCAGCGAGCCAGACCAATTCACGTCGCAGATGAATGTTTGCTGCTATTTACGAAATAATTCCCATCTCAACTCCGGCTGTATTTACGGGTCCCCCTTTTCCCACCACCTCTGGGTGTAGATTTATTTACACGAAGTATTCGACACAAATTACCAGCAACAAACACTCTCGGAGGACAATATCGTTCGTTTCTAGTGCAGTTCTCAGAAGGGAAGGAGAAGGTCCATTAAAGATAACTCGAGAGAAACGATCTCACACTTTTCAACGGTCTCCTTTAGAAGACACAAAATAGAAGGCTTTGCAATCATTTCCTGCTTTGTGAAATTTTAAACCAACAGAACACCCGCTCTGATTTCCAAGCTCAGCGGCACTTATTACCATATAAATTAATCGATTATTGGTTTACTAAGCAGTTAAGTAGATAACAGTTTCAGCAGAGAAGCCGAAGATTCCTCGAAGACCTGTTAAGCTTCACGTAAGGGGTCTAACCCAAAATTAGAAAAGCAAAACGGGAGGGCAATTATTTTCGAAACGATTTGCTAAGGTACATTTAGGGACGGTTCCTTCGGGAGGTCAGGGAGCGGCAGGACTTTCTCAGGCTGCGCTCCCAGCCGGGACAGAAGCCGCCGGTTCGGTTTCAGGTCCTTTGAAACTGAACATCTGCCCTGCACAGGGAGGCAGCGGAACGGCAACCACGGTCTAATCCTCCGAAAAGGAAACATTTCTAAACGGGCAGGACGCGCGTTTTCTGAACGTTTGAAAGCTCGCGGTTACACACACCTTTCACCACTGGGACACCTACGGATTTTTGTACGGATTTCCAAATTATTCAGCTAATTCAGCTATCGGTCAAACCCACGATAGGTGGCAATTTTGTTGCTGAGGCGTACTTGTCACTCGGAGATGCTCCTTTTCTCCTTGCCATTTTCAGCGCACACCATCGGCTCTCGTTCCCCGTTCCCCACGCGCTCTCCCTCCCTGCCCGCTGCCCGGCCCGGCTCTGCCCCCTTCCCCCCCCCGGGCAGGGCTGCAGAGCGAGGGGCACGGAACGCTGCCTCAGCCCCGGCGCGCCCCGAGAGCGGCCCGGCCCCGCGGCGCCTCTAGGGGGAGAGAGCGGCCCGGGCCGGGAGCGGACAAAGGGCCCGGGGCGGGAGCCGGCCGGGCCGGGCGCTGAGGGAAGAGCCGTCCGCGGAGGGTTTTTCCCCTCAATTAAGCCAATTGAATGGCGCTGAATGGCCGGTGCGAGCGCGCCGTCAGTCCCTGCGCTCCGCGATTAACCCGGCCGGCCGCGGATCCGCACTGCCCGCAGGGGCCGGAGCGGGCGGAGGCTGCACGGGGAGCCCACGGGCCGTGTCCCGCGGGACAGTGCCCGACCCACGGCGGAGCCCCACGGCAGCCCCGGGCCAGCTCTGCTCGCGTTCCCCGGGTCGGCAGTGCCCCCCGGAGAGCGGCTGCTTGTGCCCGGGGTGACCCGTCGGAGCGGGGAGGGGGAGAAAAGGAGGAGGGAAAGGAGGGAACTCTCACTTTTCCTTAGGAAATTGCTGTGAAACGTCCCCCATTTTGGCTGTGACTTCTGTTTGCTCTCTCTGCAATTGTACACGCGGGAACGCTTATTTTGAGCTTTCGGTCCCAGGGGACGTGAGGAGAGAAAAGAGAAATTAGCTCTGCAAAACTTCCCGGGTTTTCCCGAATTCTGTCGGGAGAAAACTTTCGGCACAGGCGCCCGCAGGGGCGGTCCGCAGGGCGGCAGTCCGCACAGCCCCGCGCTGCCAAGCGGAGCGCCCCGGCCCGGCCCCGCAGTGCCCCGCAGCGCGCAGCTTGCGATGGAAGGAAATGTTTCTCGACAACTTTGCTGTTTGCACAGATCACGGGTATTTTATCGGCTCGTGCCGCCCCGAGCCTCTACATCTATCGCGTTAAGGGATATTTTACTGTCTTCATATTAAAGACAGACCAGATAGATATGAATAAAATATAGCAAGCTGTGGGAGGTTTGGGGCCTAATTCACAAAGGGAGTGTTCAGAATTCTTTACAGGTGCGTCTGTGTTCAGCAAGCTTTCAGCCATTGATTTACTGACCTAAAAAAAAAAAAACAAAAAACATCAAAATCCACCCCAACAAGTGAAAAAAGGGATGATGATCACAGAACACACTTGGGGGGGGGCAGGGGGGGAGGAAAAAAAAAAACCACGAAATCTTTTTGAAGTTTCGGCATCCTTCTAAGCTATTTTCCACTTGTCAGGCTCCATCCACATCCAAAGCCCATCGTCCCCGTGCAAAGAGCGTTTCGTTTAAGTAGGAAAAAAGAGGCAGCGAGCCAGACCAATTCACGTCGCAGATGAATGTTTGCTGCTATTTACGAAATAATTCCCATCTCAACTCCGGCTGTATTTACGGGTCCCCCTTTTCCCACCACCTCTGGGTGTAGATTTATTTACACGAAGTATTCGACACAAATTACCAGCAACAAACACTCTCGGAGGACAATATCGTTCGTTTCTAGTGCAGTTCTCAGAAGGGAAGGAGAAGGTCCATTAAAGATAACTCGAGAGAAACGATCTCACACTTTTCAACGGTCTCCTTTAGAAGACACAAAATAGAAGGCTTTGCAATCATTTCCTGCTTTGTGAAATTTTAAACCAACAGAACACCCGCTCTGATTTCCAAGCTCAGCGGCACTTATTACCATATAAATTAATCGATTATTGGTTTACTAAGCAGTTAAGTAGATAACAGTTTCAGCAGAGAAGCCGAAGATTCCTCGAAGACCTGTTAAGCTTCACGTAAGGGGTCTAACCCAAAATTAGAAAAGCAAAACGGGAGGGCAATTATTTTCGAAACGATTTGCTAAGGTACATTTAGGGACGGTTCCTTCGGGAGGTCAGGGAGCGGCAGGACTTTCTCAGGCTGCGCTCCCAGCCGGGACAGAAGCCGCCGGTTCGGTTTCAGGTCCTTTGAAACTGAACATCTGCCCTGCACAGGGAGGCAGCGGAACGGCAACCACGGTCTAATCCTCCGAAAAGGAAACATTTCTAAACGGGCAGGANAAAAAAAAAAAAAAAAGACTCAGTTAAATTAATATTCTTCAGAAATTTCTTCCACTTTGCTGGCTTAATCCTGCCTCGAAGGATGCATCCTTTTATTACCTACACGCATCGACATGCGAGCACCACCACCAGCAGATATAAGATAAGAAGTGGTAAAGTTACAAAGATTTGCATCCATTTCCCTGAAACTCGTCTTCCAGATCTGTTCACCAGGTTCACAACTCCAGTGCTCGTGGATCTTCCTACTACAGAAATTAGGATTTAAGGACGGTTGAAGTTTGGGGATTTTGTTTTGCTTATTTTTCTGTTTGTTTGCTTTTGTTCGGGCTTTTCTTTTCTAGTGCTACAACGTCTACCTCAGTGCAGATATCTCACCTGAAAAACAGCACCGAATTGGATTCTCTGGTATTTATTTCCATTCTGCAGACAAAAATTTTGCTGTGCCCAAACGTTATCTGTACGAAAGCACACTTTGCCTTTCCCTAAAAACTTTTGAAGGCCGGACAGGCTGGGGGAAGGGAAGGCGTGCTTGGACGCTACCAAAAGGCTGCTCCAGCTTTCTGTTTCTTGCAAGAGCAGCACCGTTTGTTCCACCCAAGCGTTACTATTACTATGCATGTTATTAATAATTAACAGTTTCATGCCTTTCCCCATGGTTTTACTCAATCTTTTGGAGTGCCTTCATGCTTAAATTTCTTCCGATTTAGTATTTTGCATACGTTTCCCCCCGATCTGTTATTTTAAAGGAAAAGGTGTATTTTTGAAGGGTTCGTTACGTTTAGGGAGTTGAACGACTCTCCCATTCCTTCGCCTCCTACCGTTTCGGTCTCTCCCCTGTCTATAGCCGAGCTGATGGCCGGTGCTTCGCTTTTGGTTCTCCGATCCATCTCGTCGATGACCCCGTGCATCTCCGAGCCGGCCAGGCTGTGGAAAAGCATCGCTGAGGAAGACGAGGAGGAGGCCCCGAGTTGCTGCTGCCGCTGACAGTTGTCGGGGTCCCTGCAGGAGCCCAGAACTTGCATTAAGCGGAGCCCTCCCCCATGCATCTAGCACGGCCGCCCCGTCTCTCCTCGGGCTCCGGGCTCTCCACCCGGCGGAGATCTCCGGAGCGGGGCGCAGGCTCTGATCCGAGGTTTCAAGGGGACGGGGTGCAAAGCAGGCGGGTGGAGGGGACGAGGGAGAGGGGCCGAACAGCGCTGCGCGCTCCGGGACGCCGAGCTAGGCTGTTGCGCGGCCCCGGCGCATCCCTCCGGGAGGCTTCTTCAGCACAGGGCTCATTGCCCCAGGTGCAGTCCCAGGCTTTACGCTCTGGCCCAGCTGGCAGGAGGCTGGGCAGGCTTACGATCGGAAGGAATTAATAAATAAGAGAAATGTATATTAAAAAAAAATACACCATCTTCGGTGAGAAATAAAAAGAGTAACGACCAGCCCCTACATCGTACTGTGCGAAATTTAGAGGAGGAAAGCGAGGGAGAGGGAGGCTGCAGCAGGCGGAGAGCAGGCTGATGCCGCAAGGAGGATGGGGCGGGTGCCCACCGTACGCACTCACAGTCCAGAGGGCTGGCAGCGGCAGCAGCTCAGGGGCAAAGTTTGCTCCTTCCCCCGCTCCTCCCCCAGCCTGCTGGAGCTCATTGGGAAAAGAAAAAGCCAAGGGGAAGGAGGAAGAGTTGGATGGGCACCAGATGGGACGGGCACTCGGCGGCCCCCCTCTCTCCTTAAAGCGGCGCGGCCCGCGGGCCCAGGAGGCTGCTGGCGGGGCACTGCTGGCGGGGGGCGGCCGCGCCGCGCCGCGGGGGAGCACAGCAGAAGCAGCAGCGGTAGCAAAAGCAGCGGTGGCGGTGGCAGCGCAGCCGGAGCCGCCGCCCGCCGCGGTTCCTGCGAGCGGCGCGTCTGCAGCTCGGGCGCCGCGCGAGGCTCCGCGCCTTTTCTACAGCCCCTCTGACATCATGTCCTGCCCTGCCGCCATTGGCTGCCGCCGCGCCCGGGCCCGCCGGCATGTGCTCGGGGCTGGGAGGCGCGCAGGGGCCGCGGCCCTACTCAGCCCCGCCGCCCCGGTCCCGGCCGCTCTGCTCCCCGCTCTGCTCCCCGGCCCAGCGTGCACGGCGGCCGCGGCTGCGGGTGCCGGCTGCGCTGCGCGGCCGTTCGCGTCCCGCATTGGCGGCGCTCTGGGGGCTGCGGAGGTTGTTAGCCCTCCGAGTCCGAGGCACCTAACCCACTGACAGCACGCCGAGCGCCTCCAGCGAGGCCCTTCCCGAACAATATCCGCCGTGAGAACATGGCCAGGTGTGCCGCCCTTGGCCGCAAAGCCTTCCGCTGGTGGAGGCTTCTCCTCCTCCACCCGAGCCGGCTGCGGGAGCGGTGGGCCAGAGGCCTGCCCTGAACTTCAGGAGAAGCTTCAGGAAGCCTCCAGAAAAGACAAGGAGCACACAATGGGAAAGCGTTCATCATGTCTTAATATGTACCCAGAAGGTGGATACTAAGGGTGGAGTAATTAAAGATGTCAAATATCACAGTTATATTAGAAAGGTAGAGCAATGGCAAGTAAACCTGAACGTACATCCATGATGATGAGACCCAATGCTTTATCCATGCCTGCAAATGGTTACATCACTTAGCGCACCAGAGTTAAGGGTCTGAAACGGGGATGTGCCTCTTACAGGTGGGGTAAAGGTACCGCTGTCTTTGCTACAATTGGAATGACTTCATTTAGATTCAAATCTTGCTAGGTTTATGTGTTCTGTTCTTAGAATAATCAAGGCTTTTTAACATCTTTCTGTTGAATTGCTCTGAGCAGTTAAATATACTTGCATGTCACAGATGAGAACAACGTCTCTTGTAGAGAGGTGTATGAAATAGCCACCAGACTGCACTAGAAACCGTTCAGAACACAAGCTAGTTTGTCCTCCATGGGAACTAGTCAAAGAGTCCTAAGATCACATCTTGAAGACAACAGATGTTCCTGATTTAGTTCAGATTAGAATTCTACGAAGAATTACTAGGAGTGTGAAATGCTTATGTCAATAAAGTAATTTATCCCTTCCTTAAATTACAAGACATTTCAAACACCGTCTCAGATGGGAGGTTTGCCTCCAGTAATGCTGATGTGGAACACTGCTCGGTTGACACCATGGACACCGTATCTTGCTGTGGAACAGCAGCAGTGCATTGCCTTAACTCGGGCAATTTGTTGTATCCTTATTGATAGCTGCATACTGCACTACCCTAAAAATCTTTGAATACCAGTTCAGTTCTGTGTCATATAACTGATCGCATAGATGTTGGAAGCGGGAAAGGTCATGGGTTTGTCCATCTGACATTGCTGGTTATCTAAAAGATTTTATATATTTTTTTTTAAATTAAAGTACGATATTTTATGTAAGTGCATTACCTAAGTGGCTGGAACCAATAAAACCAATAGCATGTCAGACAGGTGTGGCATGACTTCCAACTCACAGGCCATCTCTGATTACCTTCTGAGTGGATATGCAAACACATGAAGACATCCAACCCTTGCTACCAAAACACAAGGAGAGTAGCAGAATGTAAACACAAAGCTGCTAATGTACACACTGACACATGAATGACATTTACATTGTTCAGAATAAAATCCAGGGTATTCTTGAATAATGAGCAACAGAAAAATTGCTACAGCAAAATAATCTTTACAATCAACTGCGAATTCATTTGAAGTGAGAGGTTTTTTCATTAAAAAAATGGTGCAGCTAATAATAAAGTCTTTTAACCTGTATTTTGTTATAGGTGACAGGTGAACAAATCACAGGTCTTGAGTTTCTCTACCGTGCCTCTCTTGGTAACGTCATCTCCAGTACCATCTGCTACCTACCAGACAAACAGACCAACCACATAATGAGGTACCAGCTTCCACCCAGCTACCGTGACTAAATCAGAACAAAAGACTCAACGCCTCCTTCAACAAAGGAACACAAGTCTAAGCTGTCTTTGCTAATTGCTGGGTTTCAGGTTGTCTGTTACAGATTTTAAGCGGGCTACAAACTTCCATCAAATACTTATAGCTGTTGGATAAAGGTACTAAGAATAAAAGATAAATGGAAGTGAAAGGTAAGAGATAAGAACGCTTAGGAAATAAATAACTACTTATGGTAATTTAAAGGCTGTGAAATAATATAAGCATGAAAAACCAGGGGGCAGAGTGATTGATATCTCATATGTTTTTGATGCCCCTACGGTTATTAGACTGCAATATATGGGGGCATACAATAAACTATGAATTAAAATGTAATTGTAGCTTCAGGCATCTCCTTCATTGTCTGCTGTGGTGTTATGTCTTCATGCACCGTGATTGACAAGGTGTAATTAATCATCTTACTCAGTTGTAAATATGGGCACCCTTCACAGTAGGCATCAGGAAGTGTGTACCAGCAAAGGAAGCAATAGTTGACGCTGATATACCATTAAATCAAAATCAGAGCGCTTATATGTTCAGAAATGTGTGTTTGGTGTGATGCTGTTATCATTTATTTCTAAAATACTGTACCAACAGATTTACTTGATTTGCAAGTTAACTACAACATTAACTGGTTTTATTTATTTTGTCTCTTCTTCATTTTTATAGGCAATGATGTTGTTCTCCTAAAATGTGAGACAGTTTGCTTCTTGTCAGCAAGTGGAGCTCAGCTCAGCTTCGTCTCCCTGAGCTGCTGGAGGCAGGCTGGCGTGCTACAGACCCACTTGCTCGATAGGCTGACTTGAAACGATTCTGGGAAATTATTGCTCCATTCATATATCACTTTTTGCACTTCCTATATACCAAATGAGGCACTTTGGGTGATTTTAAAGTGAAAGAAAATAATGAATTAAGCTTATTAAGATCCACCATTCAGTTTTAAAAAAAGACTCTTCTTGCCACTGATGCCGTCCCCAAACTGAAAATGAGAATATTTATAAAGATGTTTTTAGTATTCCAGGGTAAGAAACATTTAATATCTGTTTCTCTGCCCAAGTGATTGCTATCCCTACCCAGTTAGTGCCGAAATGGTGTATGAGTCACAGGAAATTTAAGTGGTTTGTCTCAGGAAAATTTGGTGGTATGCATTTTTTTGATGCACGTAGAGCTGTTGAATGAATAATTGGCAACCTATTTAATGTCCCTTGCTTTAAAGCTGTCTAGTACATTTGCTGTATAAAAAATGTCTTTCAAAGCTGTTAAATATGTAACAAAAAGAGGTTGCTATCACCATTCTGACACGAACAAAGCCATACAGCGAGCTGCCTGAGGTACCTCCAGCATGGTACTAATTACAAACACAATAAAAAACGAAAATTTGCAAAGTTCTCAAATTCCATTTCTTTGCAGCATCAGCTGATTAACGTTATATAAAAACATACAATAAAAACATCAGTCTAGGAATTAGCCATTAAATTAAATATTACCTAGGCCAGGCATTCTGGGGGGTGCGGGGAATCTGTTGGATCTGTAATTTCACCGTTTACCCCTGACTGAATGAGATCTCTGCCTGTCTCTGAAGCAAACCGAGCTTAAAACAGCAACACGCTTTCAAGAAGATGATTGGCTAAGAATGGGTTTTATTTTGATTTGAAAAACTGACAATCATAGATAAAGACCAAGTAATATCATTATATAATATGAGCTAATTATATTTGTCTGATAAACCAAGAATACGCAGGAAAAATAAATCATAAAGTTTAAAAGGAAAATATTCCGAATGTTTTGCCCAGATGTTGTGTAGAAATTGTTTGGTGCTGGTACAAGCAGTAGATTTCAGATAAATATACAAGCATGTATCTGTATGTGCAAGAGAGAAATAAGATACCCATAATCTTGACTATTTCAGTTTATATAGCCACAGCTATTTAAACAATTCCAAAACTGCCTCTACGGGTGTTAGAGAGGGAGGGAAATCTTCAGCCACATGATCTTCTCTCCAGAGTCCTGTTAAATCCACTGAACTTAAAACAGAACAAGAAGTGTGAAATATGGGTTTGAACATGTTATGTCAGAAATGTAAAGGTTGGAAGCCTTTTTAGTAACTGATATTAATATTGTATTAAATGTTATGAAAAGGTAGGTGTTGGAGAGAAGGGCTGGGCTCATGTGCAATTTTGTCAAGGTTTTTATCTGTGATTATGATTCCAGATGTATCTATTCCCCGAGGAGAAAAATGAAGTAAAGTTGGCATGTGACATGTGTTTTAAGGTGTTTGGCACAGTTTCCCAAAGTGATGACAAAATGTTCATTTTTATTACAGTGAATTGCTAAAGAAAATATGAATCTGAAGGTCAGTGGCTGTATATCCAAGATAGCTGTAGAGGGGTTTTTTGGAGAATACAGATTTTTGGTACTGTGTTTGGATTTGATTGCCTGACTTGAGATTCTACCATAGTAAATAATAGAGTATTTTTACACAATATGAATTAATATTAATTAATATGAGTTAATTTTTAGTCATTTGGTAAAATTCATGCACAGAAAATGGTAAAGATTGCAAAAATGTCTTTTTGAATCTGGCAGTGTAGCTGCTGCTTAGTAATTTCTTTTTAATTTATTTCATCCAGGCAGCACACAGTGTGAGCTCACGTACCTGCAATCTGCAGCAAAACATTTCATAGACTCAGCGTATGGATTATTTTTTCTTAACAAAGCAGTGAAGTCTTTTGGTGAAAATTATTTTGTCTAAATGCACGTCAAGACTTCAGATGAGAAAGTTCCCTGCCATTACCCAGCTCCCCTTCTCTTCCCTCCAAACCCCTATGAGTGTAATAGTATCAGTAATTCCATGCTGACAGCAGGGCACCCAGGGCTACATTACCAGGCAAACACTCACTCATAAACATTTTACAAGTTCAATACCAGCCAATCCTGGAGCTTTGGGAGGCTGCCCTGATTGGGTATATCATGGGTTTGGTAAACATGGCTACATAGCAAAAATAAGGTTTGTAGATAAAGAGTCCGCCAGTATTACCTGCTGAATAGTCAGAGACCAACAATATGATTGTTTCCATATTTCATAAGTAAACTTCCACAGCTCTGCGTCCATCTGCAAATATTCAGAGTGATGTGCTCAGTGCATTCCTTTCTGTTCCACAACCACATCTCTTCGTGAACTTAACCACATCAGAAAGCACTTCAGATTTCTAACACAAATATTGGACGCATTTAATGTAAGGAAGCTTCCTTTATTGGAGGTGATTGGGAACATTTTGTATTTTATAGGTATATTTAAGAGGTTAGCAGTAGGGGGGAATCGTCTGTGGAAAATCTGTCTACAGCTGAAATTTTTAGATGCAGAAGTGCTGCTGAAATGCCTAATACATACACACACTTTTATTAAGTAACTCACAAGAGTATCCTCTTAGCTACCAGATACTTTTCTTTAAGTCGAATAACATTACTTTCAGTGGTATATACTTCTTTTTATTCTTCTGTGTGCAATTAGAAGAAGATTTTCATTCTCAAGGGCTTTATTTTTTATCTACAATCTCGTTTTCTTTTGTATAATCTTCTGCAACTTTATTTTATCTTCAGTGCATGAACGAGAAGCACGAAGCCACTCATCTGCTAGTAAATTATTGATAAAGATTTACAAGTTTGCACAGATTAATTTTACATGGGGTAATTTTTCTCCACTATAAAATAGCAATAATTAAAGAATGCCAAAGGTTTGGGTATTTTATAATACAGTTTAGAAGTTCATATTTGAAGTCATTGTTATATTTTAGATTTAGAATCCTGCCTATACTTCAGTATGAGAAAAAGAACAGGGAGTGCTTAGAAATGAGTACTCTGGTATTTTTCAGATATGGAAATGTGCCTGCCTAATGAAGGCAGAAGACTAGCTCGCTACATTTGTTTTAAAGGGATACTTCTACATATTCATAAATTAAGATGGCAGTTTTCAATGAGATACTTATTACTATTTTAGCTGTTATTTGCAAGATACCTGACCATTTAATATTTGTCCTTTAATTTTTTTCTGAGCTGATCTAATTGCACCTCTCTATTTTGCACTTATTTCTCTTTGCAAACACTACATTATTCACTCTCTCCTGTGCTTATTAAACAGTGCCACCTGCACCAAATGAAACAAAGCTTCTCCATCAATCTATCCCAGCTAAAGCACCCTGACTATATATTATAATTAATTGAAGCTCAATTGAACACTTGAGTCTGAACTAGATACAGTAACCTGGAAAAAAAAATCATTAAAAAAATTAGGATGTACTTTAAAGAAATACTTTAAATGAAAATGTTCACTCAAAACTGAGAACCTAACCTTGTACCAAGCACTCTTCATCATCTCCACACAGTACCTCAAGTAGCAATTAGCAGGTCCTTTAATTAATTAACTATTCCCTGTACATCACAGGGATTTTTGTGGCACTAACGTCATCCTTCATAAGTGAATACCAAATCCAGTCAATATTTTGTCACTATAAATCCTTATCTGGACTACCTGAATGCCCTCCGCATGTCTCCGAAAAAATGATCTGAAAACACAGAAGCAGGTAAGGAAAGCAGATGCAAACTTTACAGCACCAGCCGAGGCAATTAGAGCAGATGCAGCTGAAAGAGGAGAGGTAAATGCAGGCTCTCGCATGTAAATATTTGCAATCAGGATAAATCACATAAGATACAAACTGGAGTAGAAATTATGAATCTTATCAATGTAGCCAAGTAAAATTATTTTATAGAAAAGCTGAGTATGTATTCAAAGTGCTGCAGGCTTTGCTCACTGTGCTGCTTATCTTTAACACTGTCTGCTCTCAGACAAGAACAGATTAATTAAATGGCAGGTCAGACACAATGAGGTGAAAGGGCATTTCCAACCAATCGGCGACATTTTGCCAATTTTATACTCTGCAAACTTTTTATGTAAGTATACACGTGGCTGATGGTTTTCAAGGTAGTTCACATTTAGAGAAATAGGAAGTAACTTTAAGGGAATTAACACCTAAAAATGAGATTCAAAATATGTATTGTTGATTTTAAAATTGACAAAAGATTCTGTATGTAAATTTGTTTATATAAATATGTATAAGAGACATGACTATGAGGCTACGTGTGTGTGTGAATGAGCATATGTGTGTATATCCATCTCTCTATTTGTAGATTCAGACACAGACATATGTCATCATTTCTTTGAGGCAAATATCTGCAGAAATAATTCTTTGTGTTCAGTAGTTTTCTTTAATGTGTAGTAAGTTTATCTTAGCTGCTCTCTGTTCAGGGAAGATCTTGTGAATTAATGTCATGTAAAGCAGAATGAAGTCAAATAAAGTATGCCTTCTGGTTTTGCAAGAATTATACATTAGAACTCCCTTAAACACATGCAATATTTTGAATTAAGGAACAAACTTTATAGTCAGTCTTCAAATAATAAGTAGCACGTAAGGTGGGCTTGAAGAAATAGATACAGTAGAAGTATCAAGAGACAAAAAAGGAATTATTATTCAAACATTTTGGGACTTTTGCCAAATGGTGATATGGTAAGAAAACATTTAATTGGAAGTACTCATGAGAAGTAATATTTATTAAACTACCAACAGACAGTGGCAGCACCTCAGTAAGATCTGCTACTTAGTAAAAAGAACAGAAATTTCCACTTTCCCATACTGGATTCTCTTAAATGCCTCTCGCTGCAACTCCAGTTCAGAAATGTTTTGCATGAGCAAAATGTAAGATGCAATGTAAAGGTCAGTGGATTAGCAACGCTTGTACCTCTGGTTTTTTTCTGCGTAAATCTGCTCTTATCAATAATTCACCATTCATGTTCTACAAAGACTGTCTTCACATTTTCAAATTAGCATTTAAAATTAAACAAAGATAATTTAAAAAGGGAGAGCCTAATTTCTGCACTTTGAGTTATCATGTCATCATTTACTGCACAATTTTTCCCACAGATTTGGCAAATGAATACTCTGTTTCAATACATCAATCTCAAACAAAGGTGGACTCTGATGCAATTTTTCACTGTTCATTTCCCTGAATCTTTTGGGATATAAAGAATCGCCAACAAATACTTAACAGTCTGATCAATAATCATTGACCGTTTTGAGCCCCTCGTACCCTAACAAGCACAGCTTGATCATGTATATTTGATCATTGAAAAATTTCAAAGCATCTTGATACAGCAGGGCAAGTCTTTCTACGGGATCTTTTTGTTGTTTCATAAAGTACAAATTCCACAAGATTTAGCTTTACAATTAATGGAAACGTGTTACACACACATATCTGATGAAGGACAAGATCATTAATTTCAGTGTTACATATCCGCAGTATTTCTATCAATGCCAAATGTAAAATGCTATTCTAACATTTAGGAGAGGAAACTCTGGATGTGCCTATGGATTCAA
This sequence comes from Pavo muticus, assembly GCA_016647715.1. Taxonomy (NCBI): domain Eukaryota; kingdom Metazoa; phylum Chordata; class Aves; order Galliformes; family Phasianidae; genus Pavo; species Pavo muticus. The sequence continues at coordinate 1,283,768 of JACDJE010000064.1, forward strand.
TGGACCCCAGAGTACAAATCTAAAAAGCCCTATCGCTATAAATCTTGCATTCCTGTTAAGTGTTGGCATGCACATTACACCAAGGTGTGTTAAGTTTATTTTAGTGGAAATATTATAGTAAAAACCTTTCTTTTTATATCCTTTTAAGTACATGTTCATGTATGTGCAAAATAAAAAAAAATGCCTGTTCACATCTGTGCTGGCCCTGTCTTATCAATAGAGAGATAATGATCCAAGTAAAAATATTTATAGTGAAAATGTCTTTGCAGAACTTTATTATTGTTTGCGGTTCCACATCCAGTGTTTTTCATACAGGAATTTCAGATTATCATTAAAATATAGCATTGATGCTACATTTGTATAGCTGCCTTTTCAGCTTATAATCATAATGTTTATTCTAAGTTTCAAGGCTTATTATTTTAGACAGATATCAGTTTAATTAGCTTAAGCTGTCATACTCTAATAAATACAGACGGGTTGCCTGGTTCGGGAGGAGGAAGGTGGCTGCAGATTTCAGAAGCAGAGACAGTCAACGCTTTGTACATTATCATGTAAACAGCAAAAGGACAAAAATAATTACCTGATAAACTTTCCATTTCTGACTCTCCCCTATATGCTTTCTGACCGATTTTTCTATAGAAAATCCATTCGGATTAAGCAAGTCCTTTAAATATCTGCAGCATCTGCTGGTTCAGACACCTTCCTTTATGCAGAGTACCATTTTCATATGATAATACATGTAATATGATATAGAATGACAGAATGCATGACAGTTGCCCATAATACATAGAAAGTCACTCAAAGGACAGAAGCGACATTTGGATAATTAGCATCCATTGGGCAGTCAATCATGCGAATAGAAAAAACTGAACAAAACCCACAATGGAGTTAGAAAACAAAAGGGACCCTAGCCAGTCTCAGGATTAACTGCTCTAAAGCGATCTAAATGCTTTTGTATCTAAAGAACTGAGGCTCCCAGGGCTGCCCTGTTCCCCTCTAGATACCCAGGGAACTAATTGTGGCGATCAAAGTTAAAGCATTCTCTCTTCTTTATAGGCAGCTAAATACACAGAAAAATTATTTCTCCATTCGTGTTCATTAAACTATTTTAAAGTTAAAAAACTGATGCCATGTTCTTTTGCCAAGTGAAATGAGCTATAGCACTGAGATTGTCCTGCTTTTATGGGAACACGACAGCACATTTAATTTAAAGTCTGCCTTTGTTTGACTAATATTTCTTTGCTGTTGTCCTGTCTGCTCTATCTTTCTTTTTGCATAACGAAGGCAATTTTCATTTTCCTGTGTGAGAAAAACCTGAAAACAGTCAGGAGTAACAATAATAGTAACAAAGCCAATTAACAAAACTAAGCAGGAAAGGTCTCATAATTTCTTAGTGACTATCACTATATAAAATAAAATACTTTTTCATTCAATATATGCAGCTCAGATTATTTCCTTCCCCCAGATTAGCTGGAAGATGAGTGCAGCCTCCTTTAAAGCTCCATCTAACAGAAGAGAAAGAGAAAGAGATACAGAGAAAGCCCCAGGATGTGGAAAGTCATGAAAATACCTACCCTGGAGACAGTATTCCCATAGGATCCTTTTCATACAAATTCCAACTTGCCTAATGCCCTTAATGAATGAAATAAAGAGAGAATTCAGAAAGGCCCATGCTGATGGCTCCTGCTGGAAAGTGTGTGGTTTGAGGCATAGCTGCAGCAGTTCTGGGAGGGAATCGGCTCCGGTCCCCATCAGCCAGGCAAACAGGAATCACTGGGGTGAAATCTTCCCCTCTCACACATTTGCAATTGACTTGAAATAACATCACGACACCTTTGATAATTTATGCCTTCTTACCTTTTGTTGTCCTTTGTAATTAATATTTGTAGATCTAGATGTTTCTCCCAGCCACAGATAACAAGAAGGTGGAAGGGGTGGGGAGAGAATGTGTGCGTGTGTGTGTGCGTGAGTATGTGTGAGAGAGAGGGGGAGAGAGAGGGAAAGGGAAGGACAGAGGCTTTGGGTATGTGTTTCTGCGTGGGGAATGGTGTGTTTGTGTATTTGTCTGTATGTGTATTTGGGGCTTTGTAAACCTCTGGAGATCTAAAGGCAAGATAGAAAATGAGAAGTATGATGAGCTGGATCTCTCTTGTCTGTCGATATATGTTTTCGGCAGCAGTGACCTTCAACCCTTTTGCTCTGTGTCGGCCACAACTTGAGTCCCCTTGCCCAGCTGCTGTGCCAGTGTCAAAATGTAGAGAAGGAGAAAGGGATAGCAGAGGTAAGGAGACAGAGAGAGATTGAGATCAGAAGGGCTTTTTGCCCAGTCAAATGGGCCTCCGGTGACAAATCAATCACGACCTGTTCAAACCAATGATGCTGCCAGTCTCCAGTTCGCCAACCCCTCCACAGCCTCCCCCGGCTCTTCCTGCCTCTCTACATGACACTCAGCTGATGACTGGGGCTCCAGTCAGAGCAGGCTGCTTTTTACAGGTTGGTTTGGTCATTAGCATTGTTTCCTCTCTTTCTCCCTCTTGCTCAGTCTTTCTCAATCATCTGCTTATTTATCAAATATTAAAAAGTAATGTTAGAAGAGGGATTGTGAAACACAGAAACACTTATAAATAAGTTCATATATTGCCTTGTTAAAAGCCACCAGTTTTATTAGTTTGTTTGATTTTATACACCTAGAAGTAGATACCTGTTTTAATGGAATTAGCAGATTTGATCAATATAGTCAGGAAAAAAGGAAGGAGTCTTCAGTGTTTCCTCAGTGCACCTCCTCCTTCCCTTTATTTACTTCATGCTAGTAAAAATGAATTCAGTAATGTTTAATTGGTTTTTTTCCACTGCACCCACAGGACAGGAATTAGCTTTTTTTTTTTTTCCCTCCCCAGGCATTTGCTAAAAAATGATATTTGAGTCTCTTGTAAATCTACGAGGCGTATCGTTAGCTGAAAAACATTTGTATTGCCACTGAAATTCTGTCTGTTGAGGACTACATAGTGATATATAGCCCAAAAGTCCAAAATAAGGTAGAACAACAAACAAATAAAAAAATCACTACTTAATCATAATAAATACTTCTTTCAATAATGGCTTTCATCTGGACACTGTGTAGTCTTTAAAATGTTAGAAAAAGAAGCAGTAATATAACAAGATCACTTTAAAAGTTTAGGAAGAACAAAGTATTCTTTTGCAGGCTTTGTGATCTTACGGATTGCATTCTCCATTTCTTTTTCCCTCCCCATCCTCCCAGCCCCTAATGGTAAGGGGAAGAATGTCAAAATAGGGTCTTAATAGAGCGTATATTGCTCCTAGTCCTTCCTAACTGTAATCCCTGGGATAGAATTCTCCTATATGGGGGAAAAAAAAAAGGATATTGCATGTTAAGAAAAAGAAGTGTCTCCTTGTCCTCCCTCTCTTGTCTCTAGTGATAGCCTCTTAGTTTAGAGATATGTCAGATGTCAAGGGTGTCAGCATATTTTTGTTAACCAATCTGCACATTGGCCAGCCAAGAGCAACAGGCCAGTCTGACACAGTACAGTGGGAAGGAGCAATGATGGGGATGTGTAGAATGGAGCTGAGCTCTTCCAGGCTCTGTAAAGAGAGCTTGGGCAAGATACAGAAGCCTCGAAAATATAGTACAATATACTAAAAAATGTCTCCACTATCTCCTTTCTAATATGACTGAACTCTGAGAAACTGAAGTGAAGTGCACATAGTACATAGCAGTGTGGGGTGTTGAACAGCCTGTAGCTGGAGAGTGCTTCGGTCTTTATCTTCAAAGCTGTCCTGTCAAATACAAGGTCTTTTAAACATCAGAGGGATAAAGTTTCTGATTCTGAAGGGTTCGTTTTCCTCTTGGTTCTCCTCAATCAGAAGTTAAGCCCATATGACCCCCACAGTAAGCCGGCTCCAGGATTGCTGCCCTGCTACTTGCCCCATGATTTGGGGATGCTTGTGTAGAGCAATCTTGATTTGCTCACTGTTTGTTGGGTTCAGTTTTCTTCATGTTAGTTCCTTCTTCCATCTTACATGTCTTGAGGCTTTTGCTGTGTGGCAGTGAATTGAATCTTATGAACTTAAAGGAAAATCGTGACTGGGACTTGGAGAATATTAATCTGTTGCAGAAAGTGCTGAAGTCTGAACATGTGAGAATTGAACTAATGAGTTTTTTCCTCATTTTAGACCCTCAGTCTCTTTTTAGCTATACCCTAATTGCAGTGTTTCCTGAAAACGTAATCTAAGCACTCAAAAAAATTTAAATGCACGCCTCCATTTCACTGCTTGTACCAACCTTGTACCAACATAATACAAGAAATTAAGATGATTTACAGAAAAACATACCTTTCTCTCATCTTGCTGTCAATAATTAAGTAGTACACCAAAATCTAGTTGATTTCTAAAATGAAAATTCATTACATTTCTGGAAACCCAAACTATAAGCTCCACGCATTTTAATTAGATTGTCTGTTTTTGCATTTATTACTAATACAGTCCTCTTAACTATGATTTATTTGCTAAACAAAGTGCCATAATCCGTCACTTATTCATCTTAATTTCAGCAAAATTAAAGTAGTAGCTGTTATATTACACCTAATTGCACTTGCAATGAAAAGAACGGAGATGTTAATCAAAATAAATTGAAGATAAACAATAAAATCATTAAATCTTTGCTGCAGTAAGTGTAACTAATCAGTTTTGACTTGAAGCGACCGAACACAAATAATGAATCTGTCAGTGAAGACGCGCTCATTAAATACAGCCTAGTCCGCTAGGGTCCTGCAGGCAGCCTGTAACACACATCCCCCTGTAACCCTCTGGTGCCTCTCCGCTATTAGGTGAAAGGAAGAGAGAAAAAGGAAATTGCATACCATTTTCTGGACTGAATCTATCTATGTATTGCAGTTTGATTGAGTGAAAATGCAAATACCACAGGTATTTAGTAAGCCCTGCAACCATTGCGTCAGCAACAGTGAAGGTCTATTTTATTTAGCAGCCAGCAGGTCAGAGATTAGAAAAAAACAAACAAATAAGCAAACAAGCAAACAAAAACAACAGAAATTCAGAGATATGAAGGACTCAGTTCAAAAAGTAACTGGAACTATTAGTTTCAAAGCAAGTCACTGAAGTTGGTATCACTGCATTAAATAGGTACGCGTTACGCTAGCACAACATACTGATTATAGTCCTCTGCTATGCCCGCAGCGTAGGGACAAGGCTTGGATTAGTAACACAAGCTGTTCTTGTACTAATTGTCTTTCCACCATTTTCCACTTCTGACCTTACTAGCTTAATACAGGTATAGAAATGGGAACTCCAGTTATTTCCAAATCTGTTGTTACGCTGGCAGGGAGTTCTGTATCTCAAGAGCCTGGTGAGCTGAGTTAGAGCAATCAATGCTTTCTACATCAGATTCTAAACTGTTTATTTATTTCAGCTTCTCCAGTAGAGTGTTTGTCAGGAATCATTGGTGAGCAGGAATTTACATAGAAAGAAGCAATTCTTCTTAAAATAGACTGTGGTATCTCTTCATCTGATACGAGAGAGTAGCTAAGTGTAAAATATAAGCAGTGGACCTGATTCTGTGGTCCTTATTTGGGTTTACTTAGACTGAACTAGATGATTATTTTATAGGACAGCATTATTAGTTTCTGAACTGCAGACAGTGGTGTTTTTTTTTTCCCTGTGTGAGTGTTGTTGGTTTGTTGTGGACATTCCTCCCTGTGTTGTATCAGTCAAACAATATAATTCAGCTTAAAAAGGCTGTCTGCCTTGTTTTAGAATCGTAACGTATCCAGTCAACATTTCACAATGCTAATTCTTTCTACTGTATTTTAAACAGCAATCAGTCCCAATTATGTAGTGATAGTCTAATAGTTAATATCCTCTAGGTCAAGCGTATCAGAGAATTACACATTTTTTAGTTTACTTTTTATTATCTGTGGATAAGAAACAGTCATAGAATCATAGAATCATATCATATCATAGAATGGGCTGGGTTGAAAAGGACCTCAAAGACCATCTAATTTCAACCCCCTGCCACAGGCAGGTTCACCAACCACCACACCAGGCTGCCCGGAGACACATCCAGCCTGGCCTTGAATGCATCCAGGGATGGGGCATCCACAACCTCCTTGAGCAACCTGTTCCAGTCAAGATAACCCTGTGCCCTCTGAGCAGAAGGATAACTTCAGCTCAGTCTTCTTTCCTTCTCTTTCCATATGTATAGTAGATTTTTGGGTCGTACCAATGGAAAATAATCATGGTTTCACAACCTGAACTCGGGGTTAATGTGATTTGATTTCTTTGAATAATTAACATAGTTTTGTTGTTTGGAAAACTTCTAGCTGAAGCTGGAAAACTATGATGGACCTCATAGTTAGTTTCTTCTCTGTATCTTTCCAGCATTTATAAAGCTTAACTTGGGACTCAACGTTTCTCAAGGCCCTAATTTAGAATGATTTATACGGGCTCTGCTAATTCAGTGAAGGTAGGTAATTTGAGAAATTAAATATTGCCTTTTCTTCACTGATTAAACCATAAGCACTTAACAGAAGTAGTTAATATTACTACTTCTAATTTACAGAAAAACTAATAAAGCCTGCAAAGTGGATGGCAGAATAGGAATCAGGCAAGGATAAAAAATTAGCAAAGGGATGGACCTGATCCCACATTGCTTAGTCAAAAGCTCCTACTGACTTCAGTAAAAATCTACCTTGAATGAACATGATAGAGAGCTCTGCAGCCATATAGTAGCCTGTCTAAAGTTACTCTGAGAATCTTATTCCAGTTGCTTTCAGCAGATCTCTAAAAAAAATTCACCAATACAAGAGGCACTAATTGGACCCCATGTTGGGAGACTTTGCAGAGGAGCTTACAATTGAATGGGCCTTGGAAACTGAACTCCCTCTCCTATCTAGACATGGCTTCTTGAGGTCACAGTTAAAGCACACCAGGGGGTCAAAGTAGAAGAAGGTTGCTTTTTCTTTACTAATGCTTTATCTTCTCTGAAGCTAGAACACTTCAATATTGAGGTTTCTTGATATATATCTTTATGCTTCTTCTATATTTTATCTCCATATTCCTTTTTCTTTTTCTTTTTTTTCTTTCCATATGTAAGGAGTTTTGGACTTTGTTTAAGCAAAACGTATTTTCAAAACAAAAGCATTGATCATACATGGTTATGAACCTGAATGTGCACAGTGATTACCAACAGAGGACAACTGGCTGAAAAGGAAAGATTCAAGTTCTCTTTAGCACCATGCTAGCAGTGGTTAGGTACCTATGAAGAGCTTTCAAGAAGACAATGTGAGATTTTAGTTTGGATAAGAGGAGCCACTGGCAGACATAATTTGGCAATTTTATTATGTCACCTTGCACGAAAACATAAAATTTACAATGTTAAGAAGTTTCAACACTGCGAAACAGTAAGTTTCCCTCTCTGATAAAGCCCAAGGATCCAAAAGTGATTTAGGAGTTTATAGACTGATCACAAAATATATTATATGGAACGCAATCGTTGGGGAAAGTCTGTCATCACCTCCTACCATCCTTGGGCTTTCTTTCCAACAGCTTTGGTTTATCACATAAATCACTTGAGTTCATGCAAAGACATCACTCTCTTACAGATTTACTTTTAAAATCCCATAATTTTCCGGGTTACTTTGCTGATTCCCTCAAACACTGCAATGCAGACAGACTACATTTGACTGTCTAAAATGGAATCTTAAACAAATAGTCTAAACAATGGCCTGTCCCCATAAATGATTATCTGAATTGCCAGAATGTTTTCCAAGAGAAAAGCTTCTTAATTCCAGGTCGTGGCTCATTTCTCCTTGTACTTCGTGTCCTAAAATTAAGTAATCTCAGCACACTATCCAACAGAGAGAAAAAGGCACTTCCATTCATTTTAGGGTAAGGTCCCAGGCCATCTGTTTCTTTCTGCTAATAACAGAAAGTCTAGACAACTAGCCTAGACTGTTCTGGCTCTTTAATATTGCACCTGAGTTAGGTGAGATTCATACTGTACACTGCTGGTGTATGCATCCCTTAAATTGTTCACACCAAGTAATACAATCAAATATATTCTGAGTATAAATTTCTAATTACTTTTAAAATATTTATAAACGTTTGGATTTTATGATATCTGAGGCACAGAATTCATGGGCTATTTATAAGCTGTGCTAACAAAGAACTGACAACAATCCTTGATTACCTGCTTCCCATTGGGCGGGGCATCCCATTGCTTTTGCATAGGATGAGAAGCAGCTTATCTGTAGTACCTGTTTCTGTAATAGCTTACATATTTACTTGGGTCAACTTTCTCAGTTAATTAATCTAAACATTTTACATTATCTTTCAACTGGAATTATGTGTTTAATAGCTTGATTAATATTGTGTCTCTGGAATATCTGTGGGAATATTTATATCCACTGCATGTTTTTAGACTGAGAAGGTGAGAACTGAGTCCAATATTAGAGATGGAACCGTACATTTAAGAACTCCTCATAGTTAATGTAACGGTTGTGGCTATTTTTAAATTTAACACATTTTGCATGGATGATGCAAATTTGAGGAAGATCCGCTCCTGAACACACGCTGCGTTTGTGTAACACCAGTGTTTATTCCCACTTTTTTATAATTAACAGATATTTTAATGAATGGGGTGTGTTTGAAGTCATCCCCCCCCCCAGATTTTTGGTCTGTTGAAAATTTACCTTTTATTCTCCCACTTGCTGACAGTTTTTTCGTAGGAAACAGTAAATTTTAAAACATTCAAATTCAGACTCTGACTGTATCATCCTAATCTAAGTGATGTGCAACTGTTACTGTTTCTTATTACTGACATACACAGATCTCCATGTTGACATTCCCAGAACCACTCTTCATCTTGTACAGAGGGTAATTGCTCTCCAGTCCTTTAGTAGACATACTGATTTTAAACAGGTTGCATGTTCCTGTTGGTAATTTTCTTAGATCCCCTCAGAACTTAGTCTCTAGTCTTAGGAGGTGGTTTTTTAATTTAATCTGTGAGTGTGTTCCAGCACATCTTCCTTTATTTTCTGTGGCTGACAAGCCCCCCCTGCATTGCCTAACAGGAGGAAGTCTGATAGATCTATTTTGCCTAAATGTTATGTAAAATGCTAATGCAGACAATTCACTTCACTCTCTGTATTCTCATTAGCTTTCTCACTTTTCTGCCATACAGTCCACTGGACTCACAAAATCTCTTGCAGGCTTTCTGCTTCTTAGTGCTTGAAAAAATCTTGTTTTCATGTCAGGCTATCTGCTCCTCAAATCCTCTGTCATCCTTCTAATCTTCACTGTGTATCTTAGCCACAGTATTTTATCCCTGTTGACTTCAAAAGTTAAATTTCTACCTTGAGAAGAAATATAAGTTTGACTATACTAACTTCTTGAACCTTCCTGTATCTACATCATCCATTTTTGCTTGTCAGCTTCCTTTTTTGTTTAGGATTATGCATGCTTTCTGTTACACAGTTATGGTTGCTCAAGTAGCCTCCATGCTGAGTCGAAAGATTTTAATTTCCTCACTTCTGACTTTAGGGTCTTTTTAACTGGCTTCCTCATTTTTTTTTGTACAATCTCTCCCCTGAGGATGTTGAAGTTAATTATGCTGTGGTCACTATTACTTAGTGGTTCAACTTGAGTTACTTTATAAACCAACTCCTGTGTATTACTTAAGGGAGGCTTTTCTTGACTTAGGTCTTTATAGCTCTACAATTAAAACAACAAATATATATATTTCAAAACTTTTTTTTTTTAACATCCCAGCAAAACTAAATGGGAAGTCTAGAAAAAGGCATATACTTAAGGCTAACTAGTAACAAAGACCAAGGGCATTACTGACACACTGGTGAAATGCCACCTATTCTTCCTAAGATAACAATAAATCAAATCTATTAATGATAGCTCCATTTTAGAGGCAGAAGTATTGGAGCACTGAGATATTCCCGCTGTATGATTTTAAATTATTCTGCAAAAGATTCAGGAGCAGTTTGAAAAGAGCACTTCCAGCAGGACGCTGTCCCCATTTCGGAGGAAGGGAAGATGTCTGCAGTCTTGCAAAAACAGCCTGCTGCAGTTTACTGTTTAAAGTTCCCTCATTAAATACAGAAGGGGATGGCATTTCATAGCTCATGGTATTTCCTCATTACATCTCGATGTAGTACAGTTACAGTAATTACATAAACAAAATTGACTTTTTATGATGTATAAAATGAGTGAAGTTTGGAGAAGTGCTCTTTGGTTTGCGTCCTGGGATTTTTTTCCCAGTATGGAGTGGAATCATAAGTGTCAGAGAACTAAAACTAATATCAAGAAATAACTTAGTGCTCTTATTCTTCTTAAATAACACCTACAGTTTGGGAAGAAACCTCTCCCGTCTTGTGAACCTGCAGTCTGTCAGGAATAAAGCTGCATGTTTTACATAATTTAATAAATCAGACATTTATAAATGACAATAAATGGATCATCTCCAGGTCAGCCAGGAATCCCTACATTTTTAAATCAAATTTCCACATAGAAGAATGAAGTTAGTCTTGGTTTAACACTATGTAGTTCAATTCTGGTTTGACTTCATACTTCCTCGTTGCCAAAACAGCTAGCTAACATCACAGAAGTGCTATTTGGTTTTTTCGTAATAACAATTTTAAAATAATGGCTTATGACAATATGTTGTCCATTGAAATCTTAGTAAGTAGTGAGCCATCAATAGTTATCATGTTACCGTACAGTATGGCAGAAAGGATAAACAGATTCCTTGTTAGAAAGCCAGTGAAGCTGACACTGCAAGTGGTCTTTTGGTTAATGGTGATTTTTGTGATTATATTTGAAGCCTGGTTCAAAATGTTTCGTTGCTATGTAAAAAGCTGTAATTACTATTGAAAACACAAGATGGACAAAGCTGAAAAAAGCAGTATTTCATCACCTGTGAGATGGGAAAAGCTATGGAAAATTGTACTGCTTACACCAATACTGCATACCACGAGTTTTTTATTTTCATGCAACAAAACATAAAATCGTGTTTTAAATAATACACATAACCAAGTTTGAAACACTATATTTTATAGATCCTTCCCTCCATACGTTTCTAAGCACAACCTTTTATACTGAATTGGCTGCTTCTCTCTTATTCTAATACTTTGACAGACTCATCACCTAAGAGTCAAGTCTCTAGGCTTTTAGAACAACAGAAGTTCAGACCTCTTAGGATAAGAGATCAGTCAAAGAAAAAACAAACAAAAGATAAGAGTTTTTTTCATGTAGTTTTGAAAGTTTAAAGCCCACAATCATTTTCAGCATTGAGATAGTGAATATCATAGTTGTTTATATCCAGCTCCTATGAAAGACACCTTCTACCACTCCACGGGGAATTTTGACAAATTATAGAGCCTGACGTTCACTGTTAATTCAATCGGAGTCAGATATAGTAAGTAACAGATTGGTGAGAGGGGCTGACAAGAAGCCTAAGGAAGCTCAATTCATGGATTTCAGGAATGGTAACTGAGAAACCCAGAGATCAGCACATGAATACTGGTCTGTAGTCACTAACAGAAGATGCCTTGTTCTGACCATTCACAGATATGCGGCCATTTCTGCAATGGAAAGAATCCAGAACAATTTCAAAGCTACGAACGGAAGCACCACGTGATCTCCCACAAAGCAGAAGTTCCACAGAAAGCTCAGTGCTTCATGGTTTCTGTAGTTCTTCAGTTGGGCTTCAGGTTGAATTGTGTTTTTTTATCTATATTCTGCTTTCAAAGAAATATACTGGCCAGCTAGATCAATAATTCTTTGACCTGAGCTTTATAGGTATCGAGCGATGTGAGAAGGAGCACAGACTTTTTCAACACTCCAAAATGAAAGCTAAAGAACAATTTTTAATAATCATCCTCTGACATCAGTTTGGATGCCTGGATTAGTTTTGTCTCAAAAAAGAAAAAATGGGGTAAATTGAAAGAAAAAATACATAGGAATTTTGTGTTTCTTTAAAAATAATAACAAGTTTTAATAATTTTAACACCATTTTTATGGTGGCAGTCTTGTAATTCTTTAATTCCTTAGGGCAGCAAGATAAATGCATGCTTAAAGCCCCTGAAACAGAAAATATGATCAATGTTGTAAGTGATCCAAGCAATGGAAATAACAAACAGAGTAAAATAGGTTTTCTGAACAGGTAGCTCTGGTGGACATTTTGCTAGTTTTCCCATAAAACTAATTAGCTTTTTTTGTTGTTTCTTTAAATATTTCTCATAGTAGATTCTTCTGGGGGAAAATGCAGTCTCTTAAGAGACAGTAGCACAAGGAAATGTTTGCCATATTTAGATCTCCTTTCACATAGAAATGAAGAGGTCATTTCAGGTCAATCATCCTGGGCTCTTTTCTTTAAGGGAATGAGTCTCCAGCATGGCTCTTTATATTAAAGGACTTCATGGGCCTGAGTTATAGCTATTGGTATAATCACAGGTTTCAGAAATAAGAATAGTTATTTCGTATTTCTTTGTGAATGGAGAATGAAAAGGTCATTCAGTGTATGGTACTTCAAACACTTAAAAGGAAAGGTATTTTACTGCTTGCTTAGCTTTTTATGTACTATACAGAAAGTACGCATAATGTCACAATGCTATGCAGACGCAGAAGGAAAGAACCTTTTTTACTTTATGAGAAAACTTGAGATACCTCTGCGTTTCTTATTTTGACAAAAAAACCATAAAGTCTATGCAATCATGGATGACATGAAGAAGATAAACAGTCCTTCCCTGGAATTTCTAATGTAAGATTTAATGGAGATCAAACTAAATAACTGTGGCTGATTCAATGCAAACAAACGGAAGCGTTTTTTTCACCCGGCCTTCCATTAACCTTTGGAAACTCCACACCAGGACAGGGATCGGATTTTGAACTATAGATTTAAAAGCAACAAATTCATGGAAATATAAAACCTACCCAAAGGTGTTATATAAAAACAGCACTGAGAAAATACTTGAATTTATTGGAGGCTTGGAGAGGGTTCTACATGCTTCCCTGCTCTTACGCGCTTCCTTCAACAGCTGCCAGTATCCTGTGTTGGAGAGAGAATGCTGAGCTTTGATTTAACTTGTCAGTTATGTTCAAACAACTTTCCTTTTTTCTTCATGTGTATGTGTTTGTGTTAGCTCTTGTAATTTGTTCTGTATTTCCCAAAGATAAGTTGCACTTTACAGTTACAGATTATTGTTTCTCAACCTGTCGCGGAAAATAAAGTAGAGGTAACTATTTCCACCCATATGAGTAGGTACATAAGCTGAATTATATACCCCTCTTGTTTCAGAGCACAAACCAATGTCTCTGAAGGCTAACCTGCAGTCCTAGCAATGCCTGATGAATCACAGTTCGGGAGCATTAGGAACAGGCTTTTTTTCCTAAAGCAACATATGTGAACGCTTCTGGAGGCTGTTTGCACATATTATGGGCCAATGACCTGATCCGTAACTCATGAGGCATATTTGTTAATGACAAGAATTACAAGCTTGAGGTTGATTAAATAACTCGTGCTTCACAACAAAAAAATATTAACTTTAACAAGATTTCTATTGGTTTACAAACATTTACAAGGATTTTCTTAATCTTCACCCACTGAGAATTGTGGAAAACCATACATGCACATTGTAATCAACGTTATGCAGGTAGCAGTATATTCTGTTTTTAGGCACAACCTTTTAGGCGCAGCTATTGATCTATGAAGCCAGCATTTTATTTCTTGGCACTTCCATTGTGTGAGATGCAGCTGAGACAATTTCCCAAGTAAATCAAGATTACAGCACAATTCAGAAGGGTTGTCACCAACTGAGGAGAAGCAGTAGCTATGTTTTCATGTAATTTTGTTGCTGTGGGTACTTAAGGTATTAAAATATAGGTTCAGCCACATTTACCCAAATTCATCCTAGAGGGTATAATGTAAAATCTTTATTTCTGTGGCACTGAATTAAGCTTTTCTGGTCAATCTGGAAAGCATCCTAAGGCTTTCACCAGTCTTTTAATTCCTGGATTATTTTCCTTTGCCTGAAGTTTCCCTTCTGCTTCCCTTTTGTATGCTATTAATGCTTCATCTCTTTTGGGAGGGTGATTCACGGTTAATCAGCTCATCCATTCTCAGACATTCAAAAACACTGCTCCATAGATAGGCCAGCAGGCATTGCTATAACCCTTATGTGGTTAAACCCCCTCTTTCCTTAGGGGCTTCACCACGGCTACTGCCTTGTAACTCTCATACAACTACCATCAAACGATTGGGCCAGCTGGAGACGTTACTGCCATCAACAGAACTAGAGAAAATGTAATTTGAGCTACCTAGTGAGAAGCTTATTTAGATAAACATACCAGGTAAAGTGAAAAAAAGCGTTCTACAGCTTGGAGGACAAATTAGGTAATACCAGGCAGATAGAGAGAAAAACTTTCTGCACTTGAACAGGAACACCTATGCTGTGTTTAATGATCTTATTTCACCTGTATTCATTAACTTAATTCCTCTTTATTAACTGTGAGTTTGAAGTAGATCAACTTTTTTTTTGAAACGCACAAACACATTGGCCTTCAGATCAATTCTCCACACCTATTCCATAATCTGTGTAACTGTATTACTTCCTGCTCAGAAGTTCTAGCATTCGTATCATCTTACACAGGCTGAGAAGCCGCTGATGAATAGGCATTACAAAGGGCTGCTGCTATTATTTCTTCGAGTCCCCATGTGACCTTACTCGGGCTCGCAGTTCTTCCTAGCCACCCTTCAGCAGCTTCTGCTTCTGTGACCAGCTGCATAAGATGTTCTATCGTGGTTCTGGAGGAGCATCAGCTCACAGCCCCTCGATGTGACAACTGTGTCTTTTCTCTTAGCCTTCTCGACTGCCCTCAGGCACCGGACACTTCTTTCCGCCCGCGGACTTCAGCGCGTTACTGCCACGCACAGTGCCATGGAGACGGTTCGCCTTCTCGCAGGGCTTTACGGTCCTGACCCACACTTGCCGTGGGCATCAGTCCCCAGGGCTCTGTGTCGCGCCCGTGGCACACTTAGGCCCTCTCAGGGGATGGCTGACCCGCCAACTCCCACCGACGGGACGTGAGGAGCACGAACAGGCAGGAGCGGCTCGCCCTGAACGCGGGATGCACCTCAGGTACGCCGTGCGCTCGAGGTGAGCCGTGAGGGCGGGGCTGTTGGGCGCGCGCAGCGACCGTTACCGCCCTCCCGCCGCTGGGTGCGCGGCAGTCCGGCTCCCGGCCAATGGCCCCGCCCGCGGCCCCACCGCACTACAGCTCCCGGCAGCCCCCGCGCCGTGACTCGGCTCGGGCGACGGCGGCGCTGGCCGGGATGGAGTGAGGGGGCGAGTGGCGGAGATAGCGCGGCCCGCCGAGCTCCGGTCCCCCTCTCCCTGGCTCTCTCTGGCTCGGGCCTATGCGGCCCCCCAGAGACCATGGGATCCAGGATCAAGTGAGTGCCCCCTCCCCCGGCCCCGCTCGCGAGGCCCTGAGGAAAGCGGGAGGGCTCTGGAGTGAGAAGGGGACTTCCCCGCCCTCCTCCCAGCTCCGTGTGGAGGCCGCGCGGGCGGGACCCCGGGCCAGGCCGCAGGCCTCGGGCGTGGGGCGAGGAGGACGAGGGGGAAGCAGCGGGCACAGCCTCCAGGCCGCGGCGGGAGGGCCCCGATGGAGCGGCAGGAGCTACGCGGCCCTGACGGGAGCGGTGCCGATTCCTGCCCGAAGCCAGCCGGCCGCGGCCCTCTGGGCGGCAGCGAGCAGGGCCCGGCGCGGGGGCAGTGGGTTTGTTTTTTAGTCAGTGCAGGCCTTTAGGAGGAGTGGGGCTGCTGGAACGGGAACGTGTGAACTGTCAGCACTGGTGACATCTGTTCTGGGAATGCGGTAAAGTCGAAGGTGATCAAAGCCTCATTGCCCGCGTTAGTGCCCTGAAGGAAAGAGGCAGCCTGGCTGTGGCACCTCTAAGCTGTGCTGCCAAGGGAGTTTGAGGGAAGAAGGCGTGAAGTGCTGGAGCTGGTTGATGTGCTGGGCCCGCAGGTCTGTGCCCTCAGTACTTTTTTCATTTTCATAAACCAGTGTTGTGACATATCGGTAAGCACTGCTGATCCCAGTTCATCCATGGTGCTGTTCCAGGTGAATTCTGTTCGCCTGAGACTGGTGAACGTGTAATAACGCTATTGCCGAGCAGTGTGCTGATGACTGTGTGCTGGAGTCAGCCTGCATTTCCTCAAGCAGTGTGGATGGGTGCTGCTGAGCAATTGCTTTGCGGCATTTAACACCTTGTTCTTCAGGGTAACAGAGGGCTTTAACTTTTTACCTCTGTTGTTAAACTTGAATGTAAGACTGGAGGAGACATCATTTGCATTGTACCTTCGAGTTCCCAAGCTCCTAGGCTGGGTGGACTTAAGTGTGCTGGTGTTTTAAGAAAATGCAAATGGGTACGGAGTGCTTGTACTGATAGTGCTGAAGTGATGTTTGCTTCCAGAAAGAAACTTGTTTCTTTTTCTGGGAGGGGGGATAAATTTTGCACTTCTTTGGAGTACGTGTTCTCAGCTGCTGCTACAGAAAAATCAAGGTCAGAAAAATGAATTAAACTCTTTACATTCCATGTAAAGGTAGAATCTAAAATTGTTGCCATTTTGGCAGCAGAGTGAAGGTTTTGGCTGCAGCTTGCAGCTGTGGACCTTGCAGCTGTCACGTTTTATTGATCACTTAAAGAATATGGTCTGAGGTTACTTTTCATGATCATCTTGTTTTAAACCAACTGAAAGGTTACTGCTTACTTAAAATGTGATTGCACTGTATACGTATCAAATCCACAAGCTATGTTTGCCTTCTCTTGGATTTTGATTGATGCCAAAGAGTTTTGAAACCCTAGCAAAAATCCTGTAGTCAGGTTTCTTACTTCTTGCTATAGATTGATAGTTATGAGGGATATTAAACTTCCTGGCACATGATCGCTGTGATATGCTTTGCATGAAACCTAGGCATATGTATCACTTATATTTTTGATGGATTTATAGTAAGGAATCATTAGAGTGAAAGATTGCTTAGAGAAAGTTACCAGTAGCTGCATCGAAACATAGTGAAAGAAATCAGGAAGTTGCCAGTAATCCGGTAAGATTTGCGCTTGTGTGTAGCCACAGGTGAGAAAAGGTAGGGCTGGGTTATGCTGTTGGGTTGAGCCTCGTGTTGGAGCGTGTCGCACTGTATGTGCAAGGTGCTCTGTTCCAGGGAGGCTGACTAAAATAGGAATCTGCTTAGCATGGCTGCTATCACTTCTTGGTGGCCTTCAGTGTTAAATGCATTTTAAATGTGTCAGTACCAGTCTCCATTTCAGTGGCAATTGTGTTTCACTGCTGAAAGAAGAGAACCCTAATGTTAGTCTGAGACTTTTACCATAAAGCTTGCTATGTACTGAGATGTAACATTATCTACTTAGGGAATGGAATACAAGGCAGAAAAAGTTAAAATATGGAACTAATAAGGGATGGAAGTGTGATTTCTGAATTGGATTAGCAACTATGGACTCGTTCTAATATGTTTTTCTTGAAGAGTTGAGTAACTGTCCTGTTACAAGACTGTTAATATCAAATAGCGTTGACTCCTCTCTTATAACTCTTTTTTTTTAAAGTAGAATGATTCTTTGTGTCAGAAGAGCTATTGCATTTTCCCACGTGTAGGAAAAATGGTGCTGACAGAATTCAGATCGTGGCTTTCTGTATGTAAGATGCATACTTCCACGCATACAGCTTCGCAGAGAATTTTAATGTTGTTATTCATCAGTCTCCTGCACTTTGGTAACAGAAATAATTTTGGCTGTAGCAGTTGTGTAAGGCTTAGTTTAAAAATATTTCAATTTAAGATTGAATTTCCTATGGGTTGCTGTGATACTACAGCTGTTGATACGTCAAACTGATTTGAAATAGTTCCTACGAATAGGGTTTATCACGGAAGAGTTCTTTTCTCATAGAACTCATTCTAAATTACTATTCATAAAAAGATTGCACTTTTCTGATTGTTCAGTTATCAAATAAACAGGGTATTTACATATGTGTTCTATGTATTAATTTTTTTTATCACATCTGTGGTGTTCTGTTGGTAACTGGCCGTGGCTCTTTAAGTATTACCTGGGGGCTATTTGGTGGGAAAAAACCGTGTGTGAGTTTTGAAGTCAGTAATGTGGTCAATGTCAGTGATGAGATTTCAGTACAGTACATGCATGGTATTAGGTGTCTGCAGGGGAGTCTAATAATCATAAAAAGGGGCTGCAAAATATACGTATTGTGATGCATGTTTATGCTGTGTTTGCGAAGGGTATGAAGTCTCCCAGCGAGTTGTTTCCTTAATTCCACAGAGAAGTTATAAAATATTCAGAGTTTAACAATGGCATCATTCTCGTGCTGACTCCGTTCTCATACTGAGGTGTTTGCTTGTTGAATGCAGTCTTTAGTACCAAGTTTCTAACTTGGCAAAGTTACTTTAACTGTTTGTAGAAATAAGTGGATGTTTGTCATGGGATATTAAAATATAAAATTTAAAGCCTTTTGGTCTGTGTTTTGGTATGTAGCGTGTGCTCCTGCCAGCTGCATTGACAAGTATTTTCACTACAGAATTTAAACACAGACCCTAATATAATACTAAAAAGAAGTTTGTTATTTTATCTGTTAGTTGTAAAAGTATTTGAAAATCTATAAAATTTAGTTGAGAAAACTTAGTGCTAAAAATAGATGTGAACAAGTGTGGTAAGGTAAGACTGCCCAGCAGTATATTTTAAAGGCAAATTCATTTCTGATGTGAAGTAGATACCATATCGTGTGGTCATCCTGTGCCGTGACTGTAGGGATGGAGCTAAGAAACTCAAGATCTGAAGCAGGGGATGTGCTGCAGCACCTCTGCGTTGCACAGAGAATTATGCAGGGTTATTCGTAAAGCAAAGTAACAGTTTTGTTGATTTTAGTTTTCTTGTAACTTACCAATGTAGTTTTCTGAAAAATGGTTACTACATGCAAATCAGATGGGAACTTGTGGAAAAATAAATTCAAATTAATTGAATTGTGAACAATGTTGTTGTTCCTGAAAGGCGCTCTGTAAAACTGTAGAGTGTGATCCTATGCTTCTGAAACCAGCGACAGGTTTTCTGTTAATTCAGGTAGGTGTGGGGCTTGGCCCAGTGCCACTTCAGTTGTGCTTATGGGTCTGTGGCATGGGAAGAAATGTTTTTTTAAAATCAGTTTTGCTGTTGAAGTAGGGTAAAGATAATATAAATCCCCTGAAGAACGGGCTCAACTCCTTGACAAGTTTATATTTTTGGTTTGAGGTGCTGAGTAAGATGAGGTTGTTTTCTTTCTTTCCTTTTGCAAGCTGGATATGTAATCAAATTTAATATTATGGCCAAGAACTAGAATAAATGTTACAGAAAACCTTTTCTCTTTCCTTGGCAGTGTTTGTGAATGACAGCTCTGTGACACTGTGCTGTCTAGTCAAAATAATTGAAATGACATAAAGGATCTGTGCTTGACTTCTATTGGGTTTTATTAGTTGTACTTTCCTAGTAGAATTGATTTAGCCGCTGTTTCTACCAGCTAATCTGAACTTCAGTACACACCTGTTGCATAAGGCAGAAAAATCTGAGGTCATCAGATCGTGACCCAAGATAAGCATTTTTATGGAATTGTCATAGCAATGTGTGCATTCCTAGAGCCCTTCTAGATTGAGTGATTAAAAGTGTATTTGGAAAAAAATCTCAGTGCTAAATCCTTTTTTTTCCTTTCAGACAAAATCCGGAAACTACCTTTGAGGTGTATGCAGAAGTAACTTATTCGGGCATCAGCTGCATTGGGAAAGGTAATGTTTTACCCTGTAATTTTATCTATTTCGTGGCAAAAACTATTCTAAAGAACCATGCAGTGTAAAATAATAAGGTATATTCGATATAATGCTGTTCTGGATTTAAAGATGTCTTACTGGTTCTGCAAACAGAATCTTATACAGTTGGAAATAATAATGAGAATCTATGTGTCCTTGTTTGTGGAGGTTCCAGCATTTCTTGTCTTTTAAAATAGAAATAAGTCTTTACTTCGTGGAGTTGAAGAAATACATGCATTTTCAGGTTTGTATTTGCTGCTCACATGAGGAATGGTTAAGTTTAAACAAAAGCATACTCAGAATAGTTTTCTGTGAAATTTGATTTGCTTACTGTTTCTTACGTGCTCACAAAAGTATTCTATATTTGTACCCCAAATTTCTGAGAAATATTCCATGTTTACGCTAGGGAGGTCCCACAGCAGCTGAAACCAGCATGTAAGTATATTGGTGAATGTGTGATTATATCTTTTTTTCTTTGTGCAACTGGTGAAGTTGATAAAACCAAGTTGAAATTCCTATACCCAGAACTTCAAGATGTTGTTTTGTGATATCAGTTTCTAGATTGTTATGGGAAGGAGAGATGTCGGAAAGGACTAGGCAACATATATTGATATTGAAGTAATAATGTACCTTTGATTTTTTTTTTCAGTGAAAGAATCTTGTGTTTTGTATGTATGGTACAACAACCAATAGAAAGGATTTTGGTCTTTCATTGACTAGAAAGCTGCTTATCTCCTTCTGTATCTGTAGATAAAGACTGTAACAATCTGTTAAAGTAGAATTGCTGCAACTCTTTCCTTTAGTGCTGAAACCTCCATAGTAGTTGTAACTGGAATACAGTTTCGGCTTGTTCTACTGTTGTACACTGTCACAACTATTAGATGTAACTGCAGGAGCCCTTTTAATAACTAATCTTTGTTTCTGCACATCTGACCTGGATTCTAGTGCCAGAAAATCTGAACAAATTTGACCGTAAACATTACATTGTACAGTACTAGTGTCTGGGTATAATCTTCTCTTTGAAGTGTGTTTGCATCCCCCTGGAGGGATTAATTCCCTGCTGTGGGAAGGTGGGTTAAAAAGCACTGAAACTACTTTACAGGTTTTTAATTGGAGAATTTAGTATACGTCTTGTTCTATAAACCAACTGATAGGAGTTTCAGTTGTGTTTTTAAGTTTGTTCTATTCACTTTGTAAGTGCAAAATCTTCTGAAGTAGTTGCTTTTACTGTGTAAAACATAGTTTATATATTTTGAACTTAATTGTCTGAATAAACTTTAAGCATTTTTTCCCACGTTTTTAAAAAGCATTTAAGAGATGCCCTTTATTCTCAGCAGTTTTAGATCAGCGTATCTCCAAATATTTTGTCCTTCTGTTCTCATCAGTGTTTGTTGTTTGAGTCTCTGCAGTCTTCCCTTCTTCATTGGCTGGCTCTTCTATGCTAGAAAACCTGGAGTGTGTATCTGTATTTTACTGGAGTCAGAGGAATGTATATTAGATGGTGAGGAACAATTACTATTCAGAAAGGCAAAACACAAAAAATGCGTGAGGAGCAAATTGTCAGGCATGCTTAAAAACCTTTCTGCCCATGTGATGGATTCCGAAATTAACTAAGACAGCTGACTTTGAAGTTTATGCCTAGCATGATAATAGTATTGATCACTTAAAGTGCATTTAATTCTTACGTCAATTTTCTAATATAGTTTTGAGGAGAATGGATTGCTCCAAAGCTGTAAAAGTCCTAGTGTGGGAGATTGTCTGGCTTCTGGGATGATAACACATGCCTTCAGCTAAAAAGTTTGTGTAGGAAAGGATATTTTTCATGTGACTGTGAAATATCACATGCAGTTAGAAGCTTTGATATATTTCATGGTTCATTTGCTTCTTGCAGATATGGGAAATACTGACTCCTGTTACTAACTACTAGCAGACAATTGTAAATTCAGGTATCTTCATTGCTTGTATAATATTTAACAATCTTACGTTAAATGTTTACTTATTTAAAACCCTTCCAAATGGATGAGAGCATTATGCATTGTCTACCGTGTAGAAAATCCCATCAGAGTTTCCAAGGCAGGTGACTGTAAAAGAGGAAAGATCTGTCCTGGGCTCCGGGAAAGATGCTGATAAACTGGAATGTGTTCCTGGAGGGCCACGAAGATGGCAGGTGAGCTGGAGCACTTGCAAGGAGAGGTTGAGAGTGCTGGATTTATTTGGCTTGGAGGAGACTTCAGGGGACCTGCACAGCAGCCTTCCATGCCTATGAGATGTTCATCAAGGTGGCAGGCTCTCGTGCCGGTGCATCGCAGGAGGACCAGAGGCAATGCCATAGATTGAAATGAGATTTTCTCCCGATATCCAGTTAGAACCATGTTCACCATGTGCACAGCGAAGTGTTGAACACTGAGACAGGTTGTGCAGTCTCCATCCTTTATGATTTTAAAGACTTGACTGTGTGACAGCCTGAACCTGACCTTACACCTGACCCTGCTTTGAGCAAGAGGTTGGACTCGAGACCTGAGGTCCCTTCCAGCCTGAACTGTCGTATGATTTGATTTCTAGAAATGTAAGCTGTAGAACACGCAGGAGGTGCTTTCTACTCCTAGTAAAGGCATGGGGAGAACTTCATCAAAATCACTAAAGCTGATAAATCGTAAATGGCTTTCTTTGAGTCTAGACAGAGCTCTGCCAAACCACAACAAAATGTGTGAATTGAGAAAGGAACGACTGCTGGATCGGCTCAGCTGTAGGCTCTCTGCCCTTTTCCCCTCTGAGTTGTTTAGGAATAATTAAATATCTGTGCTCAGCACTGGTAATTTGTGTATTTCTGGTGCATGTAGTCTTCAGTATATTATAGATTTCCTAATTAAGTTGTATCTTAAAGTTATGCCGCTGATT
Organism: Pavo muticus; assembly: GCA_016647715.1. NCBI lineage: Eukaryota > Metazoa > Chordata > Aves > Galliformes > Phasianidae > Pavo > Pavo muticus. The sequence goes on from JACDJE010000064.1 coordinate 1,306,568, forward strand.
TTATTTATACATTCATAGATGATCTTGTTTGGATACATACAGTTTTTTCTTACTTATTTCAGTCTTAACTTTTGGCAAGTTTTCGTGATGGGACCTAAACTGTTGGTCTTCTTTTGTTCTTCGGAATTATTTTATTCAGTGTGTAATTTAAGAGCAGAATGGATGCTTTATATGAAATACTACTATTTAACTGATTTCCTTTTCCCGTTTTTAAATCTCATGTAAAGGAAGGAAGAATGCATTCCATGAGATTATGAAGTCCTTACTTCTGATTTGTGTTTTTGTCTTGACATCTTGTAATATTGAAAGTTCACAGACATTGAGGTAGTAAACTGCAAGGAACTTTAATCGTTTCTGTTATGAATCATAGCTGCTGCCCTTCTGGAGATTCAGTAGCATTCTGTACTTGTGACGTGGTGTGTGCCTATGACTGCGTTACCCTGCAACTGCATTTGTTATTTTTGAAGCTCAGCTAAAACATTTATTTTTTTCTCTTGAGATGCACAAGTAGAGCGAAATGAATAGCAGTTTTGGTTTAAATACCTATCTAAAGAAAGCAAAACTATACTAACTACTGGCTTTCATTTTTCAGAGCACTTTATGATCTTAAAACTGATGCACGTAATTCATCAGAAATGTGTGACAAATTTGAGGATTTTGCTGGACCTGAGCCAAGGGTTCTCTTGTTAGAACGGGCTGTGAGGAGAATTGGAACATAACTGTCAAACTATTGGTGCAGAAAAAGAATTTGTTAGTCCAAAGTAACAGATCAGAATAGTCTCTAAAGTATGACAATTTGAAAGTAAATGCTCATAAGAGTAAGGCACTCCCCCTCAACCCCTATCTGGGAGGACATAGCATGCTTTTGTATGGGGTTTTTGTGTTCTCGCCAAAGCAGACTTTATAAAAGTGTGTCAAAGCTGTAGCTTTGCCATGTAGTGTGCCAAAAGGCCTTTCTCTCCAAGGACCTCATCTTTCATCTTTTTGTGAGTGTAGCATAAATTCTTGCTGTGTGTTCAAGGAAAAAGCTAAAATGGTTTAATACAGCTAAAGGATTTCTTTCTTTTTTTTTCTTTTTAAGTCATGGTAAGTTAGAAGCCTAAATGTGATAGCATGGACACAGTGTAAGTGTGTTAGAGTTTAACAAATGTTCACTGGATTAGTAAAGGAAATGTAGTTTATACAACTTCTTTTATGACAGAATTTAAAAGGTCTTGCTGTAGACTCACCATGTGCTTCTTTCTTTTCTTGAAAACATACCACTAAGTTGAAAAGGGAGATGAGTCTTAGAAGGAAACTATTAACTCCGAGGGAGTTTATCATTGTTTGAGAGAAAGGATGGAATTTGCATTTGAATTGGCTCGGAGAGTAGCATGTACTACTAATCTTGTTCCTACTAGAAGCTTGTGAGTAGTTTAAGTACTTCCTTCTTTACTTTTCATGTTCTAGCCTTGTGTTGTAATAGCTCTTCCCTCTTGTCCCCTCCCCCCGGTAGATCACAAATGTTATAACTGAAATTTGTCGAAGTCCTTAACTCTACTGGGGGATGTCATGGTGTACTCGGGCTATGAAAGTGTTCTGCGGTTGTCCTTGTGGTTTCCATGATAGGACTTTTTCAGGTAGAGAGAGCTAGCAGGCTTTTGCCTCTGTGGAGTGCATGTACTGCTACCCCTTATCATACTCTCTTTGTCATAGGTTGTAATTTTAGGTAATAAATCAGTACCGACTAAAAATGGTGTATTTTCTTGAACATAAACCAAGTTACTTGAGTAAGGTTGAGAGTTAGTAATTCAGAAGTTACCCATGCACCTCTAGAGCAGCCTTTATTTTGTGAAGTGGAAACATTTTGTGCTTGAAATCTTCCTGTTATGTACTGGGAGAAAGGTAACATTAAATAAGTAACAAAGGAAATGCAAAATACATGCTCCTTTCTGGTAAAAAGGCTCTGAGTTGAACATGTGGCACCCAAATCACGGCACAAGTTTTCCTATCCTACCTTTATGGTACTGTGTCAAACTCTGTTAGACATGATCGGAAAAATAACCAAGTCTAAGCATTTGGGAGTGCTGATTCTCCTAAGCTGCTGCTTTGTTTTTCTGTTTCCATTTGATCACTTTTAAATACCAACAGGGTGGAAGACGTTCACAAAGAGCTTACTAGGACTGAAGTAACCAGATCAAGTAAGTAGCACTGTCTGAACTATTTTCTTCAAAGGCAGTTCCCAATTTGAGTTCTACAGCATAAATCGAATATATAACTCAGTTCACTTTATGAAACATCTTAGAATTCGTCATATTGCAAATCATCCTGCATTTTATTTAAAACTTCGTAGGTATGTTCTTAGCTGATATTACTGGCCTAATAGAAAGCAGAAAGCTAGCTGTAATCACGGATGTTCTTCCATTTCTCTAATTTACTTTGTGGGAAGAGATCTGTTCTTTTTGCATCATGCTTTAACTGCTTCCGTCTGCAGTCTTTTCTATTTCAAGTATTTACTGGTCTGTGCTGTATTGGTGCTGCTGGCACTGTTTAACTAGAGAGAAAAATTCTGCACAGAAAGTCTTACTCACAGGACTTTAAACTCTTTTGTTGATTTATATTTTTTTAAAGGAGCTTGACATCTTCATCAAGTTCACAGTGGGCCTGCTTTGTTTGCTTTCTCTTGAATGCTTGATAAGATTTTTCTTCTATTGTTTTGTGCAGCAAGGACAGAGCTGGCCATGGCTGAGGTGGTTTTTTTGTAAATCCACAATATGGTCATTGTCTGCTGCTGAATAATTGTGACTGCTTTTTGTACAACCAGAACTAAGGCTTTGGCTGTGAACAGATTCCTTCTTAGCGTGAAAAGAGACTAATCCATGTAAATACAGCCCCAAAATAAAGCTTTACAGAAAAAGGGAAAGGCTGCTAAGCAGGAGGGCAGAGGTCAGCAATTTAACCTTTAACCTAACAAATAAGAAGCATGAAAGTTCCTGAATTGGTTTACAAAGGCGAGCTCCTGTGATCTGTCAGTTTTTCTTTTCATGATAGAGTTGGGTGAGAAAACTGACTGACAGCTAGTGCCTTTTTAACTGCGGGTTGAAATTAACTGCTAAACTGAAACTTTTTAGGGAGCCTTTTTTAAATGGTTTTAACAAATAATTTTCATTCACTAGCTGTATTTGCTTTTTCCTTGAATTTATAGAGGAGTTCGAGTGGCTCTTTTTAAAGAGTTCTTGTGAGATTCAATTTAGATACCAAATGCTACTGAAGCATTCGATATTTCAGCATTTGAAGTATTTAAGAATTTGACACAGTGCTTGTTGCAATTAACTCTGTTAATGTGCTCTTTAAGAGTAGGGCTGTTATCCCAATAACTGCAAACAGATTATACTTTGAATAGAGTCAAAAAGTTGTTGTTACGGAGGTGTTGACTTAAATTAAAGGAGTAATTTTAACTACAGTTCATACTCAGTCAGAAATTTCCAAGGTGGTTTGTTTTTGTTTGTCCTTATTTAATCACAACAGGTAATCTCATTAAGGAGTGTTAACTTTTGCTTAGTGCATCTGAAATCAGCTGTTAATCTCAGTATAGATGTTTCTGTAACTTGTACAGAACAAAGAACTTTAATTAGAGTGACATTCAGATGGAAAAGAAATAAGAAATAATGACTTTAAAGAAGACTCCCTGTAGGTTAAGAGTAGGGACTTTTTTTTCCTAATGTTGTAAGCAGTGTCCACACTTAGTCTGCTGATACATGGGCCAGTAATTCTACCCAGAGAATAAGTTCAACAGACGAGCAAAGTAAATTCGGTGAAGCAAAAGATGATCCAGGTCCATTATTGGTCGCGTATTCCGTATTCTTGTTGAGTGCTCTGGGCGCTGCTGACCTGCTGCTCTTCGATGTGGTGCTTTTTTCGTCATGAACAAAAAAATGTGTTCTTTTTTTAATTGAGAAGAGTTAGCAAGATGAAGTTATTGTCAAATTACAAGTGTAAAACCAATCCAAGACTGCTTTTTTTGTTCAGCCATCGTTGTATGTTAAAGAACACAAACAAACAGAAACTCCAATCTTTTGTGCCATCAGAGAATAGCACAGTTCTCTGTATAAAATGCTGTTGTGTGCTGATTCATAGTTAAGGGTCAGTGTGTGGTTCACTTCCCCGTAGTAGTGCTTGTGAATAACAGTGGTAAGACAGTTTAATCACTGCATCGTATTCTGTTAAGATGGAATGCCGTAGGGATGCCATAGGATGCTCCTGACTTGTGGCTGATGAGTAAAGAGTGACTTGGCCCTGCTGTGGCCCAGCAGTTTTAGTAGATCTGCCTGTTCCAAATGCTGACAGATCAGTTAGCTCTCGTGGACTTTTCTGATGGAAAGAATTAGCATATTAACACAGAAGCGTGTAGGCAGTATTCATAAACCCAAGTTAGTGAGCAAATAGAGTTATTTAATGGTTCAATACTTTATATTTTAACAAACCGTAGAGGTAAAAAGTAACAGAATCTCTCAGTTTGCCACCTCTCTTGGAGATTGCAAGATGTATGCTTTGTTACTCCTCAAATAGCAGATGTGATACCTGGTAATACAGCAGTTATAGTGCTTTTCATTTTTGATATATTTCTCAATTGTTTACCCTGGATATGGGATTAGGTCCTTCAGTAAACCATCCTGAATCCATTCCATACCTAGACTTAACCCTTGGAGTACAGTGGCTTTCACGTGAACAATTAAAATTGAGTCTTGACATCGTTTTTAAAATAGTCATACATCCCAATTCTGTTTATCTGAAAGTTTTAAAAACCTAACGACCTCATTGCAGCTTGACTATAATTACCATGTTTAAACTTCTTTGCATTTTTTAGTTTAAACAGCCTTTGTTTTTTTTTTAACGAAAAGAAAATTAATGAGAAGAGACAAAGAGACATCAAAGAGGTTTTCCCTCTGATTGCAGTGTTAGAAGTTTTGCCTGAAAATAGGTTACATTTCTTCTGTTTTCAGCTGAATCCTCATTAACTTTACATTTTAATGATGTCCAGAGCAAATTATGCCATTACGGTGGATGCCTTAAAGGAAAGCTTAAAGGACACCTTTTTAATGTTTGTTTCTTTATTGGTGGCAGTATTTGTACCAGTATTATAAACAATGTTAGAATACTAAAAGTAAACCCAAGACATAAAGATATCTTCTACTTTTTGCCATCCGCACAGATAGGGATATATTCTATATGTGTAGTAGAAGTGTCTTCAGTCAATATTTAACGCATGTTCAGCGTGCTGGGGGGATATCTTCATCATTGCTGAGGAAAAATGGTAATCATGTCCTTTGAAAGAGTTTGCAAATTACTTCTCCATCTTATAATCAGTTTAATTTATAGTGATGGAACGGAGAGAAGGATGATGTAACAGAGCTGCTGGATTTTTGTTTTCCTGAGCCTTCGATGCAGTAGGTGATTGAAATGTTAATGAAGTGATGGTTTGTATTTTCTCATTGAGATGAAGCATTATTGGAGGAACTCTGGAATTTCAGATCTTTCGATTTAGGGGGACAGTGTGAGCTCTGGTTCTGTGTTCTAATAATAATAACAATAAATAAATAACCCCCCCGCCTCCTTCCAAACATGTTCTAACAGCGCTGCATTAACTGTCTTTTTCTGCTCCCCTTCCTTCCCCTCACGCTGTTGCCCCACGTAAGCGTGTGTTTCTGACTGTAGCTCTTTGAAAAGTAAGGCAGTCTGGAAGATCTGGTGGACAGCTGAGGTTGTCTTTTTTGCTGTCTTCACGCCTGGTGTCTGCAAATTGTGAATAGGATCTTTGATTTTTTTGGGACTGCACTCTGATCAATAAACTACATTTTTTAAAGGTGGAGTTGTAAGTGAAGGAGTGGGAGGAGAAAGGAAAAGGCATGTCCCAAAACTCATCTAATGGAAGTTGAAATCCAATTGACTCAGTGAAATGTCATTTAAGATTTGAAAGGCTCGTACTTCATGACTGCATTGCCATAATGGAAATACATTTTTATTTAATCTGATTATTCCTATCAATATGTTTCTGTTTGGCATATAATTTTACTGAGGTGGAATCTTGCATGAGTATGTTCAGTATTTCAGATCTGTATTTCTGGAACTGTTATCTCCAGTGGAGATAAGTGGCTCATTTTTAGTGCTCTTTAATAAATCCAACTTCTTAATGTGTTCCAGACGATAATTCCTGAGTGGCTGTCTGTCCACTGCAGCATTACCAGCTGCCTGGTGCTGCTGTTCATCTGCAGGTAGAGCAAAGCTGTCTTCTGTAGTTGAGCGTTACTGTGGTTGCTTATGGTTAGCTTAGATGAGGTGCTCCTGAGAGCTCACATTTGTCTTTTGGTCCTGTAAACTTCACTTTAAGAGTGCTACTCTTTTATTATCTGCTTTTCCACTGTTTTTTGTGTGGGCACCTCAGAAGTTCTGTTTTCTGGACCTATGTTTATTTAGGTCTTACATAAATGATTTTTTTCCTTTTTATTTTGAAATCAAGGAAATTTTTTGCTAACTTGTTTTTCGCCTGGTTAATGCCATTCTTCGTTCTTGATTTAGACAAGTATGGAGGTATGTGATATTTCCATCGTCAGTAACTAATTGAATAATTCAGGATTCACTGGACAAAAAGTGAAACTAAACGTAACCTTTCAGTTTTGGTATGACTTTTGTTTAGTCTTTAAAAAGAAGAAAATCTGTAGAAACCGTTCAGAAGTCTGAGTTCTCATAATTAAGTGTGGCTGACCCAAAGCATGCACCAGTTTGATGCATCTGAGATGGTTTCTTATTAGAAGATGGGTTTAATCCTTTCAAGTCTCCATAAGCCAATGCTTGAAAACAGCTTTCAAAAGTGGTGGCTTAAGTTCCTACCTTAGTTTATGTCTTTTAGCTTAGATATCTTCTGACGTTAACTTGAACATCGTATGATTACAGAAAAAGAGACTGAGTGCTATTTGCTGTCTCTTTTTTTTTCTCACCCTTATTTTGTAATTATCAGAGAATTCACAGTAATTTATTCTTTAGTTGAGGTATATAATAAGAAATAATGCTTAATAAGGTCTGGCTAACAGAGAAATGCGCTGTTATTTCCTTGGCATGGAGGATTTTTGTATGGAATAATAGTAGCAGGAAAAACCTGACGTGTTCGTCCTGGTAACTTACTCCGTATTTGCGGAGAGGCTATTTCCGAGCAGTTATGTGTTAATGATGGTGCAAGGTTGAAACATTCCAGTCATTCATACTCCTGTGCTCCCTGTCTCTTCTGTGTTTCTTTGCTCAGCATTTTTGCCATATTTCTTTGCTTTGTTGTGGTCAATTCAGTCAGAATAATAGCAAAGACATTGGCTTTTTTCTTTATGAAAGAATTATGTTAGAGATATACTATAACAGAGATAAGAGCTATTTATGTCCCAAGCTATTGATTTTTAATTAGTGTTGCCTGGGCTCATATATGTTGGCGAGTTGCTAACAGCTTGTGGCATTTTTTAATTCACATCTTCTTTTTGAGTATTTTGACAGTGTCATTCATATCTCATGAAAAAGCACCTCGTCAGGTTAAATGTGTTAAAACACCGAGCAGAAAAAAAGGAGAGAATGGAACATAGGGCTGCCTAGAAACCTTGATCCATTGCCAAAGTATTTAAACAATTTAGTGTTTTGGTTTTCTAGCTCCAAGCTGCTTCTCAAATCCCTTGCTAATTAATCCAGTTAATTCTTTGTAGACTAACTGTATGCAGGGCTTTTTCTTGTGCTTGTATCGCTGAGAACCCTGTTTTGTTCGAAGCAAGTTTAAGCTCAGTTATAAAGGTTGTAGTAATAAGGTGAATACTAGTAGATGTAAATACAGTGTTTGGAGCCTTTTTAAGAGGAGTCGTGTTTGTGTGTGTAGCTTCTAATTTAATCTTTCATGTTTAAAAATTAAACATATATGTTTGTAGTAAAAATATCATTTAAGAAATGGGGGTGGAGCCACTATGGAATAATGGTGAAGTATTAGTGATACTGCAATTACTGGTGTACGTGTTTATTTTTCAAGAAGGAAAATATTGGAAATATTGTTCTCTACTCTGTAGTGAACGATGGGATTTAGGGCAAGTAGCAGTTTGATGGGACTGAGAGTTCTCAGAAGCGACCTGTTGATTCTCTTCGATCAGCAGACTGAAGTCCCTTGATTACAATACGAAAGTGTATAAATTCAGAAGTAGCAGCAAGGATGTGAAGAGCTTGGAAGCCTGATTGGGCTTGGTATGAGATAATGAGAAAAGAGTATATACTCCTGCTTAAGGTGAGTTTGTCTGTTAAAAGCGGCTGCCTCTACTGGGCATCCCGTGGTGGTTTTGAGCTTACTTCTCGATTTTAAGATTTGTTTAATAACTCCTCCTCGTTTTCTGCTTATCGGTGCCAAACGTTCGGCTGTGTGCAGTAACACAAGGCTCCCTCTTGGTGTTTTTTCTACCAAGTGCTATGAGAGAAGTCTCTGAACATTCATATGTTCTTCTCCACCAGCTCTCTGAGTTATTCTGAGAAGTTGTATCCGAGGGCTTTTTGTCTATAGGACACATCTTTCCTTCCTGTTCTGTGTAATACTGCTTGTTTTTGCAGGTCAGTTATGATGTGCAGGTAGAGCAGAATCCGATGGTGCTGCGCCCTGTCCTGACAAGTTGTGCTTCTCCTTTCCTTGGTCACCCTTAATAGATTTGCATGGCGGCACAATGGGAGTCGATGGCCATCTGCATGAACTTTGCTGCCTTGTAGATAAACCTGGGGAGAAAAAATGTGGAAGGGGTTGAAAGCTGCTTTTTTAGGTCTCCTTTGAAATTCATAGTGAAGGAAAAAAATATTTTCAGTGGAGCTGCTAGGGGTGGCAGATTGTGAAGAATTGGCAGTCATTGAAAAAGTCTGAAAATGTGATCTTATATAATAAAACTGAGCGGGGACATGATAGGGGAAATAAATGAGATTGGTAGTTTTGTACATACCTGAATTTCAGGGCTGGTTGTTAAATGAATATGATGTGGTCTGTGAAACGTTTAACTCAGAACTGGACTAGTACGTGGGTAGCTGGGTATGTGCTAACGTGTGTCGTGGAAGGGCCAGTGTCTTTGAAGATTCCCTGCATGCTTCTGTTTTGCAATTAAACATTCTTTTGGTGGCCTTTCATTTTCTGCAGTAACAAAAGTACTTTAAAATTTTTTAGGGATGTGGTAGGTTTCCTGCCTAGTTGTACTGAATATCAGCAAGCTCCTCTTTACATAAAGCAAATAACTCTTTGAGCTGTTGGTACTGCTTTAAATGTGCTGAGCTTCCTTTCTTAGAAGCCGTCTTTTATTATAGCATCATGCATGGCATAAAGTGAGCACTGTTAATAGTTGCTGAAAGCATTGCTCATACGAAGTACGTCGGTACTGCAAGTGTGCACATACCCACAGTCCTCCTCCAGTGCTCGATGCAGGTAATGAACTTTGACTCCAAAAGAGGGAAGTCATATTTAGTTTCTTTTTTCTTTCATCTTCTGGTCATTAGGTAGATGAGGTGTGTTTTGCTAAATCAAGACCTCTTCCCCGGCATCCTCTGCACTAAATTTTGAATGCTGTTCAAGAAGCTCAACGTCCATCAGCAGCCCATCTGACTCCGCAGAGTTTTTGAGGAGAATGCTTTTCCTGTTTTTACAAGCTTTCTTCTCATCTAATGCTGTAACTTGTTGGCTTTCACAACATGCAGTGCTGTTGTTGCTCACTGTGACCAGTCCAGTCTGTTTTTTAACTCTTTTTTCAGTTTACTGGCCCTTACAAGTTTTCATTAACATTTTGGTAGAATGAAGAATGTGGCTGATAAGTTGAGATAGGAGTGTTATGCAGTTGAAGCTGAAACAAAAACATGGAATTAAGTACTGAAGGGCACAAGGTTATGTTCTGAAGTGTATAAACAAGATGATTATTGCTACTTTTATATGTGGACTTGCCTTAAGAAGAAGGAGTCATTTAGATTTCAGTAGTTGAAATAAGATTAAGCATGACTCTCCGAGGAGGTGTGCACTCTTGTAGAAACCACAGCCATACTGTTATTACTCTTCATAAAAATGTATCCCGAAAAATGATTTACTGCCACTTTTCTGTGGCACAATTTCATTGTTGATAGAATCTGCTCAATACCATTTGAATAACTGAAGCGTCCTGAAATAAACAGAGATATAATTACGGAAATTTCGAAGCTCTCAAAACTCAGAATGGTTCCGAAGAGCTGTTATGTATGATCTTATATTGCTTTTCAAGGAGGTTCCAGTAAGAGAAGGTGTGTGTGCAGATCAATGAAGCGTAACAGTCACTGGGAGCAGGTGGTACTCCACTGAGGTAACACGTGGTAACTTTGAAACTGAATCTGGTTTGATACTATCAATATTGAAAGTATGAAAGTAAGGTCAGAGTTTTAGACATTGTAAAGTTACATAGCTGGAGGCTCAGAAATCAGTATTCGCTGTTGCACGTTTAACAAAGAAGGTATTCTCTGTGAGGTTTGGGCAATTATGCAACTGCTGAAGAGTCGTGGTTTACTGTGGGTTTTTTTGTTTGTTTTTTATTACAACGCTTCAAGAGCTTATGGTTGGCTAGAACACTTCTGTTCGAAGTGCCTTTTCAGTCAGTTCGGATTAGTGCTGAAATGTCTGCGTGGCAGTGACTGTGTTTGTACGGTGCTGGTGGGTATCTGACTAATAATATGTCTGTCAGAATTTATGATGGTAGAATTTGAGAAAAAGGATTTGTATTTTTTAGAGGTGCTGGTCTGTCAAGTGTTCTGTGATATGTGCTGAAAATGATGCAGGTTGGAAAATGTTTTAAGGTTTATGAACAATTTTATAGTAGCAAGGGTCTGGAAGTACACTGGAAAATGCAGTTTGTTTTCATTAATAATGTCTTTAAGCCTTTTGTAATGTAGTTGATTGATTGCAATGGCCATGTTGTGGTTTTATGTGTGTTTCTTTTAATACAGTATTCCTAAAAAGCAGTGTTGCATTACAATGTTATTCCTGGCCTTCTTCAGAACAACAAAGAGAATTAAAAATCAGCTGGCTGACACAGGAAAGTAGGAAATGTGACATTATGCAGAAATTTCTTACAATTAATTGAATGACAGTGCTTATTAACACGCCATTGTTATGTATGAATTATGTTGGCTATAAGCTGTCACTTTGCAAACGTAGATCTTATACTTTTGCTTTAAAAAGCTGACATGGATAAATATATTTTGGGGCTACGTGTGCTTGACTGTTCAGCAAAAATGATCTTGGAAAGCAGGTCGGCGTACAGAAGTGATGCTGAAATCCACGCCTTGTAAATATTAAAGAGGGAGCTGTTCCTTGTAAAAATGTCACAGCTCTGGTTGCTTTGGTCTCCTCTTGCGTAACTTGAGAATTTGCATTCTGGAAACATAAGCTGAATGGACAGATTTATGCAGGCACTGGTTGTGTCTGCTGCTGAGCTCCAGACGATGCACCAGCTCTGGATTGCCGTTTGCTGTGCGCTCGCTACGTGTGATGGTCTGTTTATTTTGCTTCCTTTATTGCTTCTGAGAGTTAAGAAAGATTGTAACTTGTAAATTCTGCCCTGGGTGGTACCGGCACTTCCAGATCGCCACGTGTAAATCGTGGTGTGAAATATTAGGTAACCAGTTCTTAGGACAAGGAGTGCTTGCCAGCTGCTGTTGAAGTGAAGAGGCTGTCAGCAGGCAGCTCTGCTGCCTCGGAATAGAAATGCAAAGCGGCAGGAGAGAATCACATTCGGTGTTCGTGGCCTGAGCACATCTCCTTTAGATTTATAGCGTGCTGAAAAGGTTATAAGGAAAAAAATCCTCATTGAAAAGAAGTCAATGTTTGTTTGGTTTTTTTCCGAAACAAAGGCCTACCTAAACGATGTGCTTCCATACAGCTTCTATAGTTACTTTTCTGTAATTGTTACTAGTCTGTAAAACATTCTGAAACGCTTTGTATTTTATTTCATAAGCCGGGCTTTGTGGCTTCTTGAGCACTGCATTAGGATGTTATCTGTAAATTCTGGTTTCTGTGTAATTTGACTAAAATTACAGGAGGGGGAACAAAAAAAGAAAATGAACAGCCTAAATCATTTGAAATTGACTCCTTCCTGGACTCCTGGAGTTTGGCTTAGGTTTCCAATATACTGAATTTCTGGGTTCATTGAAGAGCAGCTGGTTATGAAGAGAAGTGTTCACTTAAGTGTATAGTAAAGCAAACTCAAAATACATCAATCATGCTTTAGCGTGGGATTGAGGTATCACCAAAGTAAATAACCCATGCATGTAAAAGATCTGATGACCTCCATTAAAGATGGTACAAATATATAACGAGACTTGAATTAAATACCCTTTTGTCTTCTGTGTTTGAACTGTGATGTTATTTTAGCTCTAGAGCTGTCTTATGCATCCAGTTGCAGTTCTAGCTTTGCCGTCTCAGTATCACCGGTTTAAAAATTTATCTGAGCTGAAAGTTTTCTGTTTTTCCTTTAAAGAATGAATTCTGGGTTTTATGGTCATCAGAGTGATCTTACACCTTCTAGTTTGTCCTTGTTCTTACATTTTATAATGTTAGTCAGAGAGAAATTAATCCGTACTGTAACGTGACGAATTTTGTGCTGATTTCTTGAGATGGACGTAGCAAAAGAAGTTATGAGTTCAGTATTGAGGTAGTCCCACCTGTATTTCGTACGCAGTCCGCTCTGCCTTGCATCGCTGCTCCTTCACATCTGCGACTGAAAGAACTGGTGAGGTTTCGACTGAAGTTGGCACCATTCCATTTGAGAGCTCAAGTCATTAAACAGTAGCAATTGAAGTTGGACGTGATATCTTACAAAAGGGTCTAACTAGTCTGATGCATAGCTGTCTAATATCCTTTTACTTATCATTTATCATATCTCGACTCTGACACTTTGTCTTCAGTCCATTGCTTCTTGACCTGTTGCTCTTACAACTTGATGCTCTGGAGGGGAGGAGCTGAACTTGTTCCTTGAGAGGCAAAGGAGATCATGCTACAGAAAATGATTCAATTTATGTTATTTTAAACGACTTTTTAGTTTGAGGTCTTGTGATTATGCTTATGTTAACATTTGGATCAGACCTACTATGATGCTTTTTCTAATTCTCCAACACCTACTAATTCTGTGATGCATTGGTTTTTCAAATGGTATTGAAACAAAAGAAGGGATTCTTTTGAACTTGTAACCATGGCAGAGGAAACTGGATATATTGTTCTTAATGTCTGCCACCTTTCTGTAGTGAAAGGTGTGTGTGGTGCTAAATATGTTCTAAATGATAGTAGGGACAGAACAGTGGCTTGATGTGACAGCAACCCCCAGCCAGTTACTTGGGAAGAGGAAACTAATGAAGCCCCAAGGCAATGAATGTTTTCCTGCATTTTTATCTGAGAAGCAAGTATTGTTTCTATCTTGCACATAAAGTACTTCAGTATTTTAACAGGTTTGTAAAATAGGTTTAAGCAAGATGCTCATAGGTGGAAAGTTGGATTGGATGCTAGAAGCAGTGGAAGGCTCCTGTGTAAAGTTAGAGTTCTTGTGAGACTTACTTGTGTGAGTTGATAAATAGATGTGAGAAGATGAGTTGATGGTTCATTTGATGTGGCTGGGTTGCTGAAACTTAAGGGCAGCTTTCACAGGGGAAGTGTGATCTGTTTCAGTCAAAAAATAGAGGAATTTACAGAGAAAATGCACTCAGTGAGCTCCTTCACTGCTCTTGGGTTCTGGTGTGATAAGTAATGACAGTCTGTGTGTGACTGCGTGGCTCAGGTATGAGCTCTAGATGGCCGCAGATTTGGAACTGACTCTTTTGGAGGCGTTTTTCCTTGCTTCTGTTCAGTCTGTGTGTAAAAAATTATGCAAACGTATTCCCAGGAGAAAACAAGATGTATGCCATCCAGCTATAAGCTCAGCACAGTCATGCATGCTGGTATTTTCATATTTTGGGGTAGCTTCATTGTGATGCTGGCAGTGTTTGTGTTTTATGTATGGCTCTTTGTGTGTGCCTTTTTTGTTGTGTTTTTTTTTCTTTTAACATAGTTTGTAAGGTATTATTATAGAATTTCCTTTTATACTTCGGTTGTTTTCTTTACCTTACACTTTCAGAGTAAGGAATGCTTCAACAAGAAAAATTGAAGTCATAAAAGCTTTATATCCAGGAAAAAAATCATTTTATAGATGTTTTCTTGCTGAACTTGTTCTGAGGCTTCTTGTCTGGCTGCCTTGTGTATGTGTCTAAGCTGCTCTTCTCTCTAGTTTTCTCCACTCCCCTCCTTTTCCTCCTCCCCTTTTCTCCCCCACCCTGGATGCTTTCTGCATGCCAGGCGTGCAGCAGTTTAGGGACAAGTACAGGAGTCCAGCTGTGCCGAGTACAGGACATCAGGAAGTCTGCAGAGGCTTGGAAAGAAGTTTCAATTACTTTTTCATTGTGCCATATAAGTACTATAATGTGGAATGGGTGTTGAAATTAAAGTTGCTCTGAATGAAATTCCATTTCATTTTAGTGGGACAACAAAAAAGAACAGCTGTACGGGTCTTTTTAAAAAAAAGCATGAGTTCAGTCATTCAGCGAGGGAGGAAGAAGGGAGTACTTCTCACTGCATCGCCAGCTTGGGTACTGAATCTGAATGATTTGTGGCCATTATGGAATAAATCGACTTGTTTGTTTGCTTTTCTGCACAAGGGGGCGGGCAGTCTGTGCTGTAGTTTGCTTAACTGTGGGAAGTGTTTTCTGATGATTACTTGAAGAACTTCCCTGGTTCTGTAGTTTCCATGCTCTTCAAATGCAGACTATTTTGAGATGCACTATTTTTAGAAGTAATTAATCCTGCTTCTTTTAAAAGCAAAACTCTTCATCTTATCTATGATGAAAAGATGGGAGTAAAAGAGCATCATGGTTACAGCAATATGCCATTGTAGCATATTCCCATCCTGTCGTCTGGAAAATTAGATCAGGTTACAGTGCGGATTAACATCTAGACTGTTGAGGAGGGGAAGGTAGCATCTTAAATGCCATGAAATTGAGCAATGGGATTATGCTCAGATTAGCTGTGGACTGTGTACTTCTGTACCTGGCTTTTCACTGGATGTGATTCTGTAGGGTAAGGCTGTGATAACTTCTAGAGCTTTGAAGCTTTGTGAACTCGATGTGTTCACGTGGCGTGGAGCCGTGGGTTTGCTCTGTCTGTTTACTGATGTTCCATGAATGCCTGGCGTGTACAAAACCGAAACGCTGCTGTGACAGTTGCAGGAAAATTGTACTCTTCTGTCACAGGAAAGCAGCTTTGCCTTTTCTCCCATCTTTTCAAAATGAAAAGTGTATTCAGTGACAGAAATTTCACATACTGTTCATGTGAGAAGTGACTCAGCTGTTCTGTTGGTAGTTTCCCTAAAAAACACCTCTTAAAAGCAGCAACAGAGGAAGCAGCTTCAAAAATAACCGCGTGGTCTGTTTTGTTTGTATGTTGTTTTGTTTTTGCGTTTCTTTAACTGTTTCTCCCTGGAAGAGAGCATCTGTTGTGGGTAACACAGGATAGTGGATCTGTATGTCTTTGGCCAAACTGCGTTTTATGGGCAGGAGCTGCTTTGCATGGAGCTGTATCTTCTGGGAAGAGAGCTTACAATGATGTTCATGAGGGTGGTAAGTGAACCTGCTCTGACCTCCATGAAGTCACTCAGGAAACATAGGGGAGTTCCTGACATGCCGTTGGATTAAAAGCTCCTGAAGATAAGAATAAACATTGGCAATAAAATAAATTTGACTTTTCTTAGTGCGGTTTTATTCTGAAATGTCTCTTTGTTTCATTGCACTCGTACCCATACAGGAGGGGAGGCTGCAAATAAGGCAGTGCATTTTGGTTTCCTTTTGGAATAGTGTATATGTTCTGCTTTACATTTGTTACAGCCTAGGAATTTCCAGCGCAGTATTTCAGCATGCTGTTAATACTCATATTTTGTCAACAGTTGCTGTTAATGGAAGAAATACAAATCTTGTCATCTTTTGTGAGCTGAAACTTACAAAATCAGATGTGATAAACATAAATGTGAGATAATTGTTACCATCGATGCAAAAGTTCAACCTGTGGCACAACTTGTTTCAGTTTTTGGGATAAGTTTATCTTGTGAACCAGTTCCGTAATTCATATGACTTTGTTTCTTGACACGAACTTTCACTTTGCCTGTTCATTGCTTTGCTGTGTGTCCTTTTGCTGACCTAAGCTGAGCTTTTAATGCTTTATAATTGTGGATGACTGGTGCACTGGAGGTCTCAAGCTCTTTACTTCGTTGACTATGGAGGGGGTTGGTTAGAAGGATTTCAGACTGCCTGTTCCTCTGCTGTTTGCAAATGGATTAGACTTTTCTGAGCTTGGAAGAAGTTTTTTACGTGTATTTACTTTGCCTGTGGAGTGTAAAAATGGAAACATGTTTGAACATTATTGTGTTGGGTCTTAGAATAAGAGCCTCTAATAAGTGTTCAATGTATTTTGAGATGTGAAGGGTTTTCTTATTGTCTGGAGACACAGCGGAGCTACATCTAATTCTGTCTGCATGCAGCGTGCAAAGCAAATTACTGTTAGTCAGAGCGTTCAAGGATTTTAAGTTCAGGCTGATAGGCAAAGTTGGCAGTCAGGTAGGAAATACTCAGTTAAAACATGAGCATGTGAGTACCGAAGGGTATTTTGCTGATGCTGGTGGTGGTTATTAAAGTAGAATGCGGAATTCCTGTTCAACCTGCCCTTCTGTGTTCTTCAGTTCGTATGCCTGCTCTCCCGTCTTGAAGAATTTGGAGATTGTGTCCGCCGTGATTTAGAGCAGGCGTAGATAATTGGGTAACTTGTAACTTCAATGGGGAGCCAGCCGCGCTGAGTAGTAGTCATGTTTGTTTTATAGATCTTTTATTTCACAAAGTCAGTGTCTGTCTCACTTTATTGTGTGTCTAAGCAGGGTTGAAAACACCTCTTAAATGAAGATTGTATCAGCAATGAAGAAAAGAGAAAGTGAAGGAAGCCGTAGTGATGTGTGAGGTGTTCTCTATCCGTTGTATCGTGTTTTCCAAATAACGATACTGACAGTTTAGTAAACGTTCCCAGGCCATTTAAAAGCTGCAGTGACTGAGCGGATGCAGTATAAAATATAGAGCACTTGTAAAAACATGCGGGTGTGCAAGGATGTGGTAGCCAGGTGTAAATTAAAGGTGACTTTCTCTACTGTAGGGTTCCAGATTGTGTGGACTAGTTGTTTGGATGCTGTTATGAGATGTATCATCAAAAGCAGGCCGTATCCAAACCACGTATCCCAATGTCCTAATTAACGTGATTATCAGGGTGATTCCAGCAAGCACTTTGTGCATCTAAGTAGGTATTTCTGTTCCTTCCACTGAAATGTGTGGATGAGAAAGTAAGTTAAATTTCATGCATCATGGATTTAATTAATTTCTTCTAATGTACGCAGTTGATTGATGTGGAAAGCTTTCATTTATATTAAAAACGGTATAGCTTGTCATGTGTTGTCACACAGTGTTCTCAATACACACTCTCAAGGTTGCAACATTCCATCTTACCAATAAGGTGAAATATAAAATGTATTGTCCTGGAAATCGTTACTTGAAAGACTTGTGTATAAGGGACCGCTCGCGTGAGCGAGCTGTGTTCAGATGTTTGCACACTCAGCATAATGCCCCTAACCTGCATAGAGATATAAGAATTTTCAGGCTGAGGCTTTAAAAGGCAATTTCTTGCTTTGCAGTTTGTTAATGTAGAGGGATTTGCTCATATACATACATGAAATTCAGTATATTATGTATATAATGGCATGTGTTAAAACTAAGCGTCTGAATATCTGGGAAAATTAAGCTAGAAAGTTGTCTGTTAGCGTACAGCCTTGCTGTAATGCTAGCTTAAAATGATTACACCTTAGCAAAAAGTTTGCACTGCTAGCAAACGTAACATTTCTGGAGACGTTGTATAAAGAGTGAAGCGTCTGGTGGGCTGAGCGCTGCGCTGAGCTGCAGGTGCCCCAACCAGTGCGGTTTGTGTGAGCGGTAGAAACTGCATAGTGTGCTGGTTGATTTTTCTGTGCGTTATATGCAATATGCTTCTTATTCTGAACTGTTATGTGATCTTTGTGTGGGTTGTTGTTGTTGTTGTTGTTGTTTTTAATAATTAAAAAATTCCTTTGTAGTAAGGACTCTGGCCTTCTCAGCCACATTCCTTTGAAAAATGAATGGCTTTGAAGAGTGCTGTTTTAAGTAGGTTGTCATATAAATAATTTCAATCATGGTATTTTGTTGTTTTATGAACATCTCTAATTAATTTTAACGTAGCTTCTCAGGGATATTACCATGATATTTTTCCTGACAATCCAAAGGAATAAGGACATTGCACCAGCCTGAGTGCTCACTAATCTGAAGTCTAACGTTTGTTCACCCGGCGGCTCAGGACGGGATTGGTTAGCTCTTTCACATCCCCGATGAATGTATGTGTATCTTGTTTCCTAAGGAGTGTAGCTTTTTCTACAAACATTGATTTGAGGCAATTTTTTACTTCTGCCAGAAACATAAAGCACAAGGCAACAGACTACTATTCAGTGTAGCACCAAGATGTCTCATAAAAGCAGTAATATATAAATTGACTTGTAACCATACATCTGTATGTATGTATATGTTCACTGATTTTTATGACTTCATGCATTTTGTGTGTACATTTTATATACACTTTTTGTCTTTCTGGAGGAGGGTAAAGGGAGAGCCTTGAAAAGTCCTTCCCTGCTCTTATCAACATAGCAGCCTCAGCTGCCCTCCTTGGATCCCCTGCCAGGGTTGCTATCATCTTCTGATCAAATATTAATGTGTGATTCTCTGCTTGCTCACTAATCCAAAGCCAATTAATATTATCTGTCAATTATTTACAGATCCTGAGGTGCGGAGGCAATTCCCAGAGGACTACAGTGACCAGGTTTGGAATGCGTAATTAATTTTTTACATGACAAAATTTATTTCAGGGTTGTACAACATATTATTGCTGCTCTTTTTACTGAAAGAGATAAATGCATTCTTAGAAAGAAAAAGAAGCTGTAATTGGGGAAAGGATAAAAACATTTTCACATTTAAAAAGTAGAAAACGGAAGAATTTTGGATCTTGTAAGATCGTTTTACAGCCTTGCTTTTGCAGGCAAACATGAGAATGGGAAGGAAATTTCATTAATAAATTTCAGTTTTTGCCTTTAGGTGCCACAGTCTGCAGTTCATTTGACAGTCCTCTCTTGGCTGTCTGAAGGGTTGATGGCTGTGTTTATCAGGGCACCCGGCACTGCTGTGCATGTCTAAAATTCCTGCCTGGTCATGCGGCCTGTGGTCTGGTTCAAAAAGATGGCCTGGCGCCTGTGCAGGTAGAATGCGCAGGTGGAACGCACAGATATTCGTTGTTTAGATTGTACACAGATCTCTAAGGGACTTTGAAATTAACAACTTCAAATTACCTTGTGTTTTACTAGGTCTCATTAGCAGTGTACTGGGGTATGGGCTAGGGGTTAGGCAGAGGGAATTACAGCTGTGGTGTCTGTGGGTACTGCTGGAGGTACCGTGCTGTTGTTTGTCATTGCTTGGGGTAACCACCGTCTTCAGGTTGTGACTGCAAGCTGATTTCTTGCACCTTTATTTCTGGGAAGCACTCAAATAACTCTAACTGTCTTTAATATAACAGTAATTGTTTCATCAGTGAGTCTTGGCTTTGCTTTAAGGTCAGAAGAGCTGCTTTATTTCAGATAATTTCACTTTAATTATGGCTTTCTGAAAAGTGAAATCTTGTGGTGTTTAGTTTAGTGCATTTAACAATTGTTAGACATGAGAGCTCATCAACACCAGGACAAATGTTTTCATGAGTAGCTGAAATTGCTCGACGCAATGGGGCCCTGACCAGGGCCTCCCAGTGCTTTTGTTGTAGTATTTGTAGTAGTAGGAATTTTGTTTTATTTTTTTAATTTTGTGAAGCAGCCTGGCTGCTTTTTGCTAGGCTTTATCTTTAAGGCTTCCCTTACATGTGGTGTATGGTATGGAATTAAACTTTTTTTGGAGTCTGCATTCCTACTGCTGCTGTCTGTAACTGGTGAGTAGACAGGTCCCTAGGTTGGTGTTTACGTACAGGCTAACTACTTTGTAGCACATTGCCGACTATCAGGTTAGTCCTCTGTGGACTGATGGCCCTTTAGGGCTGGTACAGTCAGTTGTGTCTATGTTCAGAGTAGTACGGGAGTCTTGTACGTTAGCAGTACAAGTACATTCTTGGCAGTTTTCTTCTTTCTCCTGCAAATAATTCCTTTTACAGTACTGCTATGAACGTGCAAGACTGAATAAAGCTCGGAGAAACCGGAGGCTCATGTATAATTCTTAAGATATTCACCAACTTCTGGTCAGAGTTCCCTCTCTCTATTTTCAGACTGCACAAAAATCACAGTAGTGTTTGTGCGTGTAGGGGAGTGGGATGGACCTTAGAATCATCAAATGTTTTGCACGTACAGGCTTCTAGAGAAAGCATAAGATAGGAAGCCTAACTTCCCAAACTTCCAGTAGATTTAAAAAACCATTTCTCTCATGTTGCATAGGAAGAATACTTACTGTGTTAATGATAACTGTATCTTCAAGTTGACACAGATTGGAAAATTCACTTGCTTGTGCATATTGAAGGAGGCCAGAGGAAAAAAGATAGGGAAAGGGAGAGCTGTGTCAGTGTTGTTTCTCTGGTTAACCTGGAGCTCTGAGAAACACGGCGGTTACAACTCAGTCAAGTAGGTTTACTTCTCAAAACTTCTGATTTACTCTTTTTAGAACAAAAAATGTAGAAGTGCTGCGTCACTTATGGTGAGGGTGCACACTAAAAAAAAGAAAACAACTTGCATTTTCTATACATACCCTTCATGCAGAAGGGAGGCACAGCGTGCATGTTAGTGCAGGCAAAATTGTTTCTAGCAATCAAAAATTTATGGTTTAATCCAGAAGGAATATTTGAGTTAAATCAACACAAAGCAAAGCACTTATTAGTAAGAAAAAAAAGCAAGGTTTTTTATTCATCTAAACTATCAGTGCTTG